>OX381716.1:11168680-11672961 GCA_947462335.1 Harmothoe impar
AGGTCAAGTCATCAATCATTACTGCAGTAAAGGGGCTTTTAATCTTCACAGGACAGAATATTTACTTATCAAGAATCCAACAAAAATGTCCAGAGAAAAGGAAAAAAGAAAATCAGCTATAGATCCAAACTGGAAAATGGGAAGATGTGGGGTAATTAGGGAAAATAATTGTTGATATACATTTTGTTGTTTTATATTAAGTTTAAAGTGGGTATATCATATTTTGCCAAATTTTGCTAAATCCTGCATAAATGTGTTACAGAAAATGTGAAAGTGTATTATTTATGTGTTGGAGTGCATTAAAATGGTATCCACCATGGACAGTAGCAGCTCAGAAAGTGGGTCCCATGGGGTCCAACCATGGTCCTTTCTAGTGATTTTACCATGGGGCATTGAAATCGTGTATGATTTTATTCAAAAATTACCATATTTTAGGAAATAAAATCAAATTTGGACACTATTTGTGGGAATGAGGAGGAATTGAGTAGATAGGAAGTGAAGTATGGTATTTAGGAACATCCTGATTCATTATTAGGGAAATTTATTTTATTGTCCCACACACATTGGATATACTCACTTTAAGAGAGTTAAATGATTCAAGGTACATATCATCTTACCCTATATTTTTCTAACATCCTATGCTTTTAGAAGTATGGCAATATTCTTTTTTAAACCCTGATGAATAAAAGATAATAAAGTATCATTTGATTCATTTAAGTTTATGTGGAGTTTTATACATGTTTATTGCAAACTTTTTATTTACATACTATTGAATAGGAATATTGGGCAAATGGTGACAGTTATATGTAGGTTGAAGAGAAACATTATAGTATACAAAACTAACATGGGCTCGCATACTTAGCTCAAATATAGAACATGGGTGCCTCATATGGAAACCATCAGTAGGAGTACTGTGTCATATGAGATAAAATTGAGTCTATATAGACATTAATAATATTTGTATTAGACATGAATAAAATACTACATCATTGCTTAAACTTTATATGTATGGATTCATGTGAACTACCAGAAAACCAAACAGATCCAGTGATACAAAGTTTCGATTTTTATTTGTCCACTTGATACACTGATGAGTTGATTCATGATTAACTGTGATGTAAATTTGAAAAGTCTTTAGCCAGGTCAGTGTCATATGAATTAAGTAATATGTAAAAGCTTTGCAAAATGTCTGCTGACACTGAGTATCCAACTGGGATGGAAGGATCAGGTTTTGTTCCAACCTGAGCAGGTTTTATAGACAAGGATAGTTTATCATCAGAGTTTTGATATGCTTGTAAGTCCATAGGCACACCAATCCTGAAGGTGGTAAGGTGGTGATGATCTAGGACTGGAGAAGAGGTGGTTGTATAGGTGGATGTTGACCAGTCATTGTCTGTAGTCTCTGGCGATGGTGTTTCAGTTTCGACGTCCATGGTGTTCAAACTGATAGTTGGCTCAAGTGGCACACTAATACTAGTGGGCTCCAGTGGTGCATTGACAACAGGTGTGGATAAAGGTGATTCCCTGTTAGGACTGAAGGTGCATGATCCTAAGTTGGTCCTAAAGTAGTCATGAATCTGTGTGTCACTTAGTTGTAGGCATGGTGGACTAGAATAACTGAAGAGGATCTGGTCAGCATCTACTTCTGTGTTGAAAACTTGGGCGGCTCCACTGATATTGCTGTTAGCCAGCTTAGCTTCAGCAAGGTAGAGTCCTGTGGCAGACCCAGCCGGCGTAAGGCTAGGGATGTTGCAGTCCAAACCCAGTAGGGCATAGTCATCACTGGAAAGGGTATCAAATGAGATAGTCTTGCCATTAACATTTGTCACTTCGAGTCCCTTCTTATTTTTTGAACCACTTTTCGATTTGACTATGTCTCGGACACAGCTGGAAGCAACGTCTTTAAAAGCTTTAGTAGATGGCTTGTGTTTGTTTCTGAAGTGTCGCCTTAGTGCAGCCTTGGACTTGTATTCTCGGTAGCACTCGCTGCAGACAAATGCACTGTCATCTTCCATGTCATGTACCGTAGCGTAATGTTCCCTTATGGTTACTAAGGACGGGCATGGCAGATCACAGACATGACAAACATATGCCATGCTTGACATTGTCTGTTGGTGATTAGTTTAAAACAGGTGGTTAACCCGTCAGTAGGCGCAGCTGAAGTTTGAATGACCACATGTGGTTTTTCATTGTTGCCGGGTGGAAATGGCATCTCACAGAGGAGTGGAGATGTTAAGGGCATTGCTGATTGGTCTACCAGGTTTGGCTCATGCCCATTGACGCATGGGCTTACAGGTGACAAATTGTTTGTGGGAGGGCTGCTACAGGTAGACAGATACTATAACAGTCCAGATTCAAATATTGCCATGATTGTATTTGTACTTTACTATGTTATAACTTATAACTTGGTAGAGGAAGATGGATGTGTGGTTAGATTACATGCCTATGGCTCAGGAATAAGGTTTCTAGAAAAAATGATGGCTTCACTATTGTTAGATAGATTTTGTTACTTTTTTACCACTACAATATATTTCATAACTTTTATTGGTATGTTGATTATTATATCAGAGCATGATTAATTGTAATGTATAATCTGACACATTAGCGCTCAGACATTATTAATCTATAACCAGGTTTGAATATCCATCAGTTAAAGAAGATGGCAAACTGCCACATATATATGATTTTTATTAATAGAAAACAGAGAAAACATCATTCACATGTCATGGGTGTTTATTACATCAATTAGGATTACAAATTACTTTGATATTTCAGAGTTTCCAATAAACTAATATTCATCCGACTTACTAGATGCTACAGGATTGAGACACTTTCGTACATCTAAGAATCAAAACAGCTCTTTAATATATCAACTAAAAGCTGCTAACAACATTTGTTATGTAGAAGTTTATAGCTTCTTGTTCCATAATGCCCTCCATGTCACACTGATATGTCTCACTGATAGCTTTGGTTTTTGATCGTAGCTCTTCTTTCCTCTGTAGATGGATGTTATTTCCTGATTACCATTCTTACTGGTTGTGGACTTATTTTGGAGTTTTGAGAGGGTTACTGGAGCTTCTTCTTCATTGATGCTTGTTGCCTCATGTACAGTTTTGGGGGTGGTCTTTTGACATGGGCTTTGCTGTTTAACTTTTAAGTCAATGACAGGTACCCATGTGTTATATTGATCTGACCAACCTAACCAGCTGACTATAGCTTGTCACTGTTTCCATTACCTATGGTCCTGTGAGTCAGAAAGCAATGGATCTTTTATATTCCCCCGCATGGTCTCCCAATTGATTGTTGATGCAGTGGGTCTTTTATAGTCCCCAGCATTGTCTCCTCGCATGCTTGTTGATGCCACTTGCACAGTATGCTAGGGAGGAAGGCTTTACTTTGGTACCCCGCATCCCTGCACAATCTCAACCATGACTTACTGACCTACACAATAGTCCCCCGCATCCCCTACACATTCTCAACCATAACCAACTGACCATCATAAGATGTGGTTATGAATGACACTGGTCCCCTGCATTTTGCATGATGCTCGCAGGGGGTGCTGGGGGAACAAAGTTTAGTCCCCCCGCATCCCCCGCATGTTCCCCGCATCTTTTGCAGGATGTGGGAAACATGCGAGCATCATGCAAAATGCAGGGGACCAGTGTCATTCATAACCACATCTTATGATGGTCAGTTGGTTATGGTTGAGAATGTGTAGGGGATGCGGGGGACTATTGTGTAGGTCAGTAAGTCATGGTTGAGATTGTGCAGGGATGCGGGGTACCAAAGTAAAGCCTTCCTCCCTAGCATACTGTGCAAGTGGCATCAACAAGCATGCGAGGAGACAATGCTGGGGACTATAAAAGACCCACTGCATCAACAATCAATTGGGAGACCATGCGGGGGAATATAAAAGATCCATTGCTTTCTGACTCACAGGACCATAGGTAATGGAAACAGTGACAAGCTATAGTCAGCTGGTTAGGTTGGTCAGATCAATATAACACATGGGTACCTGTCATTGACTTAAAAGTTAAACAGCAAAGCCCATGTCAAAAGACCACCCCCAAAACTGTACATGAGGCAACAAGCATCAATGAAGAAGAAGCTCCAGTAACCCTCTCAAAACTCCAAAATAAGTCCACAACCAGTAAGAATGGTAATCAGGAAATAACATCCATCTACAGAGGAAAGAAGAGCTACGATCAAAAACCAAAGCTATCAGTGAGACATATCAGTGTGACATGGAGGGCATTATGGAACAAGAAGCTATAAACTTCTACATAACAAATGTTGTTAGCAGCTTTTAGTTGATATATTAAAGAGCTGTTTTGATTCTTAGATGTACGAAAGTGTCTCAATCCTGTAGCATCTAGTAAGTCGGATGAATATTAGTTTATTGGAAACTCTGAAATATCAAAGTAATTTGTAATCCTAATTGATGTAATAAACACCCATGACATGTGAATGATGTTTTCTCTGTTTTCTATTAATAAAAATCATATATATGTGGCAGTTTGCCATCTTCTTTAACTGATGGATATTCAAACCTGGTTATAGATTAATAATGTCTGAGCGCTAATGTGTCAGATTATACATTACAATTAATCATGCTCTGATATAATAATCAACATACCAATAAAAGTTATGAAATATATTGTAGTGGTAAAAAAGTAACAAAATCTATCTAACAATAGTGAAGCCATCATTTTTTCTAGAAACCTTATTCCTGAGCCATAGGCATGTAATCTAACCACACATCCATCTTCCTCTACCAAGTTATAAGTTATAACATAGTAAAGTACAAATACAATCATGGCAATATTTGAATCTGGACTGTTATAGTATCTGTCTACCTGTAGCAGCCCTCCCACAAACAATTTGTCACCTGTAAGCCCATGCGTCAATGGGCATGAGCCAAACCTGGTAGACCAATCAGCAATGCCCTTAACATCTCCACTCCTCTGTGAGATGCCATTTCCACCCGGCAACAATGAAAAACCACATGTGGTCATTCAAACTTCAGCTGCGCCTACTGACGGGTTAACCACCTGTTTTAAACTAATCACCAACAGACAATGTCAAGCATGGCATATGTTTGTCATGTCTGTGATCTGCCATGCCCGTCCTTAGTAACCATAAGGGAACATTACGCTACGGTACATGACATGGAAGATGACAGTGCATTTGTCTGCAGCGAGTGCTACCGAGAATACAAGTCCAAGGCTGCACTAAGGCGACACTTCAGAAACAAACACAAGCCATCTACTAAAGCTTTTAAAGACGTTGCTTCCAGCTGTGTCCGAGACATAGTCAAATCGAAAAGTGGTTCAAAAAATAAGAAGGGACTCGAAGTGACAAATGTTAATGGCAAGACTATCTCATTTGATACCCTTTCCAGTGATGACTATGCCCTACTGGGTTTGGACTGCAACATCCCTAGCCTTACGCCGGCTGGGTCTGCCACAGGACTCTACCTTGCTGAAGCTAAGCTGGCTAACAGCAATATCAGTGGAGCCGCCCAAGTTTTCAACACAGAAGTAGATGCTGACCAGATCCTCTTCAGTTATTCTAGTCCACCATGCCTACAACTAAGTGACACACAGATTCATGACTACTTTAGGACCAACTTAGGATCATGCACCTTCAGTCCTAACAGGGAATCACCTTTATCCACACCTGTTGTCAATGCACCACTGGAGCCCACTAGTATTAGTGTGCCACTTGAGCCAACTATCAGTTTGAACACCATGGACGTCGAAACTGAAACACCATCGCCAGAGACTACAGACAATGACTGGTCAACATCCACCTATACAACCACCTCTTCTCCAGTCCTAGATCATCACCACCTTACCACCTTCAGGATTGGTGTGCCTATGGACTTACAAGCATATCAAAACTCTGATGATAAACTATCCTTGTCTATAAAACCTGCTCAGGTTGGAACAAAACCTGATCCTTCCATCCCAGTTGGATACTCAGTGTCAGCAGACATTTTGCAAAGCTTTTACATATTACTTAATTCATATGACACTGACCTGGCTAAAGACTTTTCAAATTTACATCACAGTTAATCATGAATCAACTCATCAGTGTATCAAGTGGACAAATAAAAATCGAAACTTTGTATCACTGGATCTGTTTGGTTTTCTGGTAGTTCACATGAATCCATACATATAAAGTTTAAGCAATGATGTAGTATTTTATTCATGTCTAATACAAATATTATTAATGTCTATATAGACTCAATTTTATCTCATATGACACAGTACTCCTACTGATGGTTTCCATATGAGGCACCCATGTTCTATATTTGAGCTAAGTATGCGAGCCCATGTTAGTTTTGTATACTATAATGTTTCTCTTCAACCTACATATAACTGTCACCATTTGCCCAATATTCCTATTCAATAGTATGTAAATAAAAAGTTTGCAATAAACATGTATAAAACTCCACATAAACTTAAATGAATCAAATGATACTTTATTATCTTTTATTCATCAGGGTTTAAAAAAGAATATTGCCATACTTCTAAAAGCATAGGATGTTAGAAAAATATAGGGTAAGATGATATGTACCTTGAATCATTTAACTCTCTTAAAGTGAGTATATCCAATGTGTGTGGGACAATAAAATAAATTTCCCTAATAATGAATCAGGATGTTCCTAAATACCATACTTCACTTCCTATCTACTCAATTCCTCCTCATTCCCACAAATAGTGTCCAAATTTGATTTTATTTCCTAAAATATGGTAATTTTTGAAAAAAATCATACACGATTTCAATGCCCCATGGTAAAATCACTAGAAAGGACCATGGTTGGACCCCATGGGACCCACTTTCTGAGCTGCTACTGTCCATGGTGGATACCATTTTAATGCACTCCAACACATAAATAATACACTTTCACATTTTCTGTAACACATTTATGCAGGATTTAGCAAAATTTGGCAAAATATGATATACCCACTTTAAACTTAATATAAAACAACAAAATGTATATCAACAATTATTTTCCCTAATTACCCCACATCTTCCCATTTTCCAGTTTGGATCTATAGCTGATTTTCTTTTTTCCTTTTCTCTGGACATTTTTGTTGGATTCTTGATAAGTAAATATTCTGTCCTGTGAAGATTAAAAGCCCCTTTACTGCAGTAATGATTGATGACTTGACCTGACACAACGCTGGCCTAAGGAACATGTTCAGTTGGCAAACAAAGTTGGCAAGCAGCTGAATATGTAATGATGTGCCTTTTATTTTTAAGCATGTCCCGACAGATCCAAACATTTTTTTCCCCTTTGAATACTGAACCACATTGTGACATCATCACATATCACATACAATTTTTTCCTGTAAATAATACCTGATCAAATGTAATGCCCCATCCAGTGAAACTTGAGTAGAAATGTCTGCTATGCATCAAAAGGCAAAGGGATAGAGCCGTAATGCCCTGAGGGGACTCATTTGATATTTAGGAGGGAAAGATTGATAAAGTGGGTGCACTCATATAATATACAGCAGGAATGATTAATGACTTAACCTGCCAAAGGAACATGTTCACTTGGCAACCAAAGTTGGCAAGCAGCAGAATATATAATGATGTGCCTTTTATTTTTAAGCATGTCCCAACAGATCCAAAAAACACGTTGGTCATCCTTCTCATCTACAGAGTGTGGCACAGTCAATGTTGTTGTATGCCATTTCCACACGGGTTTCGCACTGTTTTTCATCTTTAGGTTGCATTTGGCACCTCCATCCCTCCTTATTACTCAGTCATGGCATACCATCAGGATACCGGGGATCCTCCGTCATTAGTGTCAGACTCATAGGTGTGGGTGGATAACATATATCAAGTATTCAATGACATTGACAGAGACACAAGGTGTGTATAAGTTATGCCCAGGGTATGCTCATTTAATAAACCTAATTAAATATATCACTGTATCCAGTCCAACTTCATATTTCCATATATATATATATATATATATATATATATATATATATATATATATATATATATATATATATATATATATATATATATATATATGTGTGTGTGTGTGTGTGTGCATATGTATGTTTGTATGTTTTTTTGCTTAAGCTATTAGAACTTTCACTGGTACATATCAAATGCTTAACACACTATAATATACACCTATGACAGCACAACTTATGCTTGACTAATCAACACATTGATGATTTTTCCGCCAAGTTTATTCATTGATGCCCTCTAATTAGATTACACACATATGTCATGACCATAATCATAATTGACATAATTAGATTAATTGACCAATGAATCAAATGGTCTTGGCTGGGATTATATGAAAATCAAACTCCTCTTACAGAGTCACAATATGCCTATGAGACAGCGAAATAACTTACTGCTTCCAAAAGTCTGTTGCATTTGATAGTTTGAGTGAATGAATAAAAAGACAACAGGTAAAATAATGAATAAATCTTTTTTTTATTCAATAGTTCAGTATTTAATGTTTAGTTATTTCACTTTTTTTATTGTATATGTTGACATGAATATGTCTTGGTCATGAGGATTTCTTTCACATCATTCACCAAGCAGACACTGGAACTCTCTCTGTATGGGTAAAATCCCCTGGGGGGTGCAGATGCAGCAGCAGTTGGTGTCATGGTCCTCTTGATCACAGCAGAACACATGTTCTGCAAAGGAAGGACACTCTGTCAGCAGCTGGGTATCCAAGAACTCAATGAAGCGTTTGAATTGTTCGTAGGTGAGACGCACTCCCTCCCTGCATGGTCGTAGGTCTGGCTTTGGCTCGTCATATGTATGTGCTGGGTTAAACCACTTTCTTATATTGACAAAGCACATGTCAGGCTCAATGGTTAGGTACTTCATAGAGCCAAGTGATAAAGCAAACCCTAAGAAGTTGTCATCATCGCACAAGCTCAGCCCCAGCTTGATGTCCTCTGATTCCTTTTTAATCTGGTGGATTGCATCATAATCCAGCAGAATGCTGTAACGAGATCCGGCCCTCTGCATCTTGTTGATGCTGTTGGTATGCCATAGGCTCAGCCTAAGATCTCCGTCACCACCCTTTCCAGGTTGCCTATCAACATACAAATTCTGTCCTAAATTAAAGAACAGCCTTTGCACCTTGGTAGGCTCAGCTGACTGCTTTGTGGATCCCATGAAAAGACATCCATGGGAACTCACTGAGACATCGGCTTGGGGTGAGTTTTTCACTAGATCTGCATAGAAGGTGCTGGCTCTGGTGGTTCTAACGGATCTGGAGTTGTACCTGGGCTGCTTCTTCACTCTGCTTGGTGCTTGAGGTGTTGGAGGACATTCTCCATGGTAGGTATGGGTAGGAGACATGTTGAAACTTCCTTCAAATTTCCTTCTCTTGGCCAATGACTGATCATGCACCATCAGAGATGTGGGTAGTGACCTCTTTCTGGAACCAGCAACCGTGATAATCGGGTGCTGAGTTGAATTGTCAGAGTGGTCAACCTCCATATCTTCATGATTCACCTCATCTAGGTCGCTTTCCTGTTTCTAATAAAAGTTAAAAAACGAAAATTAATATCACATACCCTTTTTGATATCACTCACTCAATAAATAATAGTGATAAACCAATAGTTAAAACGTATCATTAACATATGTCAACAACAAAACTTATAGTAAGAAAGATGGTGAAAGGACGGGGTTGTTGGTGCTCCGCTACTACATCCAGATCACAGTTTTATAGTAAGAAAGATACTCACATAAGGGTTCACAGCATTATAAGCTGGTTGACTTGTTGCAGGAAACGTGTTCATGGTGTTTGATGTCAATGTTATACTTAAATGAGGCTTTTGGCTTCTTGCTCTGCTGGATGTGTGAAGATGACTGGATGGTTAGTGTCTAAATAAATCCTGCTTATATACTGTGCCAAAGCTCTTTTCATAAGAAAAATTCCAAACTTATGCATAATAGATCATGTAAAAATGTCTGCTATGCCTCAGAAGGTGAAGGATAACGCTGTTATGCCCCAAGGGGCCTCATTAGATATACAACAAGGAGAGATTGATTGATTTATCAATGGCTAAACTGGCATCACTTGTGCCAAACAAAACCATGTTCCATCCGGATTACATGTTGAGCTGGCAAACAACTGAATATATAATGAGCCCCCCTCTCACTTATGAATTCCAAATGAACTTCAAAGCATGGGATAAAACCATTATTTGATATTCAGCAGGACATCATTGTTGATCTCAAGCATAGTAGATAGGTCAAATACCATCTTCTGGAAACATTTCATGGATTAAAAATGGGTTTCAAACCTCTAAATAAAACAATGATGTCCTGAGATGTCCTATATTATATTCAGTGAGGAATGTCTGCTATGCCTCAGAAGGTCTAGTAGCAGAAACAATTCATGAATTATAAATGAGCTTCAAACATGTTCAATCAGAATTACATGTTCCGCTGGCAAACAACTGAATATATAATGAGCCACCATAAATTCACTGGCAAGGTGCCCAAACAGGTCTCTTTGATGTGAAACATGTCCAGACACGTCCAAAACTAAAGCAGCCAAATACGTTATGATCTGCCTCTTTGAAGCATGCCCAAACAGATCCAAACCATTTTTCCTTTGAATACTGTACCATATGGTGACATCGTAGCACATGCAATATATATTTCCTTTAATACCTAATCAAGTATAATTCTCCATCCAGTCTCACTTCATACCCCCACATATATTTTATTTTTTACATAGCTCAAGCTATGGGAACTTTCACTGGAAGGAATCAAACGCTTATTACAGTAGGATATACACCTATGACACAACCAATTATGATTGACTAATTAACACATTAATGATTAGCGCACCAAGTTCTTTTACAAACTATGTTTCCTTTGAATAGTGTGCCATATGGCGACTTCATATCAAATATAATATATATACAATTTCATTAATCAAATGTAATCTTCCAGTTAGTCTAACTTTATATCCCCATATCTACATGTAAATATATATTCTACATAGCTTAACCCTTTAAGGGCCGCTTTAGGGTAGGAGACATGTTCAAGCTTCCTTCAAACTTCCTTCTCTTGACACATGATTAACCATTCACTATGAGAGAAATGGGCAGCGACCTCTCTCTGGATTCTGCGCAACCGTGAGAATTGGGGGCTGAGTTTAATCAATTGAGTGGTCAATGCCCATATCTTCATAACTTTCTTCATCCTGTTTCTAATAAAGAAGTGAACCTATCAAAATCTCACATACATTTTTTAACATCACTGACTCAGTATACAATAATAACCAGCATTCTGTATACTTAAAAAGTGTCATTAATATATGTCAAAAATAATACCTACAGTAAGAAAGATACTCACATAAGGGTTCACAGAAATATAAGCTGCTTGACAAATGTGTTCATGGTGTTTAAGTGTTCATTGCTTCTGCCTTCTTGCCCTAATTGATATGTGCAGAAGTCTGGATGGATAGTGTTTCAATAAATCCTGCTTATATGTGGGTCAAAGCTCTTTTTTAATAGAAAAAAAACAACCAAAAAATACTAAATGTATGCATGATAAATCATGTAATAACTGTCTGTTATGCCCCAAAAGGTGAATAACCCATTATCAGCCAAGGAGGCTTATTGAATATTCAGCAAGGAGAGATTGATAGGTTAATCAAGGGTCTAATTTAAAAGTCCTTTGATACAGCATGTGGCCAAAGTGGTGCCAACAAGCTCATGTTAATGTGAGATGTGCCCAAAAGCAGTGCCAAATAAAACTCTTTGATGTGTACCTGAACAGATGCCATCAGTAGATGTTTGATCTCAGACATACCCAAACAGATGCCAACCAAAATTCTTTGATGTAAACCTGGACAGGTGTCAGGATATGTTAGATGTGTGACGTGCCTAAACAGGTGCCAGCAACGTCTCTTTGATGTGATCTGTGTCAATACATGTCTCAACTAACCACTGTCTAATATAATTTCTTATATACACATTTGATTCCACTACCAGGTTTATCGAAGCATTATCAAATATATACTTTTGATTTATAATTCAATAGACAAAGCTGCCCCTCTGTATACATGCACATGATATGACTATCAGGGGAACATGTTCAGTTGGCAAAGCATCTGAATATATAATGATTTGTCTCTTTGAAGCAGGTGCCATTAGTATATGTTTGATGTGACAGTGCCCAAACAGTCGCCAGCAGTGTCTCTTTGATGTGAGACATGTCCATAGAGGGTCCAGCTCGGTCTCTTTGATGTGAAACATGTTCAGACTTGTCTCAAACTTAAGCAGCCAAATATATAATGATGTGCCCCTTTCAAGCATGTCCAAACAGATACAAACCGTTTTTCCTTTGAATACTGTACTGTGGCATCATATCAAATACAATATATAATGCTATGCAATTAATATCTAATCAAAATATAATGCTCTATCCAGCCTAACTTCATATCCATCTGTATCCTACATGTCTTAACCCCTTCCACGTGGTAAGCCAATATATTGCATAAAATTCCATTGAGTTACCAGAAACCCAGTGGTGAAGGGGTTAAGTGTGTCATGACTAATTAATGGGGCATTAATAATGAGATTTTACTTTGGTCACTTGCCAAATGTCCATGTTATGTATATCATTAACTTTTAAAACTGTGACATGAATAATTAATGAGGCTACATGTTCAAACATGTCCATATGATGACCTACTTAAACTCATGCATATCATTGACCTACTTAGCAATGATGTACTAACCTAAATAAGGCTACTTGACCTAGATAAAAATGTGTATCCTCCGGGCCCCTCCCCTACTACTTGCGCTGGTCCCGTATATTAAGGGAGGGGGATCCTTTTTGGTGTACAGATCTCAATTTATAACATTAGAGCACCAAGTGGACCGGAACTATTTTCACCATTAACCTTTGGTGCCAGCGATGATGCTTGGGAACAGAGGTCGAGGTGGGGCCAGCTTGGACCTCAGTCTGTCACATTTTTTTTTGTGTCATATTTTGTGTCATTTCTTGTAGTGAAATTTGGGAAATACAGGTCTTCATTCTACTTGTGGAACTTCTGGTTATTTGCATGAGTTAAACTCAGTAAATACACATCACCATTGAACATATCAAAACATGTCTCCACACGCCCGCAGAGAAACTGACGCTCATTGTCCATGGGCTGTCTCTCCATGATGATATCAACAAAATAGCTATGAAACTAGTCTTTGAATATTCTTTTTAACACAGAGATCCACTCTAATCAGTCAGACTTCCTGGTTTCTCCACTTGTGGTTCCTTGGATCATATCACACTCAACTCTGCCTTGTGTGATAAGATCCAAGGTACCACTCGTGGAGAGACCTGTCAGCAAGTAATTACATTAAAAAAGTGTACTAATTTCACCCAAATGCTAATCAACAACGTTGGCATTTATTTTGTACCATACCCTCCATTACCACTCCCTGTGACACCCCATCACAGCAGGAGGTATGAACTGCTCACATGGGGTCAGGGGTCTGAAACCACCGACAAATATAAATATTCTTCAATAATCTGGAGGATTCAACACCCGGTCATGTTTTGCCTGAAACTGGGATAGTCGGTATATCGAGGTCTGACTGTATGTGGGATATCACTTTGAGGCACAGGCCTACACTGAGCTGTGGTGGAGATGGTCGGCAGGGGTTTGTTAGTACTAATGTAAAGGTCTAACACTGTGGTGGTCCGGTCATCTAGGTGACCACGTGACCAAACACTACATACAGGCAGTTCACACAACACTCACCAGGCCCATACCGATATTGCAGGTTCCTTAGTAGGGGGCACCATTGCTTGATCTGGTAACCAGCGAGATAAGCACTGATACAACAATCACAATGGGTACAGGCTGTTACATAATGGCCCCTAAGAATTCCGCAGTGAAGGCCAGGGAATTTTCTCATTGGTTGATAATGCAACCGGCTAGACCCCTATACTAGTGACATCTATTGATTGTTGTGTGAACTGCCTGAATGTAGTGTTTGGTCACGTGGTCACCTAGTTGACCAGACCACCACAGTGTCAGGCCTTTACACTAATACTTCCAAACCCCTGCCGACCATCTCCACCACAGCTCAGTGTAGGCCTGTGCTTCGAGGTATGTAAATTCCTACAAAGATGTCTGCCGATCCATAGACTGATACTGAGCCTGTGTAACAACCCCTCGTGTGTAATTGTCTGTACTATAAACCGGGTGGTATACCTTGTCCATGGGAACCTGGCGAGGCTGACAATGGGTCTGGCTAATTATATTGAGTTCTCTGTGAGAGTCTTATAGCTGTGGTCTATGGTTAAATTGATACCTTAAATAAACCAAACTTCCCAGCCCATTAGCCCCCTCCTCCAGTGTTTTTAATCAAAGTGTTAATGAATCCACCCCTCCTGTCCCAAATTTGTATGGCTATAATGATCAATACCACCAAAGGGATGAGGCTGGCCTCTTCCTGTACATTACCACTAATTAAGGTGCTATTGCCCTCACAGTCAGGGGGCTCGCCAGGATACACCAGACAAGGTATAGGGTGGTGGCTGCTGCTGTGGAGCCTGGAATGGGAAGGATCAGCAGTCTGCTGCTGGGGGAGGTACCCCAGTCCTGCCCTACCCCTCACACAGGAGCAGGTCCATACTGTCACATTGGGGCTACTCTTGTCAGAGCAGTTCCCTCATTCTTACTGAATAGGCAATCATTGAATGTGTTAGAAGGAGGTGTTAAAATCCTTATTAGAAGATATCTAGTATACCTACAACAAAAAGCATTGAAAAGACTGTGAAGGATATTTAGAATATCCCTTAGAAATGAGATGCACTATGTTCTGATACTGTTATTTGAAAAGGAATTAGCCCTGGCGAGTCCACCGTAGATTCTCGCATATAAGCTGCGGCTTGAAGAAGGGTCATAATCCCAATGCGGCTTATAGGACTGTCCCAAAGGCTATAGGTGTGGCATATACAAGGGATTTCACTAATATAGTACAGTGCTGAAGTAGCAACTTTCAGGCTCCAGAGCCCACCTCCCTGCAAACAAAATCTCAAGCGGAACTCGTGCCATTCTTGAGTCTTGACTCGGGATCCCCAGGAGAACGTATTGTGAACGTATTGTGGCATATTCCCGAGAATTTCTTGTATTTTGATCGAGATTTTTTATGAGATTTTTGAACAAGTTCTAACTTGTGTCCCTCCCCCAAGTCGAGAACGTTCAATTCTCGAGTTCATTTCGTGAATAGGACACGTTCACAACTCTTGGGAATATCTCGTGTCATTCTTGGGTTATGGTGACTTCCCCAGATTCTCCCCAGTTGCGAACGTTCAATTCCCGAGTTCTGTTTGGAGGGTGTTTTTGTTGAAATTTATACAAATATTTCACAAATATCATCTATTGACGCCTTTATCAATTGCAAATATTGCACTATTGACGAAAATCTCATTATGATAACTGATGAATATGAAAGACCGCCTCAGTGGGAGTAATCCTCCTGTCCGTAGCGTATAGTGTACAGTTAGATTCACTGAATTGAACCATCCGATTAGCCTTTCCTTTTTATTGGAGGCTTTAGACATGTACATTTACTCTTGATCATTGTAAATAGGCTGGAAACTTGGATACATTATATATAAGACTCTAGCCATTCAAGCTGTTTATGGGAAGCATACCCTCCAAACAAAACTCGGGAATTGAACGTTCACAACCGGGGAGAATCTGGGGAAGTCACCATAACACAAGAGAGGTACGAGATATTCCCAAGAATGGCTTGCTGCTTGCTAGTCCTTCCTGCAGCCAGCAGCGCTCTGCAGCTAACCCAGTCTCTGTATGTTTACAGTCTGGGAGAGTAATTAGACATATGTACCTACACTGGCCCACATACCCTGCTATACTGTACATGTCCACTAGTATCAGCAACCATGAGAGTGTGGGTTAGAATCCCACTCTGGCTACATTAGTAGTATTGTTGATATCGGCACAAAACACCTGAATTGAACTAAATAACCTGGCAACATATTTCCTATGTATAATAAATATGCCAGTATTGGTGATATTTATGTCTTAAAATGGATTAAATACAGATTCAATAAAACGTAATACCTATTGTGCCATGGTGGGATTTGAACCCACACTCCTCATTATAAAATGATCCAGGATCCCGAATCATTTTTATTAGATATAAATTCGTCCAGGCCCAGTAATGGGCCTGGTGTGCTCGAGGCTGCAGCTAACCTGGTGATGGACACACTGACTGCTAGTCCAGCAGCAGCAGGAGGAAGAGAGTGGAGACCCCACCCTAAGACACCCAGAGACACCTGGTGGCCGCTTCTGACACTACACATGATGCTGCAGCCTGGGTGGTGCCTGGACATTCTGCAGCAGAGGGAGTCAGCAGAAGGCCTCTCTGTGGGGGTTAAATCTCTACATTCTGCAGCAGAGGGGGTCAGCAGAAGGCCTCTCTGTGGGGGTTAAATCTCTACATTCTGCAGCAGAGGGAGTCAGCAGAAGGCCTCTCTGTGGGGGTTAAATATCTACATTCTGCAGCAGAGGGGGTCAGCAGAAGGCCTCTCTGTGGGGGTCAAATCTCTACATTCTGCAGCAGAAGGAGTCATCAGAAGGCCTCTCTGTGGGGGTTAAATCTCTACATTCTGCAGCAGAGGGAGTCAGCAGAAAGCCTCTCTGTGGGGGTTAAATCTCTACATTCTGCAGCAGAGGGAGTCATCAGAAGGCCTCTCTGTGGGGGTTAAATCTTTACATTCTGCAGCAGAGGGGGTCATCAGAAGGCCTCTCTGTAGGGGTTAAATCTCTACATTCTGCAGCAGAGGGGGTCATCAGAAGGCCTCTCTGTGGGGGTTAAATCTCTACATTCTGCAGCAGAGGGAGTCAGCAGAAGGCCTCTCTGTGGGGGTTAATTCTCTACATTCTGCAGCAGAGGGAGTCATCAGAAGGCCTCTCTGTGGGGGGTTAAATCTCTACATACTGCAGCAGAGGGAGTCAGCAGAAGGCCTCTCTGTGGGGGTTAAATCTCTACATTCTGCAGCAGAGGGAGTCAGCAGAAGGCCTCTCTGTGGGGGTTAAATCTCTACATTCTACAGCAGAGGGAGTCAGCAGAAGGCCTCTCTGTGGGGATTAAATCTCTACATTCTGCACCAGAGGGAGTCAGCAGAAGGCCTCTCTGTGGGGGTTAAATCTCTACATTCTGCAGCAGAGGGAGTCAGCAGAAGGCCTCTCTGTGGGGGTTAAATCTCTATATTCTGCAGCAGAGGGAGTCATCAGAAGGCCTCTCTGTGGGGGTTAAATCTCTACATTCTGCAGCAGAGGGAGTCAGCAGAAGGCCTCTCTGTGGGGGTTAAATCTCTACATTCTGCAGCAGAGGGGGGTCAACAGAAGGCCTCTCTGTGGGGGTTAAATCTCTACATTCTGCAGCAGAGGGGGTCATCAGAAGGCCTCTCTGTGGGGGTTAAATCTCTACATTCTGCAGCAGAGGGAGTCATCAGAAGGCCTCTCTGGACCCCTACAGCCATATCCATACAGAGAGGTAATTGACCTTGATGAGTGTCGCCTCCTATTGTCTCACAACAGCATGGTGCCTATGGAGATGCCTCTAGCGCTGCCTCTGGTGGTGCCTCTGGAGGTGCCTATGGAGGTGCCTATGGAGGTGCCTATGGAGGTGCCTATGGAGGTGCCTATGGAGGTGCCTATGGAGGTGCCTATGGAGGTGTCTATAGATATGGAGGTGCCTCCTATCGTCTTGTGACAGAATGGTGCCTCTGGTGGTGCTGGTGGTGCTGGTGGTGCTGCTGGAGGAGGTGGTGCTGGGTGACAAAGGGGAGGGCAGGAGTTGGGGGCGGGTGTTTAATAGGCTGGATCTTGGCTACAAGCTCGATGCGGTGTTTGCGTTAATATCATCAGGCGGCCTCCATTGCTTTAGCATCCTTTCTATCACGGTTATCCATTCTCGGTACTCATGTCCCATCCATGCTGCTCTCACACTCTTAGTAAATCTCATAATCTTCCTCTTACGGTATATATTGGATGTTACAGATTTGTACTTAATGTTGATGTAGCATTTATTTACATATATATGCTTTCTCACATCTATATTTAACATCCAAAATTGATAGCTACGGGTATAAAGCCATTTTGTAACCAAAGGCAGATGCTCTGCTTACATACATCTATGTAGCTCAGAATGCAGATTATAAAAGCGAATACATACTGAAATAAGACCCCATATTTTTCATTTTGCGAAGGTGTAATGAAAAGAGACCCCATATTTCTAAAATCCTCTGATTCATTGAAAAATTCCCCTTGCGTTGTACTAACGTGGATGGTGTCTGTTTCTACATGGGGTCAGAACCATGATTCTCCTACAACACAGCCTGCCTATGCACATTAATGCTGATGAATTAAAATGTGAATGTTTCCTTGATAACAACTTACTGAATTAAATCAATATTCTCAATTCAGTTTGAAATGATTATCATAAAATTATTAAAACATATAATGACATGTTTATTCAAAATGATTATACTAACAGTTATACAGACATAACTTAGCTTTCAATAAAAATATATTTCATTATTTAGGTGCTGAGGTCAGGGATGTATAGATATGGGTGGATTGTCAATGAAATATTCAGCACTAATAAATAGTATAACACCTATTGTATTCATGATATTCCTAACCACATCTACAGGCATGAACATGTCCATAGCGCCACAATGACTGTGGGCAGGGAGCAGAGGGGAGAGGCACTATTGGGAACCACTGCAGGCTAAACCACTGTCAGCCGGTCGACTAGATGCCGCAGCCTCTGCCTACACACACACAATTGATTCGGACAGCGACCCCCATCAGCCACCGGCCTCCTCAGTGGCCGCTCGCTGCCAAGGTATGAACCCACGTGGTAGTGGTAATGGAGCTGACAGCAGCCGCACAGAGCAACAGGGGGGTTGCTAGCACACAGCTAGCAACAGGAGGCTGCTAGCATGCAGCTAGCAACAAGGAGAGGCTGCTAGCAACGGGGGGCTGCTAGCACACAGCTAGCAACAGAGGGCTGCTAGCACTCAGCTAGCAACAAGGAGAGGCTGCTAGCACTCAGCTAGCAACAAGGAGAGGCTGCTAGCACTCAGCTAGCAACAAGGAGAGGCTGCTAGCATGCAGCTAGCAAGAGGGGAGGCTGCTAGCATACAGCTAGCAATAGGGGAGGCTGCTAACACACAGCTAGCAAGAGGAAAGGCTGCTAGCACACAGCTAGCAAGAGGGAAGGCTGCTAGCAAAAGGGAAGACAGCTAGCAAGAAGGATTGCAGCCAGCATGCAGCTAGCAAGAGTGAACGCTGCTAGCATTAAACTAGGAAGAGGGAAGGCTGCTAGCAGGCATATAGCAAGAGGGGAGGCTGCTAGCAGGCATATAGCAAGAGGGCAGGGTGTTAGCAGTGGAGAAGGTTATAGCATGCAGCAAGAGGGAAGACTGATAATATGCAGCTAACAACAAGGCAACTGCTAGCATGCAGCTGGCAATAGAGGAGGTTGCTAGCACACAGCTAGCAAGAGGGAAGGCTGCTAGCACACAGCTAGCAATAGGGGAGGCTGCTAGCATACAGCTAGCAATGGGAGAGGCCAGCTAACATGAGGGAAGGCTGCCAGCACACAGCTAGCAAGAGGGGGCTGCTAACACACAGCTAGCAACAAGGGGAGGCTGCCAGCACATAGCTAGCAAGAGAGGAGGTTACTAGCACACAGTTAGCAGGAGAGGAGGCTGCTAGCAACAAGGGGAGGCTGCTAGCACACAGCTAGCAACAGGGGATGCCAGCTAGTAAGAGGGAAGGCTGCTAGCATACAGCTAGCAAGAGGGCAGGCTGCTACTACACAGGTAGCAACAAGGGGCTGCTAGCACACAGCTAGCAACATAGGGCTGCTAGCATGCAGCTAGCAACGAGGGGAGGCTGCTAGCACACAGCTAGCAACGGGGGAGGCCAGCTAGCAAGAGTGAAGGTTGCTAGCAGGAGAGGAGGCAGCTAGCAAGAGGGGAGGCTGCTAGTATACAGCTAGCAATAGGGTAGGCTGCTTGTACACAGCTAGCAACAAGGGGCTGCTAGCACACAGCTAGTAACAGGGGAGGCTGCTAGCATGCAGCTAGCAAGAGGGAAGGCTGCTAGCATGCAGCTAGCAAGAAGGGAGGCTGCTACACACAGCTAGCAACAGGGAAGGCTGCTACACACAGCTAGCAATAGGGGAGGCTTCTAGCACACAGCTAGCAACAAGGGGAGGCTGCTAGCACACAGCTAGCAAGAGGGGGGCTGCTAGCAAGAGGGAAGGCTGCTAGCAAAAGGGAAGACACCTAGCAAGAGGGAATACAGCCAGCATGCAGCTAGCAAGAGTGAATGCTGCTAGCGTTAAAGTAGGGAGAGGGAAGGCTGCTAGCAAGCATATAGCAAGAGGTAAGGCTGCTAGCAGGCATATAGCAAGAGGTAAGGCTGCTAGCAGGCATATAGCAAGAGGGAAGGCTGCTAGCAGGCATATAGCAAGAGGGAAGGCTGCTAGCATGCATATAGCAAGAGGGAAGGCTGCTAGCAGGCATATAGCAAGAGGGAAGGCTGCTAGCAGGCATATAGCAAGAGGGAAGGCTGCTAGCAGGCATATAGCAAGAGGGAAGGCTGCTAGCATGCATATAGCAAGAGGGAAGGCTGCTAGCATGCATATAGCAAGAGGGAAGGCTGCTAGCAGGCATATAGCAAGAGGGAAGGCTGCTAGCAGGCATAAAGCAAGAGGGAAGGCTGCTAGCAGTGGAGAAGGTTACTAGCATGCAGCAAGAGGGAAGACTGATAATATGCAGCAAACAACAAGGCAACTGCTAGCATGAAGCTAGCAATAGGGGGTTGCTAGCTGCATGCTAGCAATGGAGGAGGCTGCTAGAACACATCTGGCAATAAGGGAGGCTGCTAGCAATGAGCAAGCCAGCTAGCAACAGGGGCGGGTTGTTAGCAGTGGGGAGGTCAGCTAGCAACAAGCAAATAGCAGGAGGGAGAGGGGCACATGTAGATAGCAATTCGGTGAGGATGCCGCTTAAATTCTCCCACCAAGCACCACTGCCCTCTGTGTAATTGGGATTGACTTCCCTGGATCCCCTAACACTCTGGCAGTACATGACTCCCCCCCCCCAGGGGGTTATTTAACCCTTCAAGAACTAATTAAGCATTAATGCGTCATGCCCTTTGTCGTCATGATGCATGAATGCAGCCCTGGTAAGTGACTCACGGGGGCTGCATTCAAGCATCATGCTGACCTTACCTACGGGGTTCAGACACCCCAGAAAGGGTCCGAATGATGCACCAATGCTGCACCAGCGATTTACTCGCCGGGGCTGTAATGGTGCATCTTTTAGCGACATGCCATCCTTAAAGGGTTGACAGCTCAGTTAGAGCAGTTGCTCCACCCTGTGTGAGCAGATTGAGCGACTCTTATTGATTGAGTGATGTTTATACAGGCCATTATAGCATAGCATGACACCACAGGCGAGCTACTCTCATAGTTACACCTACACCTACACTGAACCCTTGTGATCGGAATGGGCTTAACGTGGGTCTTACGATTTTTCATCAAATTCTGAATCTTACCTGGAAGTGACATCCTTCCAAACAGAATTGAACATTCACAACTGGGCAGAATCTGGGGAAGTCACCATAACACAAGAAAGACACGAGATATTCCCAAGAACTGTGAACATGTCCTTTTCACAATATGAACTTGGGAATCGAACGCTCGCGACTTGGGCGAATGACACATGTTAAAACTTGTTTAAAAAAATCTTGTTAAAAAACTTGTTAAAAAACTTGTTAAAAAAACTTGTTAAAAAAAAATGTGTATAAGTATACTACAGTACCAAATCAACAATTTTCAGAAAGCTTCTGCGGCTTATAGGATCGCACCAAACTCGGGTTGCGGCTTATACGCGAGTTAGGCTTATACGCGAGGTATTACGGTAGCTGCAGTGAGACCCTTACACCAGCTAGTCCTGTATAGACTCTAGTGAGGGCCCTGTGGATGGTGCCAGCTAGTCTTGTATAGACTATAGTCAGGCCCTTACACCAACTAGTCCTGTACAGACTCTAGCTGCAGTGAGGGCCTTACACCAACTAGTCCTGTACAGACTGTAGTGAGGACCCTGTGGGTGGCACCAGCTAGTCTTGTATAGACTATAGTGAGGACCCTGTGGATGGCACCAGCTAGTCCTGTATAGACTATAGTGAGGGCCCTGTGGATGGTGCCAGCTAGTCTTGTATGGACTATAGTCAGGGCCCTGTAGATGGTGCCAGCTAGTCATGTATGGACTATAAACAGGGCCCTGTGGATGGTGCCAGCTAGTCTTGTATGGACTATAGTTAGGGCCCTGTGGATGGCACCAGCTAGTCCTGTATGGACTATAGTCAGGGCCCTGTGGGTGGCACCAGCTAGTCTTGTATAGACTATAGTCAGGGCCCTGTGGGTGGCACCAACTAGTCCTGTATAGACTATAGTGAGGACCCTGTGGATGGCACCAGCTAGTCTTGTATAGACTATAGTCAGGCCCTTACACCAACTAGTCCTGTATAGACTATAGTCAGGCCCTTACACCAACTAGTGCTGTACAGACTCTAGTGAGGGCCCTGTAGATGGCACCAGCTAGTCCTGTATAGACTATAGTGAGGGCCCTGTGGATGGTGCCAGCTAGTCTTGTATGGACTATAGTCAGGGCCCTGTAGATGGTGCCAGCTAGTCATGTATGGACTATAAACAGGGCCCTGTGGATGGTGCCAGCTAGTCTTGTATGGACTATAGTCAGGGCCCTGTGGGTGGTGCCAGCTAGTCTTGTATAGACTCTAGCTGCAGTGAGGCCCTTACACCAACTAGTCCTGTATAGACTCTAGCTGCAGTCAGGGCCTTACACCAACTAGTGCTGTATAGACTCTAGCTCTAATGAGGGCCCTGTGGATGGCACCAACTAGTCCTGTACAGACTCTAGCTGCAGTGAGGCCCTCACACCAACTAGTCCTGTATAGACTATAGTGAGGGCCTGTGGGTGGCACCAGCTAGTGCTGTATAGACTCTAGCTGCAGCCCAGTAAACACACTTACGTATTTTAACGTTCAAATAACGTTATCTGTGAGTGTGAATCACGTAGTTTCACTACGTAAAATAACGTTGAAATGTAAGGGTTATTTTAAGTTATTTGACGTAGATTTACGTAAATGAACGTACCTTAAAACGTTATATAAACGTTCTTCTAGGTTTATTTAGGTAAATTACTTAAAATAACCTAACCTAAATTATTTCCTTCAGAAGGTGATATAAACTTTATTTTTTTTAAAAAGGGGGAAAAAAGGTTTTACATGAACTTTTTATATACATATTTATTTCTCCACAAGCCCGGCAAGGGATTGAACTGGGGACCTGAGTATTACAGTGCTACGGTCCAACTGACTGAGCCATCGAGACAACTGAGTGAAGGGTCGCAGCCAGGCAGTCATATAATTGATAAGGGTCTCTCAATATCTGCAATAATTATAAAGATTATCATTGCAGCCAGCTTCTGAATGATCCTAGCTATACTTTACATGTACTTGTGGGTACATATGGTGACTGGGGTTTATTCTTATAAAAAAAAGTGCCTTTAGTGAACACAGCGTAGCTCATATCTACCTATATCATTTACTATTATTTTGACAGAATACTATAGAAATTGTTGACAAAATTGTTATAGGTAGGTTTGTGTTTAAAAAAATATGTGCATTAATTCCCCACAAGCCTGGCCTGGCCTGGGCTTGAACTGGGGACCTGTGTATTACAGTGCTATGGTCCAACTGACTGAGCTATCGAGACAGCTGAGAGAAAGGCTGCAGCCAGGCAGTCATGTTACTGATAATTATTATTATAGTGAGACTCGAACCCACATCCACTAGCCAGGACAGTTGAACTATTGTTGTTTGGGATATAACATGGCTGGTCTGCACCAACAATGTCTATAGGACCCTACTAATCCTCAGCTCTTTGTAGAATTATTAAAATGGTGAAGAAGTTCTGATGAACAGTTGGGACCCGACATAGCTCATTCAGCGCAGACGTGCTTAAGGGATAGGCTATGTCTGCATATGAAGCGAAGGTCTCTGTGCCCCTCCAGCGGCAGTCGGAGTGCAGTCGAGACAGGTACTCAGCCCTTTATATAGGGGCCCTGGGGCTTTAATGAGCTTTTACGTGGTTGCTAAAGGTCCCTAATCAAAGGGCAGTGAATAGGGAACTATGGCAAACCTGACGTATCTGAGGGTCATGTGGACGAGGTTATTCCACATGCCTGGCTAGCACAGTTGGTAGAGCGTTGCACTCCAGATGCTAGGGTAATAGGTTCGATTCCCAGTGATATATACAATATCTTCTAGTCTGAAGGAAGCAAGTTCAAGGCCCTATAAAGCCATGCATGCACGGAAATGCAAAGTATGCATCAACGTTTTATATATCCATTATGGTTCTCTATAACGTTTTGTACATTGATATTAGAAATCTTCTTCTAAGTCTTTTAAATCTAAACCCAAGGTTTGCCCCTGCTTAACATGAGTTTTTAAAGGAAAACCATCACAGTTTGTTAACAGAGTCTGTGCTTTTATAAAAAGAAATGAATAGCTGGTTTTAGGATTCGAACCCACATGATGCATCTAAATAACGTTCATCTAACGTTAAACTACGTTAAAAAGGTTACGTAAATTAACCTGCAAGTTACGTGATATAAACGTGTTTTAAACGTTGAATTACGTTGCTCTACGTCAAATAACCTAAATAAACCCTTACATTTCAGCGTTATATCACGTAGTGAAATTACGTTCAAATAACGTAGTTGTGTTTACTGGGAGTGAGGGCCTTACACCAACTAGTCCTGTATAGACTCTAGCTGCAGTGAGGCCCTTACGCCACCTAGTCCTGTATAGACTATAGTGAGGACCCTGTATGTATATGGCACCAGCTAGTCTTGTATAGACTCTAGCTGCAGTGAGGGCCTTACACCAGCTAGTCCTGTATAGACTATAGTCAGGACCCTGTGGATGGCACCAACTAGTCCTGTACAGACTATAGTCAGGGCCTTACACCAACTAGTCCTGTATAGACTCTAGCTGCAGTGAGGCCCTTACACCAGCTAGTCCTGTACAGACTCTAGTGAGGGCCCTGTAGATGGCACCAGCTAGTCCTGTATAGACTATAGTGAGGGCCCTGTGGATGGTGCCAGCTAGTCTTGTATGGACTATAGTCAGGGCCCTGTAGATGGTGCCAGCTAGTCATGTATGGACTATAAACAGGGCCCTGTGGATGGTGCCAGCTAGTCTTGTATGGACTATAGTCAGGGCCCTGTGGGTGGTGCCAGCTAGTCTTGTATAGACTCTAGCTGCAGTGAGGCCCTTACACCAACTAGTCCTGTATAGACTCTAGCTGCAGTCAGGGCCTTACACCAACTAGTGCTGTATAGACTCTAGCTCTAATGAGGGCCCTGTGGATGGCACCAACTAGTCCTGTACAGACTCTAGCTGCAGTGAGGCCCTCACACCAACTAGTCCTGTATAGACTATAGTGAGGGCCTGTGGGTGGCACCAGCTAGTGCTGTATAGACTCTAGCTGCAGCCCAGTAAACACACTTACGTATTTTAACGTTCAAATAACGTTATCTGTGAGTGTGAATCACGTAGTTTCACTACGTAAAATAACGTTGAAATGTAAGGGTTATTTTAAGTTATTTGACGTAGATTTACGTAAATGAACGTACCTTAAAACGTTATATAAACGTTCTTCTAGGTTTATTTAGGTAAATTACTTAAAATAACCTAACCTAAATTATTTCCTTCAGAAGGTGATATAAACTTTATTTTTTTTAAAAAGGGGGAAAAAAGGTTTTACATGAACTTTTTATATACATATTTATTTCTCCACAAGCCCGGCAAGGGATTGAACTGGGGACCTGAGTATTACAGTGCTACGGTCCAACTGACTGAGCCATCGAGACAACTGAGTGAAGGGTCGCAGCCAGGCAGTCATATAATTGATAAGGGTCTCTCAATATCTGCAATAATTATAAAGATTATCATTGCAGCCAGCTTCTGAATGATCCTAGCTATACTTTACATGTACTTGTGGGTACATATGGTGACTGGGGTTTATTCTTATAAAAAAAAGTGCCTTTAGTGAACACAGCGTAGCTCATATCTACCTATATCATTTACTATTATTTTGACAGAATACTATAGAAATTGTTGACAAAATTGTTATAGGTAGGTTTGTGTTTAAAAAAATATGTGCATTAATTCCCCACAAGCCTGGCCTGGCCTGGGCTTGAACTGGGGACCTGTGTATTACAGTGCTATGGTCCAACTGACTGAGCTATCGAGACAGCTGAGAGAAAGGCTGCAGCCAGGCAGTCATGTTACTGATAATTATTATTATAGTGAGACTCGAACCCACATCCACTAGCCAGGACAGTTGAACTATTGTTGTTTGGGATATAACATGGCTGGTCTGCACCAACAATGTCTATAGGACCCTACTAATCCTCAGCTCTTTGTAGAATTATTAAAATGGTGAAGAAGTTCTGATGAACAGTTGGGACCCGACATAGCTCATTCAGCGCAGACGTGCTTAAGGGATAGGCTATGTCTGCATATGAAGCGAAGGTCTCTGTGCCCCTCCAGCGGCAGTCGGAGTGCAGTCGAGACAGGTACTCAGCCCTTTATATAGGGGCCCTGGGGCTTTAATGAGCTTTTACGTGGTTGCTAAAGGTCCCTAATCAAAGGGCAGTGAATAGGGAACTATGGCAAACCTGACGTATCTGAGGGTCATGTGGACGAGGTTATTCCACATGCCTGGCTAGCACAGTTGGTAGAGCGTTGCACTCCAGATGCTAGGGTAATAGGTTCGATTCCCAGTGATATATACAATATCTTCTAGTCTGAAGGAAGCAAGTTCAAGGCCCTATAAAGCCATGCATGCACGGAAATGCAAAGTATGCATCAACGTTTTATATATCCATTATGGTTCTCTATAACGTTTTGTACATTGATATTAGAAATCTTCTTCTAAGTCTTTTAAATCTAAACCCAAGGTTTGCCCCTGCTTAACATGAGTTTTTAAAGGAAAACCATCACAGTTTGTTAACAGAGTCTGTGCTTTTATAAAAAGAAATGAATAGCTGGTTTTAGGATTCGAACCCACATGATGCATCTAAATAACGTTCATCTAACGTTAAACTACGTTAAAAAGGTTACGTAAATTAACCTGCAAGTTACGTGATATAAACGTGTTTTAAACGTTGAATTACGTTGCTCTACGTCAAATAACCTAAATAAACCCTTACATTTCAGCGTTATATCACGTAGTGAAATTACGTTCAAATAACGTAGTTGTGTTTACTGGGAGTGAGGGCCTTACACCAACTAGTCCTGTATAGACTCTAGCTGCAGTGAGGCCCTTACGCCACCTAGTCCTGTATAGACTATAGTGAGGACCCTGTATGTATATGGCACCAGCTAGTCTTGTATAGACTCTAGCTGCAGTGAGGGCCTTACACCAGCTAGTCCTGTATAGACTATAGTCAGGACCCTGTGGATGGCACCAACTAGTCCTGTACAGACTATAGTCAGGGCCTTACACCAACTAGTCCTGTATAGACTCTAGCTGCAGTGAGGCCCTTACACCAGCTAGTCCTGTACAGACTATAGTGAGGGCCCTGTGGATGGCACCAGCTAGTCCTGTATAGACTATAGTCAGGGCCCTGTGGATGGCACCAGCTAGTCCTGTACAGACTATAGTGATACCCTTACACCAGCTAGTCCTGTATAGACTCTAGTGAGGCCCTGTTGGTGGCTGGTGGCCGGCGGGTGGCTTTGTTTGCAGTGTAAGGGGCGGGATACTGCCGGGTACCGGTCACGACCACCGAGACGCTGCCTCATCGGGACGCAGCCTCGTTCTGGCGATCAATAAAACATGGCCGCCGAGCATTTAACCCGCTGCCATGCCCAATAAAATAGCGCACGGCGATGAGTTTAGCTGAACCCGCGGCTCTGGTTAGCCCGGGTGTGATGGCTGCATGTAAGTGGTCGCATGCTGTGGGAATTAGTATGACGGCATGCATTAATACTCAGGTGTCAATCCAGGGGGGGGTGGATAAGGCAAGGATCATTTTTTGATAACAGGGGGGAGGAGGGAATTTTGCCATCCCCCACCCCCTTAGAGAGGTCGAAATTCTTTAATTATTTTTACAAATTTTGAAGCATTGTTTGACTTTTATATTGAACACAAGTGACATTTTTCTAACCTACCCCCATGAGGGGTTGAGGTTGTTTTTTTTACCCCCCCCCCCACCCTGGTCAAGGGGTTGAATTTCCTCACAGGCCCCCCCATATTAAAAAACGTCTTTTTGCATATAGGTATGATAATTATATATTTGGAAAATATATTCAATTCATTTGAAAAAAAGAGAAGTCATTGCATTCGGAAGAGAGTCAATGCATGTGGAAAAGAGAGTCAATTCATGATAAGTATAGAGTAAATCTATTGCACATATGATTTTGAAAGGTTTGGAGCCCAAGAAGGTACCCTGACCTTGTGCCCTTTGGTTCCCTTACACGCATGTTTAACAAAGAATGCAGTACTAACGCTTAACAGTTTAAGTTGATATGTCCCATTTTTGACCGTAGATTGTTTCATTTGAAAGTGGATATGCATCTCTTAATCAATCATAGAAATGCTGTGGCAAACTACTCTGCTATTTTGATATAACACAGGAGAGATATCCCTCCAAACAGAACTTGGCAATTGAACGTTCGC
Organism: Harmothoe impar; assembly: GCA_947462335.1. NCBI lineage: Eukaryota > Metazoa > Annelida > Polychaeta > Phyllodocida > Polynoidae > Harmothoe > Harmothoe impar. The sequence goes on from OX381716.1 coordinate 11,197,544, forward strand.
GACTGGGGAGAATCTTGGGTAGTTACCATAACACAAGAAAGACACAAGATATTCCCAAGAATTGTGAATGTGTCCTATTCATGAATTGGATATTCGTGACTTGGGCAAATGACACAAGTTAAAACTTGTTCAAAAAACTTGTTCAAAAACAAGAAATCCCTGGGAATATGCCACAAAACGTCTGCAAAACAGTTTAAAATCTCCTGGGGATCACGAGTCAAGACTCAAGAATGGCATGAGTTCCGCTTAAGATTTTGTTTGCAGGGATGCCCCCAAGCAGACTCTGTTTGGTGAGGAGTCATGACAGCACTGTTTGTAAATATCATTTCATAGAACATGATGCTGTCATTTGAAATCAATGTAAAAAATATCTCAACCTTCCATACTACAAGCATAGGCCTACTGATTGGTTGCCACCAACAAAGGCACCAAGGGACCTAGCTCCCCCAGGTGGGCAGGTGGTGAACTAGGGAATACACTTACTCCACCAGGGGAATAAATCCCAATGTTGCCGCGCAACATTGGCGCCATAATTTCAATATGGTACAGTCAATCACTTCCAAATTAGATTTGAGTATTCCTCATAAGTTGTCAATAAGGCTCTTAACGATTTTGGGATTCTCAGTATTATCATTTAAGGCTTAAACGGTTGATATGGCATTGGAAAAGGGTATTGGTTTTGCCCCAGTCCCCGCACTCCCAGTACAAACCTGACACCATCATCGTTAAAAGAACTCAAATATACCCCCTTTCCACGTATTTTTGAGTGAAAAAGTACCCCTTTTTACAGTAAAATCGCTGATTTTGGTAGCCCCAAAAGTACCCCTTTTTGCAAAAACGCAGATTTTTGCCCCTGATAATGAAAAACAAATATATATAAGCATGCACAAATTTAATCCCAAAGAGGTAGCCAATGGATATTTATGATTGACTGGTATAAAGTTAATACTGTAGAACCACCTTGTGTATAAAGACATCCCTTTACCCAACTCCCCTTGAAAAAATACCCCTTTTTTCCGAAAAACGCTGATTTGACTTGAAAAAAACACCCTTATTTTCAAAAAACGCTGACATGCGCAGTTATAAAAACGTTACCCTTTATCTGCGTATTCTCCAACGAGGATGGTGTCTAGAAGACTCGGTAGTGTGGGGACCGGGGGTTTTGCATTGACCTCACCTTAGGGACTGCTCACACGTCACTAAAAAATAACATTTGTTGTCATGATGCACTAATGCAGCCCCTGTGAGTAGCTCCCCCGTGCTGCATTGGTGCATCATGCCGACCCTGTAGGAGTATCTCAACCCGTAGGGTCGGCATGATGCAACAATGCAGCACTGATGAGTTACTCGTCACCACTAGCACTTGACCACATAGTAGACTAGAACAGTACTAGAATTGTGAGTGGGATACGCTCAGTGATTATGCCATCCTTAGGGAGTGTTCATTTATTATTTACAGGGGGGTGGTGGGTTTGGGGGGGGGGTGTAAAAATTTCCGACCCCTTTTTAGCAAAAAAGCCCGCGCGCTACAATAGTTCAAAGGGGGGGGGAAACTCTGTCGCCTTTAGCGAGGGGGGGCGCGAAACGTTCCATGCGCTCTCGAAGGGGGGGGTAAAAAAATTTTGCCCCTCCACGCGAAATCTCACCACCCCCCCCCTGTTATTAATAAATGAACACTCCCTTAAAGGGTTGATACAAGTACCCCGGAGCTCCAGCCTCCCAGGCTGCTCTCTGCTGCCAGCACAACTCTGCAGTAGCTGGAGGTGCCATCTGGTGTCAAACAAGCACACTACCCTCATCTACAGACTCCAACCACCTTGTCCCACTGGCCATACACTGAAGATCCATAGGTTGAAAGGGTTAGTCAGAACAGACTAACCTAGGTTGGTCATATGAGTGTTAGTCATAATGGCAAAGTTATATTCAAAAATGACAGAGGGGTCAGTCAGTAGTGGCTAACCTAAGTCCATCATTGGTGTGTTGTATTTGTATACCACTAGTTGGTGCCAGCTGTGATGACCACTCAGTGGCTCCCCCTGGAAAAAAAAGAATAAGGTGGGTTGGTCAGTAGTGACCAACCTGACAATAATAACTATTCTAGGTTGGTCGTATAGGGAGCCAAAATAATGACTGAGAGATTGGTTGTATAGGGAGCCTAGGAATATCAGTGTAGCGGAGATATGATTTTACTCTGATTCAAAGTTCCTGTTCCTAGGGATGTCATCGATACCCCCAAAATGAATACACTGACATTTCTAGAATTCTGATTATCACATCGACAAAGGCATCCTATCGATACAGCATATTTATAACAAATAGTCCCTATATTTACCTTCCTAAAACTGTGTAAATATTCCATTTAAGACTTGCTTTTTATTCAAATTGAAAAATGGTGACCATTGCAGGCCCATAAGATTGTGCTCAAAAAGCTAGTGTTTATACACCTAAGTATGAGGAAGGAACTCAACAGATGAAGATCCCCCTTTTCAAGCAGATATTAGCTATGTTTGTTATATCGAAATAAATCGATATAATCGAAAGATCGATACCAAAATAGTGATAATCGAAATCGAAATAAATGGGATGTTAATAACATCCCTACTTGTGCCACTGGCCATATCGGAGATATGGACCAGGTATAAGCTGGGACCCTACTAGCCGATCTCTTGGGTAAAACAAATGCTTACAGAAATCTCTATGGCCGATTAAAGTTGGGGCTCCACTAACCGATTTTGTTCTCAAATCGGGGCTATTCTCACGAATTTAACTCAGATACACACCATAACAATTATATACCTTAGACAGGGAGGTCCTATAGACCGTACTGTGGGTTTGTGTTTATAAATAATGGTTATCTGTATAAATAAGTGGAAATTAGACTTGCCAAGGCAATATAACATAGTCAAGCTCCCGATTCAGGTTCCGATTTTGCATTCCTAGCCGATTTTGGCTCCTGATCTCAAATCAAACAGGTTTGATTTATTTTTATCTGAATGGTGACCTCTCTAGATCGGTGTTAACCTAATAAAATGGTATACATAACACTTCTGATGTAAATATAAACAAACCTTGACACTTTATATCTGATCTGATTGTTTCACTGTAATATATAAAATAACTAGGGGTGCCAGGGTATGATCGGATCGTGAGACTTACCAAAAAAATCGGCTAGTGGAGTCCCAGCTTTAGCCTTTCACTCCCTCTATAAATCTGCTTATAGCCTCAGATGCAAAATCGGGACATAGATCATGTTAACATAGCCTTGGCAATTCTTTTTTCCACTTGAGCATGGAGTATCTATAAGCAAAAACATATTTGTAAACATAAACCTAAGGCTGTGTCTCACAAACTTGGGCCAATGTTTTTGTCTATGACCGGGTGCCGTCTATGACCGGGTGCCGTCTATGACTGGCTATCTAGAAAAGTTGTTTGGAGGGATATACATTTAAAAAAAAAGAAATTTACAATTTTTATTTATAAAAATTGTAAGAAATATTTTTTTAATTTTTTTTTTATTCCTCCAAACAACTTTTATAGATAGCCGGTCATAGACGGCACCCGGTCATAGACGGTACCCGGTCATAGACAAAAACATTGGCCCAAGTTTGTGAGACACAGCCTGTATGGCAGGGTCTGGAGAACCTCCCTGTCTAAGGTATACAGATATTTGGTTCTTTGGTTTGAGCCCGATTTGTGGGAATAGCACCGATTTATGGACAAAATCGGCTAGTGGAGCCTCACCATAAGGTGGGGCTCCACTAGCCGATTTTATTCACAAATCGGGGCTATTCTCACGAATCTGACTCAGTTATATACCATAACAACTATATATCTTAAGCAGGGATGTACTATAGACAATGCCATATGTTTATGTTTTTAAATTATGTTTATGTTCATAAACAAGTGGACAATAGAATTGCCAAGGCTATACAGGACGATTTAGGTTCCGATTTAGGTCCCGATTTTGCAACCCATGCCGATTTTGGCCCCGATCCCATAATATATAGATATTATCTAACTGGTTTGATTTTTATCTGTAGGCCTGTTTATATCTGATCAAACTGTATATACTTATGGTGAGAATTGACCAAAAAATCGGCTAGTGGAGTCCCAGCTTATAAGTGGGTTGACCCTACCTTGACCAGTGGCTGTGATTGAGCTGGTACCAGGATATATACAAAGTACATGGTTGTAGGAACAGGAACTTTGAATCAGAGTAAAATCGTGTGATCAGGAACCATGAATCAGCAGAAAAATCCTTGCATCAATGAACATCGGGAACACGCTTGTCAGGCTATTTGGTGTGCACTGAAATTTGATAGCTTTAAGAGATTAGTCAGTGTAGTGGGTATCCCAGGTTCACCAATGGGTGTTAGACAAACATAAATTCAAAGATGATTACATTTGTCTAAGGGAGTGAGGGGGGCGGTTTTTTTTCGCGCGGAGCGTGTGAAATCTTTTACACCCCCCCCCCTGGTCACGGGGTCGAAATTCTTTACCTCCCCCCCCCCCCATACAAGTTGAAAATCGGCACACGCGGACCCTTTAAGGCATAGTAACACGCTGGCTTTTTGGCTCCAAACAGGTTAACTCTTTTTGACCCCCCCCCCTAAGAGGGCTCCAAATTTTGTTCACCCCCCGGTCAAGGGGTCCAAATTCTTTTGCCCCCCCCCACCTACACTCCCTAATGCATTGTAGAGGTTGCCTGCAGGTGCAGTCTATACGAAAACATTTTCACCATGCAGGACATTCGGTCCTGCAGATATTTCATTTTGCAGGCCCGGCTTTTTTTTTGCAGGCCCGGATATCAGAGTACAATCTTATTATTTAAAAATCAAATAAAAGGCAACTTTTCACACTAAAAATGATAATGAATAGTGTTACCCTGTATGCTACAAATATACAAATCAATTCAATATGTAAATCAGTAAAGAAAATTTCAGAAAATATTCATGCTTTTATACTCTGGAACCCTTAATACTGGTCCGATTTACAAGCCGTAAAAACTGGCATGTAGGCAAAGACCTGCAGATGATAGCCAGTCATTCAGGCTGGCAGTAGCCACGTTTCTGCCGGCCCGGCAGGCTTTTGGCCGGCTATAGCCGGTGTCCGGCAGGATTATGTATCTAGACTGAAAGAACATCAGGCAGAGTCTCACGAACTTGGGCCATTGTCAAGGTCTCTGACCCGGTGCCATCTCTGACCGGCCTGAATAAAAAAGTATTTTTTTAAGGGCAGATGATGATAAGAATGGACAACTAATTACTACTTTAAAGACCTCATAACATCCATTAACCTTTTCAGCCAAATTCTATCTACATCTGCCCTAAAAAAACGTTTCCATTCAGGCCAGTCAGAGATGGCAACCAGTCAGAGATGGCACCCGGTCAGAGATGGCACCCGGTCAGAGATGGCACCTGGTCAGAGATGGCACCCGGTCAGACACGAAAACATTGGCCCAAGTTCGTGAGACACTGCCACACTGAAAAATTAAACTTGTCTCCAGACTTGTCGAAGTGACTATCATAAATAAACGAGTCAAAAGTTGTCTAGCTTATCAGGCTACCATCCCACAAATATCATCTGGAGCTGATAAATGTCGGGTTAGGGCCTGCAAAAAAGTAAGCCGGGCCTGCAAAGTGAAATATCTGCAGGACCGAATGTCCTGCATGGTGAAAATGTTTTCGTATAGACTGTTCTTTAGCCAATTTCTAACCCTGCATACTAATTAAGTCTCAAGTGGAACTTGTGCCATTCTTGTGTTAAACTCGAGAATTTTTGAATGTTTTGAGAAATTTTCTTGTGTCATATTCCGTGTCTTTTTTGTCGTGAAACTTGAGAAATGCACACATTCATTCTACTTGTGGAATTTCTGGCTATTTGCACAAGTAAAACTCAGGAAATACACATCACCATTGAACATGTCACTAGGAGGGTTTACCACCCTCAAGAATCTCCGTGTCTATCTTGAGTATGCAGCTTCTGCGTTTCCCGGGAAATTCAAAAAGATACAAAGTGAAATACATATGTTTGTAATACCCCTTCCCAGTAAACAAAAAAACGTTATACACCATTTTATAACGTTATATAACGTTATATGTCAACGTTTTTCTAAGGCATAACGTTATGTAAAGTTTAAAACGTTATTCTGACGTAAAATAACGTTTTTTGTTAGCTGGGTTGTGCTGCGTTCTTGTAACATGAATGATGGGGGTGCAGAGGTCAGAAAGTCGCCGAAATTAAGGGCCCCAGGTGAAAAAGTCACTTTTTAAAACCATTTTTGCTATAGACATATTTTTCCAAAAGTCGCCAGGTCGCTTAAATTATTGTACCAGGTCGCCAGGTCGCCTGGAAAACAGCCCAGGTCGCCAGGTCCTTTTTTACCCCCTCTGGAGCCACAACGATGTGCTTTCTTGTATGTGCACTAAGACTGGGCAAACAACATAATTCACGATGACTAATTTGACCAGGAACATTGAAGTGAACATATATTCACAGTTCAGTGAGCATGGGATTTATACTAGTCCTGTCATCTATCCCTTTAGGAAGTGTTAATTAGGCCCAAAAAAAAGAAGGTTGGTTTCCGGTAGCATGGTCTGGTTAGGTAGGGCCAGCTGGCTGATTATTATCTCTTTTTTTTTTGCTTTTCACATTTTTAGGTCTAATTTGAGAGTTTTTGCTCTAAAATCTTTAATAATTGTTCGATTTACGAACCATAAATCTGGAAAATAGCTAAATTTACCAGGAATAGGGAGAAATAGGGGGACCCAGCACTGTTTTGCTAGACCCGGTCAGGTGACCGGAAACAAACCTTTTATTTATTTATTTGGCCCTATAAGGGGGCTGGTGAAATCTCGCTGGCCCATCTGGATTCCCACTGGTAGCCCTGGACAAAAAGGACCATAACCCAGATATGTGCAAACCAGCTTGGCCAGGTAAAAACACAAATGGGTCCCACTAAGCAATGTTGGCTGGGAATGACCCTGTCCAATTCATAGTACTGCACTAGTCTACTATGTGGTTCCTGTAAACGTTGATATTTTCACTGGTACATGTATACATTTCCACGGATCAGTTAAAAAGTATAATTTTCGCATGGATTTAGATTAATGGATTTTGGAATGTCGTATACCTACAGCTATACTGAATGAATAATGGCACTGCACATCTTTTCGCGGATTGTGAAAATCAGCCATATTCACAAAAATATGTACAGCGCAAACTAAATAAGTTTACAGTGGTTTAATTCTGATTTCCATGGAGATGCAAGGTGGTTGAATTGATACCCCTTGCTCTGCGTTTTTGTAAGACGGATGGTGTGGTTTCTAGTTCACTAAGTGCGAGGGCACATCCTTACAATGACTAATGCCCCAAGGAACATTGAAGTGAACATATATTCACAGATCAGTGAGCATGGTTAAACCACATAGTTTACTAGATCAGTATAAAAAATGTGAATGGGAGACACTCGATGGTTATGACTGTCTTTCACCAAATCGATACAAGTTGAAAGTCTATGACCAGGTGCAATCTACGACCGGGTAAATCTATGACCGGGTGCAATTTATGACCGGGTAAATCTATGACCGGGTGCAATTTACGACCGGGTGCAATCTATGACCAGCATGCGTGAATTTCCATATGTGTTACTTTTCAGGTAAAATGGTGCTCCACAGGCGAATATTTATTATCCACCGAGGGCCTATTGGTCCAAGGTGGACCATATAAATACCCACATCTTGCGGGTGTTTAATTTTCCCTGAAAAAAAGGTGAAGTAGGTAGGACAGGGTATAAAAGACCCACCTCCCTCAGTACTTGTCACAGATGGTCTAGCAGTGGAACCCCCCTGAGCCTCGTTAACCAGTCCCACGACTGGTCACCGTTGAGCATGCGTGAATTTGAAATCTTTTTGAATTTAGATCAAATTTAATTAGTATTGTTAAGTCTTAAATCATCCATTAACTTTTTCCGGCCATTTATATGTACATCTTCCCTAAATATGTTGTTTTCTCTCATGCCAGTCATAGATTGCACCGGGTGCCATAACAGGGGGGAGTCGGTGGATTTTTGAGTGAGCGGGTCGAAGTTTTTTTGTCCCCCCCCCCACAGTAGGGGTCGGAATTTTTTGGTCCCCCCCCTCAGGCAAGTTGAAATTGAGCGCGGCCGACCCCTTTGAGCTATAGTAACGCACTGGCTTTTTCGCTAAAAAGGGGTGCAATGTTTTTAGTCCTCCCCTCAAGAGGGGTCCAGATATTTTTGCCCCCCCCCGAAATCCACCAACCCCCCGATGTTGTTAAAAAATGACCACTCCCTAATTACCTCACACTGGCTTTTTTACTCATCTGCAGGGGTATACACTAACTTTATCAGCTGTGGGCCACCCGGGCCCTTAACTCCAAAGATCTATGGGCCCGGATTTTCAGCTGAGGGCCAGAGACCACATTTTACTTTTTTTCAAAGAGAAAAGCATATATTTGTGATTTACCTATGTTTAGATGAGACCAAATTGCTCACATTTTTCTCTTTCCAACGGCATATTACATGACTATACTCATGAAGTATATTCCTTCCAAATATTTTGAAAACTTCCTGTGGGCCACCCGGGCCCATGGGAAGGTTATTCTGAAGAAAACTGCGGGCCCGGACTCAAAATTACGGGCCATTGGCTCCCGGGCCAGCGTTAGTGTCTACCCCTGCATCTGTATATCTAATAAAAGATCTGACCAGGAACATTGAAGTTAACGTAAATTCACAGATCAGTGAGCATCATGAACAGGCTTATTATCATTAGGCCAAACGGAAAGAAAAGGTTTGTTTCCAGTCAAAACAGTGATGGGTCACGTATTTTCTCCAATTTTTGGAAAATGTCCATATTCTTAAGGTTCGCAAATTAGACAATAATCACAGATTTTAGAGCAAAAACTCTCAAATCAGGCCTTAAGAGGTGAAAAGCAAAAATTGTTTTCTTCTTCTTTTTAAAATCGGCCGATCAGGCCTAGCTCTTCAGAGCATGTTACTGGAACCCAACCTTCTTCTTTATTCGGCCTTGTCTTGTGTGTATAAAGCTGCTAGTCTGATCACTGCTACCTTCATCTCTGGCTTGGCACCCAACACATCTCACCTCCACTCCACAGCTGCCGCCCCTAGGTAAGTCAGACTTTAATATAATAGACAGAGCTGCACGCTAAAGTGACTGAGTCACTGGTTACTGCACGAGAGTTGCCTGCCCCGTACTGCACGCTGGCCGCAGGCCTAGTGCAGTACGTAAACGGGGCAGGCAACTCAAGTGCAATAACCAGTGCCGAGGGCACTTTTAAGTGACGCTCTGTATTTATTTCAGGGTTTATTGATGTAAAATAGACCTACAGTCCATGTTTGCTTACTTCCACGGTGTTTGCTTACTTCCGCGGAGTTTGTTTACTTCCGTGACATCGCCATTTTGAATCCCGGGCAGGTCACGTGACCCTCAGTAGCGTAGCAACTCCATGGCGACCCTATGGCGACCCCTGGCGACCCCTGAGAGCGTGCAATACGGGCAGAGCGTGCAATATGGCCGAGGGTTATTGCACGCTCCACTTGCATACGGCCCTCCCATTGCTTTAACCTTGACAGTCTGTATTTACCATGAAATAAAGTGATGGGGCTAGGGCTGTTACTATTATAGTTGTAAGCGGGTTCTGCTGGATGTTGGTTCCAAACCCGGTTCCGAAGTCCTGGGAGTCCACGACAGATGGCAGCATCTGTCGTGGCTCCGAATACTGAATTGAGGGCTCTTTGGTAGACCTATAAATTCCCTGTGAGAACATATGTGTTTTGATTGGTCATAATTATCCCCTGGCTGGTTTTGATTAGTATCTGCCCTGACTTATATATATTACATGCTATTGTGGTCGTATTTAAAGAGGACTCCAAATGCCCCATATAGACTTATGCCAGGGCTCGATCAGGTCAAAACAAAGATAAATTTCCTATAGACAAATCGGCTGATTCGAGCCCTGTGTATGGTGGGGCATCAGAAGAATAAAGTTCCAACATGTTTGATATGACATCAGAATCCCAGATCGGCCTGAGATGCAAAATCGGGCCCTAAATTGGGACATAGATAGTGTTTATATACCCTTGGCAAGTCTATTTTCCACTTGAGCATGGAGTATTTATAAACATAAACATATTTATAGCCAGAAACCTATGGCAGGGTCTACAATGCCTCCCTGTATAAGGTATAGGTCCTATAAATTCATGGTTTGAGTTAAACTTGTGAGAATAGCGCCGATATGAGGTAAAAATCGGTTAGTGGAGCCTCACCTTAAAGAAATAAGAGACTCTCCTGTTGTGGTCTAGATCTACTTTAATGTCCTTTAATGCTCTTTTTATTTTGTTTGCAGATCTAAATATATGACCTAGCATACCCTGCAGTATTCTGATTACATGTGGTGAACAGTTCACGGAGGCAGATATAAGTACATATAATGGCCCACATTGGTGAAAAACCTACCAAGTGTTCTGACTGTGGTAAACAGTTTACAACGGTGAGTGACTTAAGGAGACACACAAGGACCCACACAGGAGAAAAACCGTACATGTGTTCCAACTGTGGGAAACAGTTTACACAGGCAATTCACTTAAAGACACACATGATGATCCACACAGGAGAAAAACCTTACCAGTGTTCTGACTGTGGTAAACAGTTTACAACGGAAGGTGAAGTGAAGACACATAAGATGGCCCACACTGGCGAAAAACCTTTCCGGTGTTCCGAATGTGGTAAACAGTTTACAACAGCAAGTCACTTGAAGAGACACACAAGAAACCACACAGGGGAAAAACCGCATGTGTGTTCCAACTGTGGCAAACAGTTTATACAGTCAAGTGACTTAAAGAGACACATTAGGACCCACACTGGAGAGAAACCTTTTGAGTGTTTCGACTGTGGTAAAAAGTTTACACAGTCAGGTGAATTAAAAACACACACAAGGACCCACACAGGAGAAAGACCTCACTTGTGTGCTACTTGTGGTAAACTGTTTACAACTGCAAGTGACTTAAAGAGACACATAAGGACCCATACAAGGGAAACACCTTACAAGTGTTTTCACTGTGGTAAACAGTCGACTTCTCGACACCTCTAGGGACACAACAATAACACGCTGCAAATATTGTGACCAGCAGTTCACAGACAACTGCTGCAAAATACTGCGATCTTTTCCATCCCTTTCCAGCATCTACTGATTTATTATTTCATAGGAGTGTCACCCTCAATATCGCCAGGAACAGGGCGACATTGAGGGAATTATGCATCCAAATGTCATTACTGAGTCATACAAAAGTTACCTGATGTCGTCACTCCCATATTCCCATATGCCCTCGAATTTTCATCCGATAAGTTCAGAAACTTGAAATGACTATGATTTCAATGACTCTCCAAGAAAGTCTCCTCATGAACCAAACTCTTTCAAAACTAAATTTACGTTAATTTAAAAAAAAAAGTTTTGACTAACTTTAAAAAAAAAATTACGTTAGTGTTTAAAAACTGACGTTGATATTAGCGTAAATGTCAAATTTACGCTGTTGTCTTCAAATTTAGGCAAATTTAGGCAAATATACACATTTTTCTCACAAACCCTGGGAAGATGGTGTGACAAAATAGAGTCCATAATGTTATAAAACGTCCATAACGTTTAAAAGAACTGAAAAAAAAACTTAAGTTTGTTTTGGAACACCCCCTTGGACAACAATGATTTTATGCTGTGTTTTGTAACAGCCCCGTGGTAAAACTAAACCTATATAAGTTGTAGCTCTGCCGTAAATAAATAAAATGTATTCCCAGTCATACCTAATTCTCTGAGCTCCTACCTAAGGTTGTGGGCCCACACCTAAGCCTATATAGGCATATTATGTAGGCCTTCATTGAGCTCTGAAGGCCCGTGCCTAAGTCTGTCGCCCCCACATTTGAATCTACTTTATGTCAAGAAAATGTCATATGTTTGAGTTGAATTTCTTTATGGTCAATTCTATGTTTCGTCAGTATTGGGTAAATATGGACCAGTCGGTGCAATTTACCCATCAAGACCCTATGTCATTTAAACATGCTGCATCCCCTTTGCGTCATTGTTATGAATATTGTATACACCCATGCATACATTTATATTAATGTAAAGTCTGTGTGATTGCTGACTATGAGACGCCAGTAGTCACACATTACCCTGCAAACGAAATCTTAAGCAGAACTCATACCACTCTCACGTCAAAACTCACAAATTTTAGAACATATTTTGAACATTTTTTGGACATTTTCTTGTGTTATATTCTGTGGCACTTCTTGTGGTGAAATTCGTGAAATACAGGTCTTCATTCTACTGGAATTTCTGGTTATTTGCATGAGTAAAACTCGGGAAATACAGATCACTATTGAACACGTCACTAGGAACATTCACTATTCTCGAGAATCTCCCATAGCTATCTTGTGCATACAGCTTGTGCGTTTCTGGGGAAATACGAACAATCTAACTTGTGTGATTCCTGTTTGGAGGGTAGAAGACACCTTTATTTCATGGCGGATACAATGATCACTATGCTTAAGTACTAGAAATCCTGTATCCCATGCCCCCCATGGGATACAATGTTCCTGTATCACATGGCCTATGACATCATCATTTGTTCAAATTCTTATGGCCATTTATATGCAATTAAACTTATTTTAAAGGTTAAAAACCATGAAATAAAGGCAAAGGCCCATGGTCAGAGAATTTTTGGTATCGTTCCGCCCTCGGTGGGGCTGGGGCGCATCCCACTCAGCCTGCGGCTTCGTGGGATACTGCCCCAGCCCCACCTCGGGAGGAACGATACCAAAATATCCTCTGGCCATGGGCCTTTGTCTATGTATGCAACTCCCTATCCAACTAGGTGTGCAGCCTCTGAATGATGTTTCTCACCCTTTTTGTGGACTGCACTGCTACTGACCCTGGGTATTGTGTATGTAAGATATATGTGGTTTATGACATCTGGACATTCTCTATTCGTGTAAAACCTTTGTATATGGTCAACCCAACACGCAGAACCTCCTGTACCAGCATAGAAGTAACATCACCAATAAAACTTTCTTCACTACACTACACAACTAGATTTGGGTCCCTATAATAGAACATCCATGACGGATATGATGTGTTATATACTTCTAATGCTTATAAAAACAACATGATGTAGGCCTAATTATTATACATTAAAGATAACATATTTACACTGCGTAGAATCTTAATCAGCTATTGAATATACTGCATACACACCCTCAATTCACATTCTCCTGCAGAATGTTACAATTTGTCGCTCACTGTGGCGCCATCTGACTTCGTATGTCTGAACTAAAATTACCTGGAGCCAACTATTATTGGGCTCTAAATGTGTTCAGAAAGTGCCGCCTCTGCTGGGCAAAAAAAGATTGTTTCAGGTCATCCGACCGACACTATCAAAGCAGGGCCGACCCTACGTTTTTTTAATGCAATTTTGAAGAAGTTTTCGTATTTCTACCCTTTTTTTGGGTCAATTTTAGGTTCTTCGGAGAGGCTGGCTAGCATTTTCATGCTAAAAGAGAAAGTTTAAAAAATATTAAATCCGACCTACCGACCCTAATTTCAAAAAACGTTCAAAAACGTCTGTATTGTGAGCACAGCTTGTGCGTTTCCCAGAAAATACCAACGTTTCTAACTTGTGTCAGTCTTGAGTTCTGTTTGCAGGGTAAGTAGGTATAGATTATTATCATTCGGGAGTGGTCATTTTTTAACAACAGGGGGGGTTGGTGGATTTGGGGGGGGGGGGACCAAAAAAAGTTGGACCCTTTGAAGGGGGGGGACCAAAAAATTTTTGGACCCCTTCTGAGGGGGGGGACCAAAAAAATTACACCCTTTTTTAGCGGAAAAACCCGCGCGTTACTATAGCTCAAAGGGGTCGAATGCGCTCAATTTCAACCTGCCTGGAGGGGGGGACTGAAAAAATTTCGACCCCTCTAGCGGGAGGGACCAAAAAAATTCTGACCCGCTCGCGCGAAAATCCACCGACCCCCCCCTGTTGTTAAAAAATGACCACTCTCTTAGGCGTAGATTATTATCACTCTGTACAATTAGAGCTAATTGTTGTGTTAGTGGGCCACACCTTGACGTACAAACCTTATTATGTAGTAGTTATAGGACGAGTACCAAGCTGTACGCGACATACAGTGAAGGGAGCCCCTCCAAACACAACTCAAGAATGGCACAAGTTAGAAACGTTCATATTTCCCGAGTTTTGACACGAGAATGTCCGCTTGATATTTTGTTTGCAGGGTACTTCCATGGCCGCCTCCAGCACTGCAAGCCCATTACTTGACTCGTGATCCCCAGGAGAGTTTTTTTAACGAGTTTTTTAAATAAGTTTTAACTTGTGTCATTCGCCCAAGTCGCGAACGTTCAATTCCCGAGTTCATTTTGTGAATAGGACACGTTCAAAATTCTTGGGAATATCTCGTGTCTTTTTTGTGTTATGGTGACTTCCCCAGATTCTCCCCAGTGGCGAACGTTCAATTCCCGAGTTGTGTTTGGAGGGTAGCCATGTACCAGGAGATGGGAGTTGTAGCCAGCACTCCCTATTGACTCTGTTTCTTTTCTATGTGTGTGTATTTGTGTATTTAGTGCCTTTTCAATCAAACAGAGTAAAGTTTGACTGATACTTATCGCCACAGCTGTGGACTGTAAATAGTGAATCCAAAAATGCATCCTTTTATACTGTAAATCAACTGTATATTCTATGTATATTATATAATTATATATATTTATACCACAGTGGGCACGGAGAACAAAGCATTTCACACCTCTTGTATACTGTATACAGCTAGTGGCATAACGTAGTTATAGGACTAGTACCAATCTGTAGGGGTTATCAGTGAAGGAGCCTATAAGGCTCCTTCACTGTATTTCGCGTACAGATTGGTACACGTCCTATAACTACTACATACAATCATATATATATTTAAATATATAAATATACACATATATAAACAAATTATCATACAGGCAGGTGTTGTACAGGCGCGCAGAAGAAGAAGAATGGACGAGGTCCTAGACCTTGACAGTAATACGGGGTGGGGGTTCCACCTAGTGAGTACATACAGAACTAATTCCCGCTCGCCGCGAATATAACACAGTTAACCCTATACCGGATAACTGTCCTCATATATACATATCTATATCTATATCTATATCTATATCTATATC
Source organism: Harmothoe impar (assembly GCA_947462335.1). Taxonomy (NCBI): domain Eukaryota; kingdom Metazoa; phylum Annelida; class Polychaeta; order Phyllodocida; family Polynoidae; genus Harmothoe; species Harmothoe impar. The sequence goes on from OX381716.1 coordinate 11,212,787, forward strand.
TATATCTATATATATATATATATATATCTATCTCTCTCTATATATATATATATATATATAGAGAGAGAGAGAGAGAGATAGATAGATATATAGATATAGATATATATATATACATATATATATATATATGTGTGTGTATTTAAATATACATGCATACATTCATACATATAAATACTAAGATATAATGTGCACCTGCAGACCCTATCCACCTGCCCCCGTGGTGTAATTACCACAATAGGGGTGTGTGTGTGTGGGGGGGGGGGTACAGACTGCTACCCCATTGTCTCTCTACTTATACAGCATGTACATTATACATACACACAGGGTGTGGCACCCACATGTACCTCCATCACTATACAGCTATTGTAGACTGTAAACACTATAACATTGTCTGCAGGAATACCAGCGGCAGGTGATGCGGTGCACATCCCTAATGTGTAAACACTATATCAATGTAGTGCAGACATAACCGATATCGTGGTACATATCTTAAAACTCGTATTGTTACTAGATTTATACTTCAAACCACAAATACTGTGATTTTACAAACGGACACTTTTCTAAAGACTTTTCAACAATGGACACTGACTACACGGATAGTATCTACAGAACTATATGTAATCTTGTTATAATATACTTCTTTCTAACCTGTATCGTCACACATTGATTACACTGAAAATCCGTAGGTTGAAAGGGTTAGTCAGTACAGACTAACCTAGGTTGGTCATATGAGTGTTAGTCATAATGGCAAAGTTATATTCAAAAATGACCAAGGGGTCAGTCAGTAGTGGCTACCGTAAATTCTCGCGTACAAGCCTCGGCTTGAACGCGAGTCAGACTCAGCTTTCTTTTGATACCAAACATGCCTATATAGGGTGCGGCTTATACGAGAGTTTTTATTAGTATACTACAGTACCAAAATCGGAATATTCAGACCCCCTCTGCGGCTTATATAATTTGTCAAAGTTATGGGTGCGGCTTGTACGCGAGTTAGGCTTATACGCGAGAATTTACGGTAACCTAGGTTCATCATTGGTGTGTTGTATTTGTATCCCACTAGTTGGTGCCACCTGTGATGAACACTTAGTGGCTCCCCCTGGAAAAAAAGACTAAGGTGGGTTGGTCAGTAGTGACCAACCTGACAATAATAACTAAGCTAGGTTGGTCGTATAGGGAGCCAAAAAATGACTAACTAGGTTAGGCACTAGTGACTGAGAGATTGGTCGTATAGGGAGCCTAGGAATATCAGTGTACCTCACTTACTGTACCGTCCCTGTTGCCGCCATGACTTCATTGGAGGATCGCATAACTAATGTGAAATGTTGTCAATAAAACTATTCAATAAAAAAATTCTTTGATATTCACCTTTTCATATCAAACCCTCCAAACAGAACTCAAGAATCACACAAGTTAGAAACGTTTGCATTTCCCAAGAAGCGCACAAGCTGTATGCACAAGAGAGACACAGGAGATTCTCGACTACACTCAAAAAATAAACTTGTCTCCAGACTCTTCAAAAGTGACGGTCATAAAATAAACGAGGCAAAAACTTGTCTAAGTGACAAGGAAGCGGCTCTTCTAGCTGGAGATAGAAGACCCACTTGGTATGTGCCAGCCCAAAACCTGACATTTGCCAGCTCCAGATTCTATTTGTGGCATGGTAACCTGATAGGTTAGACAACTTTTGACTTGTTTATTTTATGACAGTCACTTTGACGAGTCTGGTGACGAGTTTACTTTTTCAGTGTATAGTGAACGTTCCTAGCAACATGTTTAACGTTCTAAAGTTCTTGAGAATAGCACAAGTTCCGCTTGAGATTTTGTTTGCAGGAAGATTAATATTACATCACTTTATATGTTATCTGTGTTCCCAATAACACATATATATGACTGTACATAGTGTAGTGTAGTCTTGGTTCGGTACACACATAGTCGGAATAATTAGGTTAGATGTAGTCTTTTCTTTTCTAAATCAAGCGGATGTAATAAATGTGATTAAGTCCTGGTGTTAAAGCGACGGTTTTGAAAATGAATGCATGAAGAGCAATACAAGCAGTTATGTAACCAATTATGCACATATCCCCCACCTTTAACGGCCGCACTATGCTTTAAATAATGTGCCATTTGTCGCCATTGTTCACGCAGGCAGCCCAAGCCAATGGGGTAGGAATAGCCCCTTAGGGTTGGGTTAAAGTGGTTTAACCCACGGTGGAGGGCTATGACAAAGCATTTCACACCTTATTTATATTCACATAACCGAAGGTTAAATTAGATGGACAATGGTTATGAAAAGGATATTAGAATTAACCACAGCTTGCTGGTAGGGCGACTTGGGCTTCGTCCTCGTCTGGCTCCACCAGCAAGCTGTGGTTAATTCTACATACCTTTTTTTAACCATAGTCTATCTAATACATTATCACCGAGCGTGTCCCACTCACAATTCTAGTACTGTTCTAGACTACTATGTGGTTAAGTGTGAGTGGTGAAATGTCCCTTTAGTGTATGAATGCAGCCCTGGTGAGTAACTCGCCAAGGCTGCATTCATGTATCATTACGACCAAGGGCAGGACACACAAAGTATATGCGGCCCCTAAAGGTTCACTACAAGCCACACGGGTGGGGAGATACATATTTGTAGAACTTTAGGGAGTGGTCATTGCTTTAAAACAGGGGGTTCTGAAGTTTAACGTGAGTGCACTGAAACGATTTTAGCCTCGCCCCCACCCCGCACAAAAGGGTCTATCATTTTGCCACCCCCCCCCCCCCCCCCCCAACAGGGTTCAAATTTAGTGTGGGCGACCCCTTTTAGCAATAGTATCACGCTGGCGTTTTTGCTAAAAGGGGTTGAAGTGTGTTTTGCCCCCCCCCCTTTTCAAGGGATCTGAATTAGCATTTGGATGGTCACTACACATAGTGGTTTCTTTACAGATAGCGTTTGGATGATCAACGGTTGCAGTTGGATGGCTAATACACATAGCGATATTGACACAGATAGCGTTTGGATGGTGGACCTCTAGAATTATACCTATGATATTATGTTATTGACACGGATAGGGGTTATGACACCGATAGCGGTTGTACCCCCCCCCCACCCCCCATCCATTACCCCGCCCCCCTGTTGTATAGAAATGTGCACTCCCTTAGGGAGTGGTCAATTTTTAACAATGGGGGGGGGGTTGTGAATTGGGGGGGGGGCAGAAAACATTGGAATTCTTGAAAGGAGAGGACCAAAAAAATGTTGTCCCCTTTTTAGCGAAAAACCCAGTGCGTTACTATAGCCAAAGGGGTCTGCCGCGCTCAATTTCAACTTGCCTGGGGGGAGACCAAAATAATTTCCACCCCTCCTGTGGGGGGACCAAAAATATTTCGACCCGCTCACGCAAAAATCCACGAACCCCCCTGTGGAGTCACATTTTGTCCACATGCTACAAAGTGTCCATACCCATTATCAACCCTTTGTGGAAACTTAATTTATTCCTTCAGACAAGAAATTTGCAAGGTTTATTATTAGTTCTAGTAAGTTCATTAACAGAGATATATCATTAGATGACTGAATCTCCCAGTGCATAATAGAATAAGATGTAGCCTACAATTATACCATAATAAACTGTAACTGATATTTCTTGTCTAGGTGGGTCCTAAAGTTGCCTGTATGGTGAACACATCCATGGAGCAAAGAAATTATACTCCAAGTGAAAACACAATTCATTTTAACAGCACCAACTTGTGTCTTTCCTTGCCCTATGGACACTTTGTGGCCTGTGGACAAAACGTGACTCCACACCCCCTCCTCTGTTGTATAAAAATGACCGCTCCCTTATATCAATGGGCTTGTGCGGGGGCTGCAGGTGTTGAGCTGCACTGTCAGAAGTTAGTGTAGTTGCACAGCGAGATATACTGTAGCTGCACAGTATAAATTAAAAGGAGGTATTTCTGGTTTCCAGTATCACATACTGTTCAGCTACACTCACCTACTGTAGAACATCATACACAGGAGATCCTGGGTTCAAGTCTAACCTTGGCACAATGCGAAATACGTTTTTCTTTTCATTTTTCTTTAACCCAGTTGACATGCATTTCCACTTATATTGACATAGAAATGTCAGCTAGTGAATATTTGATTATGTAAATGTGTATAATTTAGATTTTCTACTGATGAACAACAGTAGTGCCTATTGTGCCAAGGTGGGATTCGAACCCACAATCTCCTGTGTGTGGTGTTCTACAGTAGGTGAGTGTAGCTGTACAGTATGTGATACTGGAAACCAAAAATACCCACTTTTATACTGTGCAGCTACAGTATATACTTCTAACAGTGTAGGTATAGGACATGGTACCCTGTGTTATACTTGTGTAGTCCCACCTGAACATCACCCACTGGAGACTGTATCCTGGTGTATCACAATTCCTGACGGTAACACAAGGTGAGTGACTCTTTGTTGTAGAGTTTTGCATTCTTAGTGGGAATAGGCCTGTGTCCACTATACGACAAGGAAAGTGGAATATTATGGCCGTTTGACGTCCAGCAATATGTACATATCTGGGAATATATATTTTGTAGATATATTCAATTTTAACTGCAGGTATGCTGTGTCCACTAGGCGTTATACATTGGTGCCCAGACTGCCCAGGGCAAACATGGACAAGTAATTATAATAGAATAAAGAGCATATTGCCCGATTTCTGCACTAAAAATCAAACAGGTTACATTTCTAAATTCTCACTTTTGTTATCCACTTTTGACACCCCCAAATTGCTATCCCACTGTTGTATTTGAGAATTTGTCCTCCACCTGTGTCCACAGGGAGACAAAACATATATTTCATATTTGTATTCAAATTCACGTTTTGTAGGACGACAAACGGCTTTATAAATGCTAGTGGACACAGGCATAATGTGGTTGTTTTGATAAAATCCTGTAGTGATATCAGCCATATGTTACTTTCCATATGTTGGGTGAGTGATTGAGTGAGTAATGGTTGTTTAACGCCATTTAGACATCTAAGGTATATATTCATAGCGAGAAAACTGCATTAGATGTTAATCCAATATATGAATACAAGTGTCTGTGTCCGTACATATGGGCACCAGACAAACAAAAGAGGGACAAGAGATAATGTCTTTTTAAGATGGGCTAGGGAGGCCCTTCCATATGCTGATATCTGTTTCATCTTTCCATATGTTCGTAAATAGATGCACTTTTTACATGTTCCTTGTTCTCATGTCAGCTATGTTGACAGCTTAATGGCCCTAGATACCTAAATTCGACATGGCGACATGGCCATTTCTTAAATCCGACATGGTGACATGGCCATTTCTTAAAATCGACATGGGACATGGGCAAGTAAGTGACATGGGACATGGGGCATTTCTTAAATGTGACATGTGACATGGGCCTTAGTGACATGAGAAAAAGTATTGGAAAGTGCATCAGAATGCACCATTTCAAGTTTAGACATTCAAAATCTTCTTGAAAGGTACCCCCAAACCCCCGGCTTCTTTGCATACAATTCCCGGAGCTCAGGCTCTAGAAATGCATCAGAATGCACCAATCTGGTTCTAAAGATATCAAAATTTTCTTGGTGGGGGCCTAATCAACAATATCTCTTAGTGATACTAGTGACATGGGTTTTTTCCTTAATGACATGTGACATGAGCCTTTTTTAAATTTGACATGCGACATGGGGACCCCCCATCAAGGGCCCCAGCTTAGGCTATATTCATGGAGAGAAAGCTACATTAGACATCAATTTTACCAAAAGGAGACTGGAAGGAGAAGATACAAAGTGTATAGACCCTTAAGAGGAGCTAGGAAAGCCCTGTTGATTAGATCGCTCAGACACTTTGCTATAAATGGATAACCAATGTTGACCGAGGGCTACACATCCAGAGCGTATATGGCTGAGGAGGGGTATTTGGGTTGCCCTCGATTTGCCAAATACGAATCCATTACATATTTGTATAGGCTGCACTAGGGAACAACAAAAAATAGGTGTTTCAGACAACATGGTCCGAGAATAAGGATAGCTAGTTCAGATTTTTCCGATTTTGATTATTCTGAATCTTGAAAGTAGCAGAAAATGTTCAGTACCTTGATAATAATTCACCACAAGAAGGGTCTTTCATGTCACTATACTAATGAGGTGACTTAGTAACATTAGGGTGTGCGGCAAGGCGTATAGACTAATGTCATCATTCATGTGAGGTGTATAATTAGGGAATAGGGCACGGGACATGGACGTGGGGGTCATCTAGACTGGATAGAGACATCGAGGAAGGCTCAGAGGATGCCGCAGGCATCTGCTGAGCCTTCCGAGATGCCTCTATCTAGTCTAGATGACCCCCACGTCCATGGACAAGTGCCCTATTCACGTTATGACACATTATGACACATTATTACCCATAAAATATTCTCAAGATGACAACTGCTACACCTGCACATCAGAAAACAAGGTGCTAGTTGGCCCAGACGACTTGCAATCATCACTACATGAAATGAACATTGACAATCAATATTGCTGACTACCCAATCAAAGCAGGACGGCACCCAATCAAAGCAGTGAAGTACCCAATCAAAGGAGGCAGACATCAGGTCGCCAGCCACCAATTATGCACTTCAAAGTCGTCCTGTACACATTGAAACTTGCTCACAGTAACACGTAAACAAGCACGGTTAAAAACGTAATATAAAGCTGCCAAAAACGTGAATAAACACAGAATTAAGAGTAAAGATGTTCGAAACGTGATTAAACACAACAAAAACGTGAATAAACTCGCAAAAAAGGTGATTAAACATTGAGGTATATTTGATCGATTGATGTCCACCATTTTATATTGACTCTTCACTGCTACTAGTAGTAGTACTACCACTAGTAGCAGTACTACTACTAGTGGTATATCCATCTAGATATACTACAGTGTCTAGCCACTCACCCCGCAGTAGCTGAAAACGTCTCTGATTGGTCAACAGTGCCCATCACGGACTGTCATCCAATCACAGAGCAGCTGTCTTTTTAAAGTATTGGCTGGAACCTAGCAAGTCGTGTTATATTCACATCTAGCCGTATGCTATGGACCAATGCAGCAAGAAAGGTTGACTGAGTATCAGACCCAGTACGCCAGTACTGGGACTGAGGTCGCTCACTGGTAGAAAGTGGAGTAAAATCCTTGTATGCCTACTTCACTATCTGTTAAAGTTACCTCCTGCTTGCTAATAGAAGGATTACCTATTTCTTATGTATTGCACAGGAACATGATGAAAAATGAAAAATCTGAAAGATGGTTTGAAGTAAATTAAAGTAATATTTCCTACTCTCCTATGTCTCAAACCCCAACTCCCATTCTGTCCTCAATCACTCTTCAGCAGATTCCCCAGTTGGATACATTGAATGGAGTGAGGGATGGTATGATTGAAGAGTGTGTGAATGGTTGCCATAAACAATTACTTAAGGGCAGTTCAGGGAGCAGTGAACCATGCAGTCACTCCCCAATCACATACCCCTACATCCACAACCATGGCACTTATTGGCAGTCAAGTAGGCACCTGCTTGGAGAAGGAGTGTGCACAATAGTAGACAGGATTTTGGGAGTTGAAAATAGGTAACAATTATTACAAAAAAAAGCAAAATCTAATTGATATGAATGTGGCCACCTCTAAATCTTGGTGTCCCACTATGATGACACCTAATCCTAGGTGTCCCAATCCAAAGATCAGTTCATGAATAGCGCACTGCATCTAGGTGTCCCATGATTTCACTCCATATTCTACATAAGAGCGACCAGTGGCCCTCTCCCTGCGGAGAGGGCCACTTTAATATCGAGGCTACAAGAAAGGGTGACTTTTCATGAAAGTTGTTGAAAAAGTTTTTGAATATTTCTGATGCGTAACATACAAATATATAAATATAACCTCAAAATCCTGCATTACATGTATAATATACACTATTTGACAGATAATTCCCCTGTGAATCTTTTGATATAAGATGTTTGTAATCATGTCAATTAGAGAAAATGTTATGAGGATTCTGCTAAAAACTTAATCATGAAAAAGTCACCCTTTCTTGATGCATTGGTCTATAGGGTAGGTTCACCCAAGTCGTCCACATGCCTCAAGTCGACCACCCTCTAGGGTGGATAAAAAACATCAATATGATTTTAAACTAACACCATCAATATTAATCAATCAGATATAAATCTTCATTCAAAATCTCATTGACTCTTGTCCTCCCTGGAAGGGTGGCCGCCCAGCAAATTGCCGTCATCAATGGTGAGGCTTGGTGATGCATGTGTAAAGCATATTGTCGCTATAGCGTATATAGTGAGGGTTGGTGATGATCACCAACTCTCACCATTATGTGCATTTGGCACTTTGGCACATTTGGTGATGGTTGGTGATGGTGGGTGAGGCCCCACTCAACATCACCAACACTCACCCACATATCAGTTGCTGTGGGAGCCACACTGTTGGCTCACTCAGCATGGCAACACATGGCTTACTGTGCAGATCACATGACAAGTGGCAAATTCATTCTGGGTTTTGATTGGTCCTTTCAAAATAGTAGTCTACTGGGCCTCCCTACAGCAGTACCAGCAGTTCAACCAAGGAGAGCAGTTGGGTGGGTATTCATTTTGTATGTGTATACATTTTATACTATAATTACATTTAGTCAATTGTGAATTATTCAATCATTCAGACATGTACATAATCCTGTGTTGTATGATTTAATTAAATGTCTTATTTTGTCTGCTTTTAGAATTATGGAAGTAGTTTTCACTGGTAAGTTGCATAGCTGATGCAGGTGGCTGGGATTTTATAGAGGGGGGGGGGTACAAAATCGTTTTGATGGTAAGGGTAGGAAAGTATTCATACTCTAATCCATGAATACAATCTGTGCAGATCACATGACAAGTGGCAAATTCATTCTGGGTTTTGATTGGTCCTTTCAAAATAGTAGTCTACTGGGCCTCCCTACAGCAGTACCAGCAGTTCAACCAAGGAGAGCAGTTGGGTGGGTATTCATTTTGTATGTGTATACATTTTGTACTATAATTACATTTAGTCAATTGTGAATTATTCAATCATTCAGACATGTACATAATCCTATGTTATATGATTCAATTAAATGTCTTATTTTGTCTGCTTTTAGAATTATGGAAGTAGTTTTCACTGGTAAGTTGCATAGCTGATGCAGGTGGCTGGGATTTTATAGAGGGGGGGGGTACAAAATCGTTTTGATGGTAAGGGTAGGAAAGTATTCATACTCTAATCCATGAATACAATCTATACATTTTCAGAATACCTGGACCCCTACACTTGACATGGCAACAGGGTGGTTCTTTAAATCTGACATGGTTACATTCCCTATTAGGGGTGCAGAGGGGTAACCCCCATGTCAGAAAGCTACCCTATTCTTAAATTCGGCATGGCTACATATATGTGGCATGAGAATTTCCTTAAAACAACCTGCTGGATGGTTGACAGGTTATCCCCTGAGTATTAACATGTATTTATCCATGCAAAATCCGCTGCCATCATGTTTCTGTTTATTTCCACTCACCCCCCCCCCCATTCACTAACACAACCATACACCCATGCCTGTCAAGGGGATTACAGATTAGGACAATCTTTCCAACAACATCCAGTCAGCAGCCCCCCCCCCCCATCCCCATGCCCAAACATAATCATCATGGGATAGCTAGGGCTTGATGCTCATTTACTTTACATTTTTTCTATTTCTACAGGCACTGAATCACTTCATGGAAAATGGTCTCAGGAACACAGATGTGTAGTTATAGTTAGGCCTACAACAGTCATGTAGGCCTACAGATAGCTGCATGGACTCAGAAGGATTAATTGATGTCATGAATAAAGTAAACAAAGAAATGACCAGTGTAACCCAGTATGACCATAGCAACCAATCCTCCCCTCCTCACCATAGCAACCCTGGTTGCCCCGCAGCTCCCCTGTAATCCCCTGGGACCTCTCAGCAGGGGGTGGGGAGGGGCAGTTCCCCAAACCCCGTGATATCTGGTGATGTTTGGTGATGTCTGGTGACCTCACGCATGTGGTCATGTGTTGTCATATCCTGCCATCACGCACACATCACCAAATGTACACGTTTCTAGCAACAATGGCAAGGCCCTAACATTGCATCACCAAATATCACTACGATTTGCTGGGCGGCTTGATGTATGTGGCTCACTTAACTTGGGTTTACCTAACCTAGATGTTTAGGACGTGTGCACATACATGTAGGTATAGATGCAATCTCCAGTGTAGAAGTAATCACAACAAAACAATCAAATGGAATACCTCTGCCACAGGCCACTTACACCATAGTGTATAGTCCTGCAGTCACACTCTATAACACCCACAGACTCAAACTGATCAGCTTGGTTATACTCGGAGGAGAGGACTGTTTATAACACAAGGTATGACACAGCTAAACACCCATCATCGTTATACCCTAGATGGCCCTGCTGTTCCATTATTTGGCCATAGACAGGTGGTACCATCTGAAGTCTAAAGATGATGGTGAACTAAACAGTCTACATATTACTAACTAGATGGCGCTACCCTCTATGACCAGACCCATGGTACAGTAGGGCCACCTAGGGTATAAAGATGATTGGTGTCTAGCTGTGTCATACCTTGCGGTATATACAGTAATCCACTCACAGTATAACCAAGGTGCTGATCAGTTTGAGCCTGTGATAACACCCCATGGACAAGTGAGTGGAAAAGTCCAAGGGTAAGGTCAAGTAGAGGGTCAAGCCCAATGGCACAGGCCTGTATAATGCCTCAGGACTTTTTTCCTGCATGTGGAAAACTGCTGTAAAAATCTGTGTATGGTAATTATACCTGTCACTGAGATTAACCCTGAGAATCGGACATCCAGATACATGGACACATTAATAAAGGTAAACATAAATATGAATATGGACGTAATCAGATGCCTAGGGCAGAGAGTAATTATCTTTTAGTGTTCGTTCTGATTACCCGCTGCAAAGGAGAATGGTAAAGATGTGATCACGTGTAAGTCATGTATGTCTAAAAGTATGAATTAACCCAGATACTTGTATGGTATGTCTAAATAGATGTTAATTAGTTCTCGGTTAGGGCCAAATTATTTTTAAATAGGTGTGTATCAGGTTACCCGACCCTGCCTAGCAAAACAGGGCCGACCTAGACATTTTTATCTGATTTTAAAAAGAAATTTTTATTCAAAGTAATTTCCGGGCTATTTACTCTGTCGGCAAGTGGGGGCTGAAGTTTGCCAGTAAGTTTTCGAGTAATTTTTAGGCCAAAGTAAATTTGTTTAAATCGTACCTACCCTACCTAGATTTTCATACATGTACTACCATAAAACCTCTCGTACAAGCCGTGGCTAGTACGCGAGTCAGATCACCACTTCGGCTAATAGGATCAGCTATGAGTTGGGGTGCGGCTTATACACACGTTTTTGCTGCTATGGTACAGTACAAAAGTCGCCATTACATACCCATGGTGCGGCTTATAGGATCGGCCCAAAGTCGGGGTGCGGCTTATATGCGAGTTAGGCTTATATGCGAGGTTTTACGGTATGTTACTTGTAACACACATTTTATTTTTTTGGCCTGATGTCCTTCTGTAATTAGCCAACCACTACACCCTGTCGGACCTGAGCCTGACCAAGATAATGGAGCCAAGACAGGCATTATGATTGAAGAATATCCTTAACCACATTACTACATGTATTACGTGTTCTGTAACTAAGGCCAAATAAAAAAAAATTGTTTCAGGTAACATGGGAAGAAACTTAGGGTCGGTAGGTCGGATTTCTTTCTCTTTTTTTTTACTTCATTTTTTTTACTTCCCCTCTAAAATTGACCCCAAAAAGTGTAAAAAATGGAGGGATTTTCTTTCCAAAATATGGTAAACCTAGAATTGACCCCAAAAAAGTATAAAAATATGAAATTTTCTTCAAAATTGCATAAAAAAACGTAGGGTTGGCCCTGTTTAGATAGGGTCGGTCGGGTGACCTGAAACAACCCTTTTATTTTTGGCCTAAGCTACTTACAGCCCTTACATGTTCCAGATAAAATTATCATATCACGACCTCTTTAAACTTTCTTTTGGCTCAATTTGAGAGGCGTGACATGTGTGGTGTAATTTAGTGAAAAGAAATAACCAAATTCAAACTCAAGAATAGGTTATGATATCAGAATGACTGACTAGTTCTTCCTCTATAGTGTCTAGGAATATCAAGATGCTTTCGGATATTCCTGTTTAAAAGCCATTACCTGAACTTCAAGTCAGACTACACACTCCAAAGAATGCGAACGTACCTCAGGCACTGCCTGACTTTCAGGTGGGAGTCACTACAGTCAGAGGGAGCGAGTGATTCTTTGCCAAACAACTCATTTAAAAAAAAGGAATTCAAAAATACAATCTTTAGAATTAAGAAGAAATGCTAGGGTTGGCCCTTTTTTGGTCAGGTTGCCTGATGTAGCCTGACGAGGAGGCGTGTTAGATAGAAAGGGAACACAGCTGCCTTGAAAACCAGCTTTATTTAAACGTGCCGCAGCTTTATTTAAAGGTGCCGCCGTATTTGTGCAAATATAATATCGCCCCTGAAAGACAGTGGTCATTATATAAGATAGTATGGCCCCAATAAGCAATGCTGACTGGGAGGAGGGTTGGGGAAATTCCTCCTATCACCTCGTTTGCACTACGGTCTGGCTCTGGCTCATTTTGCTGATAAGGTATAATATCCTCCCCCTCGCACCCAAATCTACCCCCCTCCCTGCGCTTGTTGCTACATATTAATGACATATATTAATGACCACTCCCTTAGCCTTAGGGAGTGGTCATTTTTTAACAACAGGGGGGGGGGGGCTCGGTGGATTTCTCCACGAACAGGTTGAAATTATGTTGGTTCCCCCCCCCCCCTGCGGGAGGAGTCGAAATTATTCCGTCCCCCCCCCCCCTCAAGCAGGCTGAAATTGAGCGCATCCGACCCCTCTGAACTACAGTAACGCACTGGCTTTTCCATTAAAAAGGGATGCAATTTTTCTGGTCCCCCCATCAAGTAGGGTCCAAGGAGTCCAAATTCTTTTGCCCCCCCCTTCCAAGGGGTCCAAATTCTTTTTGCCCTTCCCTAAATCCACCAACCCCTTCCTGTTGTTAAAATATGACCACCCCCTTAGGGGCTTTCAGTATGGAAAAGCCTGCGCGCTACTATAGTTCAGAGGGTGAGGGGTTATGTCAATTTGAATCCCTCTAGACGGGTAAAAATGGTGGCCATGCACGTCATACACGGTGAGGAGGGACCGTTCTGCTGTTTAAGCAGATGTCATGTAGACTCTTCCCACATCTAGTAGGCCAACACAACCCTCTAACACTTTAAGGACACAAGTCACTAAAATATGACATTTGTCATCAATGCACCAATGCAGCCCCGGCGAGTAACTTTCCGGTGCTGCATTGGTGCATCATGATGGCCGCACGGCAATGTCTCCACCCCGTATGGTAAGCATGATGCTTGAATGCAGCACTGGCGAGTCACTTACCGAGCCTGCATTGGTACATCATGACAAATGTCTTCTTTCAGTGACATCCGTTCTTAAAGGCCCAGTGCCCCTATATATACGGCTGAGTACCTGTCCCGACTGCGCTCTGACTGTTACTGCACGTGCAGTAAGAACTGCGGGTTTAAAGGGTTAAAGGGAATCGCTAGTTCCTACACAGAAGCCACCTGGCGGCAAAAATCGAAGGTCATGAAAAGTATTCTTTAAGCTGTATTCATATTCCTACATAGACCACTTTCCCTAAATCAACTATTGTATTTGCTGCTTTGACAGTTGTTTACATATATTCACTGCTGGGACACCCATAGGATCCTATAGTTAAGGCAAAAGAAATATTTTTCCAAAATTCATGCCTTTCTCATTTTATCCGTGACCCCCGGTTTTATTGGTCCTAAAATGTTTGTATAGATGTACATTATACATTCCTAAGGTTTGGTTGCAATATCAATAGAAGAAGGGGATTATCCATGCCAGATAATGTGAAAATGCTGTTTTCCTATTCATTTCTATAGTTAAGGTACTCCTTAGCTCAAATGGCCGATTCATGAAAGTTAGTACCGTGACATGGCAATTTCTTTTGATTTTCTATTAGATAATAAATCAAACTAACATAATCCTGAGTTATATGCAAAAGTCAATAGGACATCAGTAATCCTGCGACAAGTAGCAAGTCCCTTTAACGGCCGCATAGTGCTTTAATGCACTACCGTAAATTCTCGCGTAGTAGCTGTGGCGTGTGCAATGAACCCCAAATACTCCAAAAGTGGGAGTGAGGCTTATACAAGGGTTATTGCTAGTTAGGGAAGGTTACATATACGCTTCTGCTACGTCACAGTGTGGGCAAACAAACCCTAAACGTGGTCAGGTAACCTCACCATGATAGCCACCCACCAAGGCCATTATTCTAGACTTCACTTTTAATGCCCATGTGATATAGTAATCTGAATCTTTCACCTTACAAGATTATACATTATATGTATATGATTATATTTGCCTCAGAACATACATATCTGGCTATTCATATACGCCACAACAGACTGACTCATGGGTCAGTTACCTAGGGGTCACACTCCAATGGTTTGTTTGCCCACCGCACCTCCCATATAAATAGAAACAATCAAATATATGTAACGTTCCCTATTGGACAGTACTGAATTAGCTATTTTTAGACCCCCTGTGTGACTTATATAGTCCTCTCAAGTTAGGCGTGCAGCTTATACGAGAGGGTTAGCGGGGGGGGGGGGTATACAGTGCAGGGGGTGACAGGTCCAGGGTCAGTCAAACACCTCACCTCCTGCATTCAACCCCGGCCAAAGAAAGAAGAAAGAAAAACATCTGAAAACGGCTGTCCTGTATACATTTATTAACTGTCTAAACCAGATTTCTTGAGATGAAAAAAGCTCGTCTTTGTCGTGCACAGTGGGAGTTCTATAAATGGATGGTGTCAGATGCACTGAAACCTCAGGGTCGTCATTTGACAATGCCAAAACTGACAACTTTAGGTAGTCAAAGTGACCACCTTAGGTCGTCATTGTGACTACCCATCTGAGCCATTCAGACCAAAGTTGTCATAATGACGACCTTAGGTTGTCACAATAATTGGGTAGTCAGAATGACTACCTCAAGGTTGTCAATTTAGGTATTGTCCATTTGAAGACCTAAAGTCATCAGCAATGACAACTCTCAAGTCCTAGGTTGTCCCAATGACTACCCTATGGTACATAATTCTATTCCTCACTTGCTACTTATGGTACACTACTGCCACCTGGTTTTGATATCTGCGTAACTATATCTGTCGTGAGATATACACTGGTGACAGGGAGCAGAATGGTCTCTATACCTTTGGGGCCATCATTCTCACCCATTGGCAACTTATTTATAACACGTAATGCTACTTAGTTCAATCAAGACTACACCAAATATGTGTAAAGGATGCCTCTCATTAAGAAGTGAACTAATTAGAGACTATATTCATACACCATTCTCCACTCCATCTGCCATTATTCATTTTGACTACCTAGGTGGTCATAATGACTAGGCTCCTTGCTCTGGGTTTTCAGTGTGAGTGTTGCAGTGTGGGGGGAGTCGTTCTGATAATTCACAAGTCAAGGCGGTCGTCGGCGAATCTGTTGAAGTTCGCGAGTCAATTTCTAAGCAAGGTACTTTTCAGGCCGAAGTAAAAAAAAAGTCTTAAAAAAAGAAAGAAAATCCAACCTACCTACCCTAGATTTTCAGACCATTTTCCTTTCAGCCTCCTTTCCTTTGGCCCCGTCTAGGCCTATATTTGAACTTCTACAGAATAAAATGAATAACCGTCAATTCTCACATAGCCTCAGCTTAGATTTGATTAAAAAAAAAACATAAAGCGTGCAGCTTATATGTTATATAGGCTTATATGCAAGAATTCACACAGTCATCAGAATAGGCGGTGACAGAGGATGACGCAGCATATTTTCCCTCACATTGCCACCTCCGAGTGGTATGTAACCCTTTACGGACATCCTATTGCTTAATTGTGATAGCTTATGCACTTTGTTGTATGATACATTCTGTTCTATGTATGCAACGTATGCATGTATTCATCATGCCAACCCCTTTATAATGTAGACGTACATTCCCGAAATGTCTGCTTGCATTATGACGAGATATGGGATGAAAGGGTTACACCATTAAAAAAGAGAATTTATCTTTAAAAAAACACCCTCGCAAATAAAGAAAGGTCCAGTTTCCTTGAGAAAACATTCTGAAATGTCCAGTCAGCAACTAGACTATAGGGCTGTGTCTCACGACCTTGAGCCAATATTTTTGTCTCTGACCGGGTGCCAGCTCTGACCGGGTGCCAGCTCTGACCGGGTGCCAGCTCTGACCGGCCTATATAAAAACGGGTTATTTAGGGCAGATGATGATAAAAATGGCCCGGGGGGCCACTCCCACAGCATTACTGACCATGTGTGAACACGATTCCAAGGGAAAGGGTATGTTTTTGGGCCCTAGGCAAGGGCCCGCGAGGGCCCTTGAAAAGGGGTGCTTTTTAGACAATTTTGGAGGAAAAGGGGTATATTTTATGGCTGCATTACTTGAAAAACCCTCAGATGAGATATTAATCCAGCTTTTCTCAACATTAAGACACATATTTATGCACAGAGCAAGGGTAAGACCTACCATTTTCGGGTTATTTTTTTAAATCTCACAATTCATAAGGGAATTTTTCTCAGTCTCCCTTGATTATGTTATGTTTTTTGCTCAGTTTCCCTTGAAAAGGGTGCTATTTTGTTGATTTTTCTCCCTTGATAAGGGTACAGAATTTGAGGTGATGTTCACACATAGTTACTATAGAAAAGATAGGGAGTGGCCCCCCCGGGAAAAATGGGCAACTAATTACTAGTATAAAGAGTTATAACATCCATTAACCTTTTCAGCCAAATTTTATCATCATTTGCCCTAAATAACCCGTTTTTATTCAGGCTGGTCAGAGCTGGCACCCAGTCAGAGCTGGCACCCGGTCAGAGCTGGCACCCGGTCAGAGCTGGCACCCGGTCAGAGCTGGCACCCGGTCAGAGACAAAAACATTGGCCCAAGGTTGTGTGACACGTCAGCAACATACAAGAGCACTTCAGGCTGTGTCTCACGAGATCAGGCCAATGTGAAAGTTTTGACTGTGGCCATCTTTGACCCCCCCCCCGACCACCACCACCACCTCTACCACCATTAGGCGCTATATAACGTTTCACAATTTCACAATTTCTGGGGGAAAAAGACCATGCAATAAATCGCAAGGGATCTCAAGGTAAAACACATCCCGTGTGTACTTTTGATCCTGTGAATTCTGAGGAAATATATGTCTTTGGAAAGAGAAAATCACTAGGAAGCATGTCGTTCTGATTATGTTTTGATAATGGCTTGAACCTATAGGCTATATATTCTTTTCCCTTCAAGACAAATAAGTATTTTTTCTGGGCCCGCAGTTTTAGGTGCGGGCCCATAGATCTCTGGAGCTTCGGCACATGTGGCCGATGGCTGCAAAGGATAGGATAGTATCTACCCCTGGTACAACATGTATTATAGGTTTAGACCATAGTAGGACATGACCCCCCCCCCCCCCCCCACACACACACACACACATACAACCACCCTCTGCTGACCATTTAGTTTACCAGCTTACGTAAACCTATTTTTTTCCGGGGGTTAATTCTTCTGGACATGGCTAAATCTGACCCAAAAAACCTCAGGATAAAGAATTTCCGGTTGGCCTAATTTACATTTTTCCCCAACAGTGTGTAACCGGGCAAAATCCAAGATGGCCGCCAAATCATCAGAAAATCATCTCCCTTTGCATAAATATTGAGCATAACTTGTATTTGACATTACCTACCCCCCCTAAATCAACAATGGGGAATTCAACCATGTTATTGGTTTGTTGCTAGGATGAGTGGTTGCTTAGCAACAGCCATTCTAAATGAGTTTTTGCCTAGCAACACATCCTTAGGCTGTCCATAGCTTGATTTCAATGATACCTACCCCCCCTAAATCAACTATAGGGAATTCAACCATGTTATTGGTTTGTTGCTAGGCTGAGTGGTTGCTTAGCAACAGCCATTCTAAATGTGTATTTGCCTAGCAACACATCCTTAGGCTGTCCCTAGCTTGATTTCAATGATACCTACCCCCCCTAAATCACACCAAAGGAATTCAACAATGATGTAAGTTTGTTCCTAGGAGGAATGCTTGCCTAGCAACAGCCATTCTCATTGTGTATTTGCTTAGCAACACATCTTTAGGCTGTACCTAGCTTGATTTCAATGATACCTACCCCCCCTAAATCACACCAAAGGAATTCAACAATGATATTAGTTTGTTGCCAGGATGAATTCTGATTGTATATTTGCTTAGCAACACATCCTTAGGCTGTCCCTAGCTTGATTCTAATGAAACCCCTAAATCACACCAAAGGAATTCAACAATGATAAGCAAAAGGTCAACGCAGGAATGGGACATGTCTGTGACATTTCAATGCACTGAAATCATTAGCAACACCATATTGGAATCAAAGAAGAAAGGTGCATTTGTCTTCAATGGGTCATTTGTTGAAAAAAATGAGGAAACTGTGCCCTTGGAGCTACCGTAAAACCTCGCTTGCAAGCCGCGGCTAGTACGTGAATCAGATCGGCAGTGTGGCTTATAGGATCGGCCCAGGGTCGGGGTGCGGCATATACGCGAGATTTTGCCACTATGGTACAGCACTAAAATCGGCACATTCAGATCGCCAGTGCGGCTAATATGATCGGCCTCAACTGGGGGTGCGGCTTATACGCGAGTTAGGCTTATACGCGAGGTTTTACGGTAGTCAACCTGATCAGATGGATTATACAATGTGCTATGGTTACAACCTCTGAAATCAGGTCTGCCCAGCTGCAGCAGTCATGTCAGATGATATTATGCATGACAAGGAGATAGATTGATAATCCATCAGAATTGGTATTTCATACTAGTCCTTATGCCATTGGCCTGTCATTGTACATGTGCCACGATTTCCGGAGCCAGAAGGCAATTTCTCTGTTGCACTGTTGTGGGGTTGGGGTATCACTCGGCCGCAAAACAAGTATATGTGACACACTAGCTATTGCTGTATGTGAGAGAATGCCACCGCATGGAGTATATGTACCTCCTGGGCTACTTGAGAACAAGTCAATTCGAGCCTCAATAGATAACACCATTGGTGTGTACCAAACTGCTGGAAAGGGAGATGCCGTTGTATCACCATTCAGTCTGAGTATCTTGATTTCAAGAGCTGAAAAGCTTGGTGATGTCCCAGCATCTGCTGTCAAGGTTTTATGAGTGTAAAATATCTGGCAGCCCAAAACCATCCATCAGCCCACATTACCCGGAATATGAAATGGGGAAGTATAATGATTTTATACTGCAGGCAGGGAAGAGTGACATGGCATGGTTGTTGGTGAGATTTTTAGATAGAATGGCTGCTGGCTCAGATGAAATATCACCCCAGTGTCAGGGTGTTCATGTGTAGTCCAGATACAATTCGGTTGTACAAACTGATCAAGCACCCAAGAAGGATGAAACATACAATAATCTCCCAATAATTAATGCTCCGGCCACTGAATGGCCAACGCTCACCACAGCGTTGGACCACCTACTGAGATTATACAGGCTGGTCTCTGGTAACGACAAAAAGCTTGTTGTAACACTGGACATGGATTTGTACAAAAGGGTTACCAAACTTGAGTACCTACATCAAGGAGTACAAGGACAAGTGGATTTTCGCACCTGGCAGATTCCATATTATGCTTTGTATTCTACAATGTTTGGGCCGGACAATAGTGGCGAGTGGAAGCACATCAGATTACTCTCCAGGCGCTCTTTGATAGTAGAATGGAGCAGTTCATGCAGGAGAACCCAGCTATATGTAATGCCTTACAAACAAGCGTCAACTCATTGTCAGTTGCTTGTGATGAAGGAGGGGATGTTTAACATGCACATCAAGTCCTCCTTGCGGAAGTAGAGTCATTGAATATCAAAAAAGAACTTCATGACTTTGATGAGAAGCATAGAGATACAGCAATGTATTGCCAGGTACAAATGTACATAAACCAAACAATGTTGATGCTTCAGTTCCAGAGGGTCAAGAGGGAGGCCAACTGGTTTCTCTACCTTTCATCTCTAGAAAAGTTAGGTATGCTCTTCTTTGCTTATAATCGCTTAGATTATGTGCAGCATATAACAGAGTACCTTGTCAGGATGTATGCATTGTGCAGTACGGAACCTAATGTGTGGCAGGGCTTTGTTGAGGGACAGTTCACAGTGAATACAGGTAAGATTCCTTTTACAAACATAGCTGTGGGCCAGGCCATGGAACAACTCAACAATAAAACGAAAGGGCAAGGGGGGATATCTGGCATAACAACAAACCCAGCTACCCTCCTTAAGTTCTGCCTGACTTCAGCTGAATTAGTGTGTCTGACAGCAAAAATAGAGGATCTTACAAACAGCTCTGCTCAGCATATGTCTGCTAAACACCATTGTCTAGACAAGCCAGACAGGAAAAGGCAATCTGTAAATTAAAGACAGTTCTGGCTCCTTGCAATTTGTTCGCAAATGATACCGACAGCAAGAATGCAATGTTCAAACTGATGCATAAAATCTGCCTGTATGCCGGTGGAGTATGGTGTACCGCAGGGGTGGGTGCTGGGCCCCGGCTGTTCCTCTGTTACATAAATGATGTATGTGACAAGACTGTGCACTCAAAATGCTTCATGTATGCTGACGACCTTGCACTGGTCATCTCTGCAAAAGACAAAGACAGAAAACACAGACTACTCCAGGCCGACCTGAAAGCCCTTGAATCATGGTGCACAATTAATAAATTGACAATCAACACTGTGAAAACTTTGGTGACCTAGTGTAAGGGTATAAATCAACAGCTGGACATGAGGGGACTGGACTTGGAATTGTGTGGCAAGAAACTACAAGTTGTAAATAATTACAACTACCTGGGAGTGACTATTGACCGATTCCTGTGGCTAAAAAAACAATCAACCAAAGTGGTGGGTCTGGTGAAAACCAGACTATCTCAATTGAAATACATTAGAGAGAACACAGACAGTGAAACAACAATGATGGTGTACAAAACCATGATTAGACCAATAATGGAATATTGTACATTTATCATGGATGGAGCTCCAGGTTGGGTGGTACTGAAACTACAAGTACTTCAGAATGAAGCCATCAGGATTGCTGAGAAAATTAGAGACGCCAGAGAGATACATGTAGAGGAACTACACACACAACATAAGCTGCAAGAGAAGGATATGAAGTAGACATATATTCACAGGATGCTGATGTTCTTCTCTTGGCTATTTGAAGAGCACCGCAGCTTGGACAAAATGCTGCCATGATTGTTGGCAGAACAGAACACCACCACAAAATTTGTCTCCATCATGTGTATGACAAACTAACACCTGAAGTAGCTAATGCATTGATTAACTGGCATACACTCACTGGGTCTGACACTACAGGGCATATCGTGGGCAAGGGGAAGAAAGGGTGTTTCAAAATATGTATTTCCTCAAGCCAAAGTGCCCTCATTGCTATTTCAAAACTAGGGGAAGAAGAAAGGTCATCACCTAAAGTTGTAGCAGGATGTCAAGAGTATAGATCTGTGTTCTCTCTTCCGCCCGAAAAATGTGCCAATAACTAATGCAAAGGATCTCAGAAGGTATACGTTTAAACAACTCAGGGAAGATCAGGATATTAGGAAGTGGCCACCAACAGAAGGAGCCTGCTTTAAACACATTATGAGAGCACAGGATATGGCAGCAAGATTTAGTGCCTGTTCATCCTGACCCTGTCCAATTTGGATGGAAAAAGAGTGTGGATGGCTTCAAGCCTCGGTTATCTAAGGTCCCACAGGCAACTGAGTGTATGATCCAGCTGGTAAAAAGATTGCAAGAAGTCCAAAGCCCAAACTAAATGCTATGGCAAGTGGCCCTGCAAACAGCAGAATTTGATTTGCACAGAGCTTTGCAACTGCCAGGCAGATGAAAAGTGTGTTAATTTATGCCCCATTGTGGACTCTTTTGAGGCAGATATGGACTAAGTATAGAAAAGGATGCACACTCACTACAACTAATCATTAGAAGACATTGTGTTATTGAAAACATGAGTAGAAATTGTACTGTACAACTGCTGATCTAATTCATTACTGCTTTCCAATTAACATATGGCAGAACGTTATGATGATATTTCCTTTGGGGTTGATGGGATCTTTCACTATATCTGTGCACAAATCAATAGATAAATAAAGGCATGTTCAAGAAATCCTGTAAATACCTTTCTATGAATATGTTTGCACTGCCAGTTTAAAATGAAGCCCATTGAGCAAAATATGTTATTGTAACAATCATTTATCTGGGTCAAATGAAGTAGCAATATTGAAAATGTTATTTGGATAAATCAATAGGTTCAATTAAAATCTACTTATATACCTAGCAAGTATGTGTTGTTAGGCAAATTAGAATAGCTGTTACTAAGCAATAGTTCATCCTAACAACAAACTTATATCATTGTTGAATTCCCTTGGTGTTATTTAGGGGGGGGGGGGGGGTTGGTAGCATTGAAATCAAGCTAGGGACAGCCTAAGGATGTGTTGCAAAGCAAATACACAATCAGAATGGCTGTTGCTAGGCAACCATTCATCCTAGCAACAAACTTATATCATTGCTGAATTCCTTTGGTGTGATTTAGTGGGGGAGTATGTATCATTGAAATCAAGCCAGGGACAGCCTAAGGATGTGTTGCTACCCAGCTAACAAAAAAACATTATTTTACGTCAAAGTAACATTTTAAACTTTACATAACGTTATGTCATACTAAAGAGCCTTAGGAAAAATGTTGACATACAACGTTATATAACGTTATAAAATGGTGTATAACGTTATTTGTTAACTGAGTAGGCAAATACACAATTAGAATGGCTGTTGCTAGGCAACCACTCATCCTAGCAACAAACTAACATCATTGTTGAATTCCTTTAGTGTGATCTAGAGGGGGTAGGTATCATTGAAATCAAGCTAGGGACAGCCTAATGATGTGTTGCTAGGCAACTACACATTTAGAGTGACTGTTGCTAAGCAACCACTCATCCTAGCAACAAACCAATAACATGGCTGAATTCCCTAAAGTTGATTTAGGGGGGGTAGGTATCATTGAAATCAAGCTAGGGACAGCCTAAGGATGTGTTGCTAGGCAAAAACTCATTTAGAAAGGCTGTTGCTAAGCAACCACTCAGCCTAGCAACAAACCAATAACATGGCTGAATTCCCTATAGTTGATTTAGGGGGGGTAGGTAATGTCAAATACCAGTCATGCTTATTTTTTTATGCCAAGGGAGATGATTTTCTGATGATTTGGCGGCCATCTTGGATTTTGCCCGGTTACACACTGTTGGGGAAAAATGTAAATTAGGCCAACGTAAAATTCTTAATCCTGAGGTTTTTTGGGTTAGATTTAGCCATGTCCCGAAGAATTAACCCCCCCAAAAAATGTGCCTTATTTTTATGACAAAACCTGGTATACTAATTAGGCGCTATAAATAAACCCCACACCCGACCCCGGGAAGGAGGTGATATTTCTGTGTCTATTTCTGGTTTACGATGGCAACCTGTTTTTAACCTTGAACCCCGTTCCGCTTCATTGTTATATGGGATGCACCCATGTTGGGAGAGTGTACTGACTTCTGTCTATAAATAGCATGTCGACGGAAACTATAGATGGGGGGTCCCAAAGTCGCATGTCGTTTTTAAGAAATGCCCTTGTCGCATGTCTATGTTGCTTGATAATGCTCATGTTCCATGTCGGTTTTAGGAAATGTCCATGTCCCATGTCACTCTCTTTCTAAGCCTCATGTCGCATGTCACTAGGCCTCATGCCACATGTTGATTTTAAGAAAAGGCCATGTCGCCATGTGGAATTTAGGGGTCACCCCCCCCCCCCCCTCCCCCAGTATGCTGGAGAGCCGCAATATGAAGTAACGGGGAGCGCTATAGACCAATGCATTAAGTAAAGGTGACTTTTTCAAAATAAAGTTGTATTTGCATTGGTTTTAGAAGAATACACGTAACATTGCCTGTAATAGCTTTATCTGCAGACAACCTACATCAGGAGATTCACAGGATAATTATCTCACAAATGATATATGGGTTTGATGAGGTTGCTAAAGGTCCCTACTTCAGAAAATGTTCAAAAACTTTATCGAAAACTTTTCTGAAAAGTCACCCTTTCTTGCTGCATTGGTCTATAGCGTGATGTGGGAAGGGGAGAGGGTGAGGAGGGTGGGATAGGGGAGGAGGGAGGGTGGGGGTAGGATCGTGGAAGGGGGTGAGGGTGGGGGTGGGGTGGGGTACACATACAAGGCATACATACTGGGCTCCCCTCCTGTCAGGTAACCAGTTCAGTGAGGGACGTGGGAAGGTATACTTGTACATAGTCATGGAGGTGGTGGGGTATACCACACACTAAGTACATCTGCTGTATACCTTTTGGGACATATACCTGCTACTGCATGGACTACTGTAACTACAGTAAGTACTTTAACACTTCTAGTACTTTTATTATGGCATTGTAAGTTCTGTAAGGAGATGCCTGCTTCTGTCTATCTGGGGACCTGTACTTGCCACTACACACCACCGTTAGTAAATATAAGTACCCTTAAAGTGGCATTCTCACCGAGCGTATCCCCCTCACAATTCTAGTACTGTTCTAGTCTACTATGTGGTAGCTTGACGAGTGGTGGGACTGCCACTATTCCGCTCTAGCAGGATGTCCAGTGGACAGCGCCATGTTTGTTGGTACCAGTGTGTACCCTCTACCTCACAGCAACAAGCTCAGGGAAATCTCGTGAACGAGATCAGGGTACAAGTGGCATGATGAGTATTTTCAATGGATTGTAGTTGTGTAGTTGTTATGTCAGCTGTTAGGATTGGGGGAGTGGTTAGGACCATGGCAACTCAATACAAAGGTCCTGGCTTCGAATCCATGCCAAGGCTACCTCTTTTACACACCACGAATTTTGTATATAATATATAACCATTTATGTGACCCATATATTACAGTAATTTTCTGTGCTTAAATAATGGCAATTCTGTTTCAATTCCCTGTTACATATTATTGTACCTCAATTTAACTGATTTCCTAAAAAGCTATAAACATGAATAAGAATGGTTATAAATATATGTATGCATATGGCTTGGGAGGGAATAGAACCCCTGCACCTTGTGTCACAAAGCCACAGTGCTAACCACTACACTATAATGGACAGGGGACATAAGGAATGTCTAGCTACAACCCACTCACAATGCTTACACCATGTTTGTACCCTAATCTCGGACATGAGATTTGGCTGGGCTGGTTGCTGGTGACCATGGGGGTACAATTGGTACCAGAGTACCACATGAGGACGCCACCAGTATCTCGCTAGTGCCTAATAAGGTCAGCATAAAGCATGAATGCAGCCCTGGTTAGCGGCATAATCACCGAGCGTTTCCCACTCCTAATTCTAGTGCTGTTCTAGTCTATTATGTGGTTAAGTGCGAGTGGTGCGAATACCCCTTTAAGACCCAAACCTTGGTATCCCTACAGCAATAGTCGGAGTGAAACCAGGATAGCTACCTACCCCTCTATATACAAGGGCTGTGGGGGTTTAAAACTGTGAGTATAGTTAGTATTGGTCGAGTTACATATACTTGATAATTCTATTTATATCGGAGGTATGGTGGGCAAACAGACCACTGGAGTGTGACCACTAGGTAGGGTGACTCTAAATCAACCAGTTATGTATGAATATAGCTGACCATACATGTATCATGAGATACACATGGATACATACATGTAAAATATTATATTGTAAGGTGAAATATATGTATTACTATAACCTGGGAATAATTAAAAATAGATTTTAATGAAATGACCCTAGGGTGTGGCTATCATGGTGAGGTTACCTGACCACGTGTAGGCTGTGTTTGCCCACACTGTGACGTAGTAGACCTGTATATGTAACTCGACCTATTGGTAGTGGGTGCCTGTTACTGCAGGAGACACACTAAGTACCATGTGGATGGGTATAGACCCCTAAAGCGACATGGCGACATGGCCATTTCTTAAACTCGACATGGCGACATGGCCATTTCTTAAAATCGACATGGGACATGGCCAGTTGAGTGACATGTGACATGGGCATTTCTTAAAATCGACATGTGACATGGGGCTTAGTGACATGAAAAAAGAATCTCATATAGAGTGAGGTAGGCTACCAAACCCTTTCCTCAAATTTGGTCCCTGTGGGCTATCAAATTCCTAAATTTTCAATACCCCCATTTATAACTCTCTATATGCCCCTAAATTATTTTCCTAAGTGACACTAGTGACATGGCTTTTTCCTTAATGACATGTGACATGGCCATTTCTTAAAATGGACATGCGACATGGGGACCCCCCCCATCTACCCCCCCCCCCATCTACCCCCCCCCCCCCCCCATGTGGGGCATCACTGTGTGCTGCAGAGCAGTCTAAACGTTACCTGCCCTCCAAACAGAACTCGGGAATTGAACGTTGGGGAGAATCTGGGGAAGTCACCATAACACAAGAAAGACACGAGATATTCCCAAGAATTGTGAACGTGTCCTATTCACAAAATGAACTCGGGAATAGAACATTCGCAACTTGGATGAATGACACAAGTTAAAACTTGTACAGGAAACTTTTTCAAAAAACTCTTTCGAAAAACAAGAAATTACAGAGAATATGCCACAAAACGTTCAAAAATCTCCTGGGGATCATGAGTGAAGACTCAAGAATGGCACGAGTTGCTTTCCGCATAGACATAGAAATGGACAAATATTGGCATATTTGGTATCAAATTAAAGCTAATGCTGCCAGTAATGCAGTAAGAAAGAAATAATTTACATTTTCCCCACTTTTAAATATCAATCAATTCTGAACTACTAAAATTGAATTTTGGTTCTGAAAAAGATTATTATTTAGCCTATATATTTTAGTCTGCGAGTAAAAAAAAAGAAGAAAAAAAACCTCCCTCGTCATATTTTTCAGTCCTCGGTGATGATAAACAACTTTTTTTGAGTGGCCTTATGGACTATTAATTTTACAACATTATAAAGGATCTATTTGAAGATTGACAAACATATGATGCATGCGCTGATATTCTTATTATACAGTCATGCAAGAAAGGGCATACACGTTAAAAGTTCGACCATACAACACAGGAAGGTTTGAAATCGAGGGTAATTGTGAGATGACATTTAACTCTTGGCTCTAAGTTGAGTATATAGCACGTACCGGTACATCTGGATATGGAGACGGGTACATCAAGTTTTTCCTCCTCTAAAGTGAAATGCGGGTGGGTACACAAAAGGCACCTGGTGGAAAAAATCTGTATTACTCAATTCTCCAAATTCCACCTAATTTACATCCCTACACAGACTACAGTGCCCAAAATACATATATTTTTGCAAATTGTTATAATTATACCCATGTTTATCATCTTTAATAGGTGTCTGAGTGCCCATAGGTCCCTATGGTTAAGGATATAGAAATATATTGGATGAATTCATAACTCTTTCATTTCAACCGTGACCCCTTAATTGCTTCTTCTAAAATGTTCACAATGATGTCCTCTACACACCTGCAAAGTTTAGTGCATAATTCAGTAGAAGGTGATTACTTATCAGAGATAATGTGAAAACACACTGCTTACCCATTAATTTCCATAGTTAAGGCATTTACTGTTTGGATGGCCATAGCATAAACGTTAGTACCGTTTGGTAATATATCAATTTAATATAATCCAGAGTTATGAGAAAAAGTCAGTAGAAGATTAGAACCTCCCACCCACTAGCATTTGTCTTTAAAGGGGTAGAAAATAAGATATTCCCAAACTGGATTTTCTGCGGCAGGTTCTATAATGAGGGACCTGCTTGTTTGAATGCCTTAAAGTGGCATAATCACCAAGCGTATCCTACTCACAATTCTAGTACTGTTCTAGTCTACTATGTGGTTAAGTGCGAGTGGAGAGAATGCCCCTTTAACTATGATTGTGAAAGTTATTTAAAAAGGTACTAATAGCCCCTATATATGATATATACGGGACATGAGTTTTCAATTTAAGCTAAAAAGATACACTCATGTTGTGTTCTCCACGACCCCACCAAGCATCAAGATGGCAAAAATAGCATTGTGTTGGTTTTTTTTACGTGGATTTATTGGATCTACCGTAAATTCTCGCGTATAAGCCTAACTCGCGTATAAGCCGCACCCCTAACTTTGACAAATTATATAAGCCGCAGAGGGGGTCTGAATATTGCGATTTTTGTACTGTAGTATACTAATAAAAACTCTCTTATAAGCCGCACCCTATATAGGCATGTTTGGTATCAAAAGAAGGCTGAGTCTGACTCGCGTACAAGCCGCGGCTTCTACGCTAGAATTTACGGTAATCATCCTTGCGAATGAAAACTAGCTTGGGCGCATTGCCCATCTGCCGCCAGCACCCCTACCTATATACAAAGTAGCTTGATGGTCTAAATATGTCATCCATACATGTTTCATAACCTTAATTGTGTATTAATATAAAAGAATGATACTATTTAGTATACAGGAATTAAATGATGAGATGAGATGAGATGAGATGAGGATACATTTATGGCGTGTCAATGTTCTACGACTTCGAGTTCGAGTAAAATCTTTTCTTTGCAACTTTCAATGCAATTGCAATTTGGTATTTACTGGGGCCGGCCGGCCAACCTGCATAAGAATACAGTTCTGAATTCATGAATATATGCATGTTGTCATACAGGCTGATCGGGATTATGATACATAAATATGAATATTAGATATCCAGGTGCATGCGTCAATACATTTAAGCTTAAGTAAATAAATTCTCGTAGATCACATGGCGTGTAAACACAGCCTTTTAACAAAAAGCTTGAGTATACCCTCCAAACAGAAGTCAGGAATTGAACGTTCGCAACTGGGGAGAATCTGGGGAAGTCACCATAACACAAGAAAGACACAAGATATTCCCAAGAATTGTGAACGTGTCCTATTCACAAGATAAACTCGGGAATTGAACGTTCACGACTTGGGGGAATGACACAAGTTAGAACTTGTTCATGAAACTTGTTCAAAAAACTTGTTCAAAAAACAAGATATTCCAGGGAATATGCTACAAAACATTCACAAATTCTCCTGGGGATCACGAGTCAAGACTCAAGAATGGCACGAGTTTTGCTTGAGATTTTGTTTGCAGGGCTACCTTTTAATACCACTGTCACAAAAAGCCTGAGTATACATAAATCATACCAAATGAAAAAAAGTTTGTTTCAGATAACATGGGAGGAAAGTCTGGGGTCGATATGTAGGATTCTTTCTTTCTTTCGCTTTTTTGTTCACATAAAGGGACTAGACAGCCTTTACATACCCTAAAATTGACCAAAAATATGTAGAAATGTGAATATATTTTTTCAGAACTGCATAATTTGCATGGACCATGCTGCATTTCTACTAAACATTTTATACTAAACATGAAAATAGTAGCCAGCCCCTTTGTAAACCTAAAATTGATCAAAAATAGTATAAAAATACGAAAAATTCCTCAAGATTGCATGAAAAAAGTAGCGTCAGACCTGTTTTAATAGGGTTGGTCGGGTAACCTGAAACAACCCTGCAAACAAAATCCCAAGCAGAACTCGTGCCATTCTTGAGTCTTGACTCGTGATCCCCAAGAGATTTTTGAACGTTTTGTGGCATATTCCCGGGAATTTAATGTACTGTGTTTGGCCTAAAATAGCTGCATGTATATAAGGATTGTACCAAAATAGGCGAGGGGGGGAGGTTGACCAGGTTTGGCCTAAAATAGCTGTATGTATATAAGGATTATACCAAAATAGGCGAGGGGGGGAGGTTGACCAGGTTCGGCCTAAAATAGCTGTGTGTATATAAGGATTATACCAAAATAGGCGAGGGGGGAGGTTGACCAGGTTCGGCCTAAAATAGCTGTATGTATTGTAGCGTCCGCCGTAATTAGGAAGGAGACAGAACTCTTTAAGTACAGTTGAACCGGAGATACTTTATTGCCCTGGCTCTCCTTGGCCACACCAGCTAAGTCTTGTCGGAGATCCTCTCTGCTTCAAGCGTCAAACCAGACTGGATGAACCCTCCGCCTCCCCTTGCTTATATAGCGTGATGACGTTTCTCCGACGCGAACTTCACCGATGCCCCCGTTTCGAACGTCTCCGCGTCGGCGAGGGTTCCGCCGACTCCGCCGTTCTTTCAGCGGCGGAGCCAACCTTCTCCTCCCCGTCCGGCGTAGTAACTATTAACCTTATATACAACTCACGCCGGGGCGGCGGAGGGGGCCTGTGTACCCACAGCCCCCCCTCCGTCGCCGCTACAGTATATAAGGATTATACCAAAATAGGCTGAGGGGGGGGGGGGGGGGCAGCTTGACATGGTTTTATCTTTAAAAAAGTGCAGTGGTCAAACTTGGGGGTTGGGGGCATTCCCCACAAAACATCTCTTCTAACTGTGAAATGGTGCATTCGGATACATTTTGGAACACAAAGCCCTAAACTGTATTTATGCCCAATCATTGGGGTCTAGACATTTTGGAAGATTTTGGAAATCTAGACTTGAAATGGTACATTCCGGTGCATTTCGGAATACAATGACTAACAGCTATATATCAACTGATCTCAAAAGTATCTGTTATCATGCTCTACCAGTGTCAGGCCGTTCTCTAGTTAGCACCTGGGGTATTTTATAAATAGACCAGCAGCTCCGCTGCCGGAGATATTGGCGCGGGAAAATAGTGGAGACAGCGTTCGTCTGCCCTACTATACTGCACGGCGGGAATGCCTTAGCATATCGCAAATAGGATCGGAGTGGCGTAATATTTCAATCTCCAACTCTGAGTCCAAGGTAGAACTTATGATGGGGCCAGCTTGCGGTGCGGTGCATCGCTGGGTAGCGACCTGTATTACTGGTATGTGTAACAAATGCCAATGCCCATTGCTACTGTGGGGGCTGGTGCGCATCCCACTCAGCCTTTGGCTTCGTGGCATACTGCCCCAGCCCCCACTCGTGAAATAGAGCAGAGCAGTATCAATGAAGTTGGCATTTGTGTTTATTTTTTCATTTTAAACCATTTAATGAAGGAAAAACAGCTTTTTCTTAGCACATTGTCATAGGGAGTTCAAAATAGCGCTACCGCTGCCGCCGTAGTCCGCCCGTTTCTGTGATCCAATATCCACCCTTCCTAGAAGCACCCCAACTGGTCCACTGCATAAAAATAGCCCCAACTTGAAGACATATGTGAAATCAGATGTGTGTGCCACTGCCCAATGATGTCCCCAGCCATTTTAAGTTGACCTGTTCAGTCTGAGTTAGAAGGGTGCCTAGGGCCAGAGCTACAGTACCCCAACTGCTGTGTAGGTGCCCCTGTCCTGCCAAGATCACAGAAATGGGAAATATATTCAGATGATATATCTGGATCTAGGTATGATAGAAACCTGATCTTTACAGGTCTGCAAAGCTCTCATAGGGATCTATACTAATGGAACCAATATGTAATCTTTAACTCATTTTTCAAAATTTAGCAAACTCCCTACCATTGAATACGGCCACATTGTATTCAATGGGGGGCATTGAATACAGTTCTTCCAGTACTTAAGTCTAGTAAAGCTTGTATTTCAAAAAAATAAAACCCGATTACATATGGTATGCATCTTTCGCACTTATATTATACAGTACATAAGCTGATACGGTGGCGTGTATGACTATCTCAGAAACGTAATGGTATATTCCGGGTAACAGTGTCCGAAAATGTGGGTAAATAGCTCAGATTGCCCAGCCAAATACAATTATCTCATTTGTATTTTCTTACAACTAGATATTTGTCCGCCAGGCGAGTTTATTTATCTTATTTTCTTGAAATGAGATAATTATTTTTGGCAGTGTGCTTATAGCCTGGCAAACCGCTCAAATACTCCAACTAGAACTGAAGCTACAAGTCCTAGAGTAGGCCTATACACACTCACAGTTCAAAAGAATTAGAGTTTTTAAAATTTCCGATGGAAATCTATCTGGACCGTCAAAGTTGGCAAGATGCAGGTCTGACTGTTCTGCACGGTGTAAGGGAGTGATCATTTTTTATCAACAGGGGGGGGGGGGCAAAGAAATGTGGACCCCTTGACCAGGGGGGTGTAAAAAATGTGGACCCCTCTTGGGGTGGGTCAAAAAAATTTAACCTGTGTTGGGCCAAAAAGCCTGCGCATTACTTTGCTTCAAAGGGCCCGTGCGCGGAAAACCACCCGCCCTGTTGTTAAAAAATGATCACTCCCTAAAGTCATTAATTGCCAGCTGGAGGGGGGGTGCTTGGTGGATATAGGGGGGGGGGGGTGAAAAGCAGGCTCTCGGTGACTGGGTAGGGGGGGGCAAACTGGAAAAGCCTCCATGTTGGGGGGGGGGGGGGGGTAAAATCAAATATGGTCCATATAAATGGTCGCTACCAAACAACAAAAAAACTTTATTTTACGTCAAAATAACGTTTTAAATTTTACATAACGTTATGTCATACTAAAGAGCCTTAGCAAAACGTTGACATATAACGTTATAAAATGGTGTATAACGTTATTTGTTTACTGGGTAACAGGCACAGTTCCACAGCCGACTGTGAATTTGGTGGGTGCATTTCTCAAAAGCCCCACCTAGTGAAGGGGTCAAGATTACTTTGGGCTAAATGATGGGGGGGGGGGGGGGGATGTCGGAATAGAAATTGCCATTTTTGGGAAACACCACCACTTGAGCCCCCACCGTCATGCCCAGTAAACAAAAAACGCTATACAATATTTTATAACGTCATATAACGTTTCTATTAGGCTCCTTACTATGGCATAACGTTATATAAAGTTTTAAAACGTTATTTTGGGCGTAGAAAAACGTTTTCTTTGTTAGCTGGGCAACTAGTTATAAATGACTCGGCCTTTAAGGTGGGTCATTATGATGCCATTTCCGTTCACTGTGCATTTTTCTGCGCAGGTACATTCTCTAGTTTGACCATAGATCACCAGGGGACCTTTGTGTCATATTGGAACAAGCTATATCAAATTGTCCTAAAATGGACAAAGGTGTTGCCTGACCGGGGCGAGCGCCATCAACCTTGCATTTGAAGGCATGCATTCTACCACTGTGCTATGGAGTCTGTAATGGTGGTGGCTCTCATTCAGAAGTCATACATAACTAGCCCTTAGTATATTTCCATTTCCTGTCGACTTTTTTTTTCAATGGACAAAATCTTTAGAAATATGCTCGGGACCATATGTTCAAAAAAGATTCTCTAGAGAGAGAACACTAAAACCTATACTCTGAGAGAGTTATATAGATATTTAGCTATTTTTCAATACTATTTTATGTACATATGTGGCAAAACACTATATACTCCTATTATATGAAACGCTGACTTAAGGCTTGAATATCTCAGAAAAAAGCTTGGGACCCTCCTATTTTCTCAGCCTTGTTGGAAAGTGTATGCTATTGTGGTCTTATGGCGAAAACCTGATGAAAATCTAGCTACTTTTACACCAAGGGATTGAGCCACCTTAAAGGGTACCAACATCGGTCTCAGTCTCACACCAGGTTCTCCCACTGATATATCAACACCATGCACAACAACAACAACAAAAATACTACATACTGAGTAATACATAAGAAGTCTATATATCATTTAATATAAATAGCTCAGTATTCACTATATAGCGATATGCTCTAGATACTTTGAATCTTACCTTGATCTCTCGGTTTTACTGGTATTCATAGCAACATATAATAAGAGGTGAAGGTACACTTCATGTATTGGTCATTTGTTAGCAACAGGGGAGGTGGATTATTCGGTCCATCCCCCCCCCCCCCCTTAGAGAAGTCCAAATTTCTTCTCCCCCCCCCCCCTCCTCCCCACAAAATGGCTTCAAATCTTTAGTAACGTGCTTGTCTCTTCGCCTAAATGGGGTGACACTTTTTTTTAGCCCCCCCCCCTCAAGGGATCCAACAGAATGCTAATATCGTATCTATTATGAGGATATACACAACACAATCATCTCGCAAATAGTGTGTGTAAGTTTGCAGGATTTTGATGTTTTATTTGGGCCCGAGTTTTGACACGAGGATGCCATGAGTTCCTCTTGAGACTTTGTTTGCAGGCGTATATATGCATTGTGTGCATATATATGTATTATATGGTAAGGAGATACACGATGGTGGTATACATGTATAGATTAAATTTCAGAGGAACTATATGACTGCAGTGACTGTATTACTATAATGTGCACTTTGTCTGGCATTTAATTTGGAGGATGAATCATCTCCTAAAACATCCAAGCACATGACCTGCATTAATCTCCAGGAGCTACTTTGCAAGTCGAAGTAATGGGGTTTTTAAAATCTGAATCCAGGTCATTTCAGACCATTTTTATCGAATATTAAGGATTGGCAAGTAGCAGGTATACGCGGACGAGCTTCAGCGGGCCCCGTTCAATATGGGGGAGCATTCCTTAAGTTGGAGAAGTCTTTCAGTCGTTAATAGCCGTCACATATGTTCACTGAATTAGTGTGCGTCTCTAAAAGACTTTTTTAAACCTTTTAACCAATGACATTAACTTTTGTAAGGTCTTTAATGCAGTATGTTCTAGGTCAATCGTGCACCGTGAGGCCAGGCCTGCTTGTTGGCATGATGTAGACCCATCACGAGTTATGCACATTATGCTATAGATGTTCCCACCATATATTGGACCCAAAACTTAAAGCTTCCCCTGTATGTTTTGAAGGGTCATTGATAATTTTGCAACCCCTTAATCTACAATAGTGATCCAAGTATCAGGTTAAAGCTAAGGTAAAAGGCTAAATGATTGTGGCATTGTCACACCCTTATTTTGAAAATCATGTGACCGGTTGCCATGGTAACCATGACAATTTTCTCTGAAATCAGTTTTTTTTAATCTACTTTTCATCACTCTGACAGCCATTACAGGAAAACTATGCAGAGTGTGCACATGGGAAGTCTAAAACTAAATTCCCCTTCTTTTAAACCTATTTTGATAACTATAGCACCCTTACTTTGGAACATATCAGCCTCTAAACAGATTGTCAGAATGAGGCAAACATGCTTTATGCCTGCAATTGGACAGAGTAGTAACTGGCCAGTGCTGAAATCCAAGCATCATGCCAAGCCCACGGGAGGGTATCAACCCCGCATGGTCAGCTTGATGCGTAAATGCAGGCCTGGCGAGTTACCCGCCCGGCCTGCATTCATGTTTAATACGAAGGGCACAGGGTACAGAGTACTATGTGGCCCTTAACCCTTTAAGGACGGCATCATGCCTTCATGCATCATGCCCTTGGTCGTCATGATGCATGAATACACCCCTGGCGAGTAACTCCCCTGTGCTGCATTCAAGCATCATGTGACCCTAGGGGGTTGAGACACTCCTGGCATGATGCACCAATGCAGCTACTCACTGGGGCTGCATTGGTGCATCATGCCGATAAATGTAATCTTTTAGTGGCATCTGTTCTTAAGGTGGCTCGATCCCTTGGTAGTTCAGCAACACACCACCAGAGGGCACCTGTCCAAGACTGTCACATAGGAGTGGGCAAGTTGGCAAAGTCCTAAGAGAGAGTCTGACCAAGGCTAGAACTCTCCACAGGCAACAAACCACTGCTCCAATCTGTCTGTGGTGGAAGTTGTGCTCATAATCTATACAGATAGGTGTCCCAGTTTATTCCATTTCTTTTCAACTTATTTTTTTCAATTACCCAAAACTTTTAAAATATGCCCGGGACCATATGTCCAAAATTGAGCTAATTTACAATATGATTTTATGTAGATACTTGGAAAAACACTATATAATCCTATCAAATATCTCATAAATTGCTGGGGACCCCCCTATTTTCTCAGCTTTGTTGGAGAGTATATACTATTATGGTCATGACAAAGACCTGATGAAAATCTAGCTACTCTTAGACCAAATGATCGACCCACCTTAAATGGTTAAAGGGTTAATTCACTCTTACATCAGGTATACATTATGTAAATATTAAGGAGACGGACAGCTGGGGCCATGACCACAGCAGTCACAGCAACTCGTGCTGAGACCTGTGGGTGGGGTGGGGGGGGGGGGGGGTGGCAGTGTCAGGCCTGGACGGTACGTTTACATATTCTGGGAGTTTATTACCTACACTGGACTTCATACCCTACTAGGGTAGACTGACCTAAAGGTTACCACGTACCATGAGATGTCCACCTTAATTCTGTAGTCTATGACTAGGTGCAATCTATGAATTGGTGCAGTCTATGAATTGGTGCAGTCTATGACCGGGTACAGTCTATGACCGGGTACAGTCTATGACCGGGTACAGTCTATGACCGCGTACAGTCTATGACCGGGTACAGTCTATGACCGGGTACAGTCTATGACCGCGTACAGTCTATGACCGGGTACAGTCTATGACCGGGTACAGTCTATGACCGGGTACAGTCTAGGACCGGGTACAGTCTAGGACCGGGTACAGTCTAGGACCGGATGCAATCTATAACCAGCAGGCGTGAATTTGAAAAATATTATGAAAACAAATTAAAATTATATTAGTATTGTGAGGGACACGCTTTCTCCGAAAATGACATATTCGGAGACACCGGGACTCGAACCCGGGGCCTTCCGCTTGCCAAGCGATTGCTCTTCCACTGAGCTACATCCCCTTATCCTATCAGATAGACTGTGTCTCACATTACTGGATCGGTATGGTACAGAGGGGAGCAGGATTGCCCGAGTGATACCCCCTTTCGGGTTATCACCAAGGCACGGGGAATCCGGCCCCTACAGTATCATTCATTAAGTTTTTTCGGTCCATGTACATCTGCCCTAAAGTAGCTGTTTTCTTTCATGCCAACCATAGATTGTGCCTGGTCATAAATTGTACCTGTTCATAGATTGCACTCGGTCATACCAGTCATATTAACTTGTACCCATTCAGTGAGACATGGGCCAAAGCATATTTATAATGTCAGCATTATAAAGGTATTCATTTAAAGCTCTTAATCTGCCTTTAGCCTCAAGAATTATGATGTTTAAAGCTACTATGTCAGCTAATTCTACATGATCCATATAATTGCATGCAGGTATAGAAAGTCCGGAGCCTCTCATTCATCATTTAGAATATCAAAATTACAATACATTGTCACAAATGAATAATTGTCGGATTTCAGAAATCAAGACCTGCATCATTTTAGGGTATATAATTACATTATTTTTAAATGGTTTGATGAAATATCAAGCTGGGTAGAGTACAGCACTGAGCCTCGTATTTCGCAAAAGGTGAATAACCATCCCCCGTATTTCCTCAAACCTCCGTATTTCCTCAAACCTCCATATTTCATCTGTTATCGTTTGATCGTCTTCATTTTTAATAAATAGATGATTTTCAATCATAAAAAGGCCTAATTTGCACAAAAAACAACGATATAATCCATAACAGGGGGGATTACTTTTTCATGAAACCAAATTACACACACGCAAAGACGCGTTTGGCTGTGTTCGGGGACGATGCAGGTTAATAAATTGCCTTTTTCTCCTTTGATATGTGACAAATGCATTTAAAAATATACACAGCAACCTATATACAACCATAACATGCAGTCTATTCCTATCTGCAAATCAGAATAAGGAGAACATTGATACCATAAAGAATGATGTCAAACACAATGGAAATGATCAGTGAAACCAATTGCAATGTTATTTTTCAACCTAATTTTGGGGTGTTATAGCTGATATTGCATCT
Source organism: Harmothoe impar (assembly GCA_947462335.1). Taxonomy (NCBI): domain Eukaryota; kingdom Metazoa; phylum Annelida; class Polychaeta; order Phyllodocida; family Polynoidae; genus Harmothoe; species Harmothoe impar. Next base: position 11,250,767 of record OX381716.1, read on the forward strand.
TTAAGCCAACCAGCTTAACTCATTTAAAATGCATGATATTGTAATATCAGGCCATTGCCATCTAGTATTAACTACTGTGATCTACAATTTGATATGCATGACATCAAGTGACAACTAAAATCGGCGATTAGGTGTGTAGGTTGGGTTTATTGGACATTTGTAGAGTAGATGTTACACTGCTACAGTACTACCCAGTATAGCTCTCAAACCAGTAGTCTGCAGTATGCATGCTCCTTTATACCTAAGCGGTTGTGGAGCTCCACTGGTGGTGATCGTATACACTAATTAACAAAGTCTGGACATGCATTGTGCTCGATGTTAGTCAGCGATCACATAATGCTATATGTGTTATCCCCGATATGTGCAGGTTGATTAATAGCAGTCAAGTCTTCATAATATCATGATATCACATACCTCATGTAAACCCATATTGTGTGGAACATATTCCTAGATCTATTACTGATTGTCATTTGAGGCCTACTGGTCATGCATACAAAGACAATGAATATATAAAATGGTGCATACCCTGCAAACAAAATCTCAAGCAGAACTTGTGCCATTCTTTTTGAGTCTTGACTCGTGATCCCCAGGAGATTTTTGAACGTTTTCTGAACATTTTGTGGCATATCCTCCCAAACCGTGAGCGTTCCCGAGTTCATTTCGTGAATAGGACATGTTCACAATTCTTGAGAATATCTCGTGTCTTTCTTGTGTTATGGTGACTTCCCCAGATTCTCCCCAGTCGTGGACGTTCAATTCCCGAGTTCTGTATGGAGAGCATGTATACCAATAGCAGTAAAGTCTTCATAATATCATGATATCACATACCCCATGTAAACCCATATTGTGTAGAACATATTTCCCCCAGATCCATTACCAGAGGACGACCTGGGGTTGTCTCTAACTGATTGTCATTGATAGAGGGCATTTGAGGCTTAATGGACATGCATACAATGAAAAGAAAAAGACAATAAATATATAAAATGGTGCATATAGTATCTTCTTAGTGCTGGTCCTCAGTTGTAGCAAAAGCTAGGGATGAGGACGAGCAGTGGACAAAGAGAATATAAATGATGTATTAATACAAACAACATTTTACACTATGAGATAACATTCAGTATTTGGTTTGTGTTGTTGCCAAGCCCTTTAGGGCTGTGTCTCACGAACTCGGGCCAATGTGTTTGTCTATGACCGGGTGCCGACTATGCCCGGCTATCTAAAAAAGCTGTTGGGAGGGATAAACTTAAAAAAAAAAATTTTACAATTTTTATTTATAAAATCATTTTTTTAATTAAAAAATAATAATTTATTCCTCCAAACAACTTTTTTAGATAGCCGGTCATAGACGGCACCCATTCATAGATGGCCCACGGTCATAGACGGCACCCGGTCATAGACAAACACATTGGCCCAAGTTCCTGAGAAACAGCCTTAGGAGGTACTACCCAGCCTAATACCATCATGATGTGGTCAGTTTTTACTTTATCTTCACAGCTTCCACAGATATGATTAACAAAATAGAAATAAGTAATGATATGCCTCCATTTTTCATTTTTAGATGATTAAAGCATCTGAGTCACCTGCCTGAGCAACAGAAGTTGAAACCTCCAACCGACAAATCAGGATGGGTGTTGGTGACCATGTGACCAGCGTCTTCCGGCGGATGCACCGGAAACGAAAGCTGCAGTCGAATGACATGGAAACCAAGCTGAATCGCTGTATGACCGCCTTTGAGCTGAGCTTCATTGGTTTGAGCCTGATGGTCAGCGGTATCTTTATCGTCACCAGTTCAGTTGTCCACAAGATGGCAGGTCCGGGGATCGTCGTGAGCTACGTGTTAGCGGGGACAGCGGCCATTTTGTCTGCATTTTCCTACGCAGAGATGGGTTCGAGGGTACCACGTACTGGATCTAGTTATGTGTATGCGTCCATAGCGCTGGGTGAGATCTGGGGCTTCCTCGCTGGCTGGAACATGATATTGGAGTACGTCCTAGTGAGTGCAGCCATGAGCAGGTAAATAACCCAGTCTTTGCAAAAACTTTTTCATCCCGCAGGACATCTGGTCCTGCAAATTCTCAATGTTTCAGGACTGGGTTGAACACATTATATCGACAAACATGTTTCAGCTCTAGAAGCCTAACTGAATTGTTTATTTATTCACCAAATAGGCCATTTTCCTGAAAAAATGGGCTTTTCATTTAGGCAAATTACCTGGTCACACATGATTCAATGCATGCATACTTTTTTACTCAATTATAGAAGATAGATGGCATAAGGTGTAACAGAGGACTGTCACTCTTGCTACAAATTTTTTTGTCCCAATGCTAAAGGGAACCTGTCATAACTTTTTACCAGGGCTAAAGGGCCAAATTCTTGGGAAGCTCGACAAAAACAGTGAATCTTCAATTTTGAAAAAAAGAATTCACTTCAATTTTTTTCAATGTGGGCCTCCTCGCCTACCATGCCCCCCCCCCCTCAGTGTTGTTAATAATTAACCAGTCCCTAAAGTTATGGTTTTATTGCCCTTTTTTGCAGATCCTTCACCTCGACTCTAGTGCTTGCAGCTGGTGGATATAACGTGAGTGAATCGCTCGACCGCGTCTCATTCGAGGTGCTCGGACAGCACACAGACATAGTGGCAGCAGGCGTGGTCGTCCTCTTCGCGATTGTTGTTGGGATAGGAGTCCGACTTACTGCGGCTGTCAATGTCACCTTCAACATCATCGCCATGCTTCTAGTCACTGCTGTGTCAGGTACTGTATTAAAGTGGCATTCTCACCGAGCGTTTCCCACTCACAATTCTAGTACTGTTCTAGTCTGCTATGTGGTAAGTGCGAGTGGTGAGAATGCCCCTTTAAAGGGGCACTCTTACCACTGACACTTAACCACATAATAGACTAGAACAGTACTAGAATTGTGAATGGGATACGCTCGTTGATTATGCCACTTTAACCCCTTCAGGGTCACATAGCGGTTTAATGTGCAGTCATCATGATGCACGAATGCGATCTAATGAAGGCCACTTAAAGTTGGTATCCCAATTGGGGTGACTAGAATTGACCCCTTTCAATAATTACCTGAAAGTCTTTAATGTACACTTTTCTTCTGAAATGGGTGCTTAATTCTGGTTACCAAGAGTCTTAAAGACTTTAATGTAAAGTATGTAATAACATCTAGATCTACAGCTTTCATGGAGAAAACCCAAACATTGGCAAACCATCTGAGATGTGCTGCCACCTGTACAGATGGCAATGTACTAATTTATTCATGAATGGAGTTGAGCTACTGGGTCTGCAATGGGAATATTTTGTAAACACTGGTACAGCTGCCACCTTGTGGTTTAGAAGAGAGGCATGCTAATTGCTTTATTTTTGACTGCTCAGTGAAAATTCATTTTTGCTACGGTGTGGGGATTTTTGTATGGAAATAATTCTCATAGAGCTTTAATACTTTCACATATGTCTTACAACATCATCATGCTTATCCCCATGCTGGAAGTAGAAATTCGTCACCGCAACAGTTGGGATACCAACTTTAAAAAAGATTATCCGCTTTGCGGATACTTTTAGGAAAAAGGAAATGCAGGAGGGTGGCTTTTTATTTTATTGATATTCCTTTTCCGGACCATGAGGGCGGCCATTTTCAATACATTATAAAAATTTAAGGGCAAATGAATAGGTCAATTACTACAATATCCTCAATATAGTCATTATAGTTAATTGGAATTAAAGACGGATCTTATAATAATAGATATGGAAAGTACAATGCTTTTTAAATCTAGATGTTGCGTCAATTAATGGCTGAAATATGATCATTTCTCTATATTGTGTCTTGTACATGGATGCGGGACTTTAGAAGTAGTTTTCATGAAAATTTCAAATAAAAAGCACCAATGCGGCCGTCTTTAAGTGATGCGGGCAGTATCCGCAAAGCTGATCATCTTTTTAAGTGGCCTAAGGTTGCATTCATGCATGATACTGAGTGTTTTTTTTATTTGCTTATTGTCAATTGTTTATATGAGTTTTAGCACAATAATCTTTTGTGCATACATTGTAAAATCCATCAACTGAACAGTCTTCGTTCAAATGTCAAAGATTGCAAGCTCTATACCTGAATGAACTTACAACATTGAAAGAATTCACTTTTACATAAGAAGCATGTAGTGACAACTTTCAATTCTTCAATAGTTTCATTGTGAGGTTGTCATGAACTCAGGGTACCAGGGTAAAAAAATATATCATTGATGAAAAGGATGTTTAAGATCTAGATCAATATATTAATGTAATGTTATCATGTAAGGTCATTATGCAGGGGAAAAAAGTTAACCCATGTATTAGCCCATTAGGGTTAATACACTCTCAAGGGGATATCATGATACACCAGTAAAGTTCCACATAAACTTTCTGTTTATGAAGAATGGTATGCAAATAGGAGAGCAGGCAAATAGTGCTGTATTTATTTCCTTCTTTGACAGGAGATTCCCTGTAGTCCAAGCCTTCATGCAGAGTCTTATTTGAGACTGTGCTGGGAGAGTGACAGGTCTAATATTCTGCCTCTGTGTTTTATATTATACCAGGATACTGTTTTAGTAAGGGAGATGTGTCTAACTGGAACGAGCACGGCCTGGCCACCTTCTTCCCCTACGGAGCTGCAGGGGTCACACAGGGGGCCGCTACATGCTACTTCTCTTACATCGGCTTCGAGGCTATTACTGTCTCTGGAGAGGAAACCCTCAACCCCAAGAAGTCGGTGCCCATAGCCATCCTGATGGCTTTCCTGATGGCTACCTTCTGCTACGTATTCAGCTCCTTAGCTTTCACCTACTTTGCCGATATCGATAGTTTTGATCCTGACATGCCCTTATCAGCGTTGTTCTTTAATGAAGGGATGCTCATCAATGGTTTGACTATAAGCATAGCGGGGTTGTTGAGTGTCTCAACGAATATCATTGTGGGGTTATATGCAGTGCCAAGAGTATTCTATGCCATGTCTTGTGACGGTCTAATATTCAAATGGCTCGGGGCTATCAATAAGACAACACAAACCCCTCTGATTGCCATGTTGGTTTCTGGCATTATGGTTGCCATAGTGACCTTCTTCTTGGAGGAGAGCACCTTGGTGGAGGCCGTTTCCATAGGAACCTTATCCAGTTACATCCTGGTGGCTATTGGCGTCCTCATTCTCCGGTACCAATCTGACAACGAAACCTACGAGTTAATACCAGCAGGAACTAGTACAACCAAGGACCTTGACAAAGACCTTGAAACAACTGAAGTGCACTTGCCCCTTAAATCGGACAAAGATCCAATCTTAACCAAAACTAGTAGTGGTTCTACAGTCAGGCCTGGGCAGAGGAAAGCCTGGGTGGAGGATTATACGTTCCTGCGGACAGTGTGGCCAGATGTTCAGCCAACATTGGCCATCTTATGGATGACCTTCTTCATTTTCCTACTGGCTTTCACAGAGATGGTGGCTCTCAAGGTAAGTACATGACACCAAACTACGAAATGACTCTAAATAAGATATGTACATGTCAATCAATAAGATATGACATTTTATGTGTTTCTGTGGTATTCGGACATGTATAATTGTCATATTTTAAAACACCCTGGGCAGTAGATTGGGGATGTATTTTCTGTAAACTTGTTGACCTACTTATTTCAGGTACATATTTGTAAAATAGCCACAATGCTACAAGCAGGTTTTGTCGAGGACAGTTAGATACATAAGCATTTAAATATGCTTCAATATTCAGACAGACCCAGCCATGTTTTGGCTGAAATGGGATTGTCTAGATTATTGAGGTCTGACTGTATTAAAATGCCATAAAAATTAGATAACCTTCCGTCTATTTCCTCCCTACCCAGGTCCACATGTTTTTTTCTGTGTGGAACATGGTGCTGGCCTCAGCCCTGGTGCTGCCCATCCTCTTCTGGATGCTCCACCTGCTGCTGTATGAACAGAACACTCCTGATGAGGGCACCTTTAGGGTGAGTAGTGCAGGCAATTCTTTTTATTGAAAAATAAGGTTTAAAATTTTAAAGGCTATCAGGTGGGTTATTATGAAACTCTGAAGAGAAAAGTCACCAGGTCACATATTCATAATATTTCTACCATTTTAAGTCTCAATAGACTTTATTCTTGTACGCTTGCACTTGTTGAATAATCCTAATGGGAGCACTCAAGTAAAGTTATAGTTGCTATTTAGATGATTTTCTTAAAACTAGCTACCATGGCTTACTAATATTCTTGCTATTATATGTATTACATATTATAGTCAGACATGTAAGCCTTAAACCGTGTTTGGCCAGTTTTACCCATAACTAGTGACGGTCATATTTGAATTTTGAAAATTCATTTAAGGACTCTCAGCACCCATATTGCACTAAAACGGTTATGAGGGTTTAATTCCAAGTACATGTGTTACACCTCTACATATTATACATCATTTGAACCATCTATAATACTTTTATCAAATTCCTTCCATTATTTGGAATTTTCGTCACTGTGGAACGTGAATGGAACAAAAACGTTCCTTTTCATCTTCTTTTCATTTCAACATCATTATGGGATAGAAAATGGACATAATTCTTAGGTTTAACTATTTTAAACTGATATTGATGTCAATACCTGGGGTCCTTTTTTTCTTTTCTTGATATTCCAATTATTAAGGTCTACAGAGCTCTTCAAAGTTGCATAGTTACTAAAAAATGGTAAAAATGGCTATTTACCCCTATTATCACCCACTTTTTAGCTAACTATGCAACTTTGAAGAGCTGTGTAGGCCTTAATAATTGAAACATCAGGAAAAGAGAAAAAAGGACCCCAGGTTTAGACATGAATTTTAGTTTTCAATCGAGAAATTCAAGAATTTTGTCCAATTTCCATCCCATAATGCTGTTGGAAAAAAAATAGGCTGAAAATGGAACGTTTTTGTTCCATCCACATTCCATGGCTACCAAAATGAGAAATAATCGAAGGAGTTTGATAAAGCTATTATAGACCGTTCAATTAATGTATAATATGTGCAGGTTTAACACATTTCCTTGGAAGTATACCCCTCAAACTGTTTTATTGCGATTTGGGTGCTGAGAGTTCTTAAAATGTATCAAATAGTTAAATGAAGCATTGATGTAATCTATGTAAAAGCATAGGATAATCTAAATATCCTTTCTTGTAGCATGTGACTGATTGAGGTTAAGGATGCATCACATCTATACAACTCTGTAGGTCGTCTTGTAAAGCTGTTATTGTTTACATGTCATCCTCTTTCTCCATTCTCTGACAGCTGCCATTCATGCCCCTGATTCCCGCCGTCAGTATATGGATGAACATCCAGTTTATGTTGATGCTGTCCTGGGTCACCTGGGTCAGACTCACCATCTGGGTCATCGTAGGTGAGTCACTCTCTATGTCATATTCATGTCTTGAGTAACTCTGTGTGCTTGGATACAAGTTTAGCACGGCTTTTGTCTTTTTAACTTTAACCCTTTAAGGATGGATGTCGTTAAAAGATGACATTTGTTTTCATGATGCACCAATGCAGCCCCAGCAAGTAACTCGCCAGTGCTGCATTGGTGCATTGGTGCAGATCCTTAAGGGGTGTCTCAACCCCATAGGGTCAGTATGATGCATGAATGCAGCCCTGATGAGTTACTCGCCACGGCGGTATTCACACATCCTGCTGACCAATGGCATCATGCATTAATGACATCCTTAAAGGGTTAAATACAACAGACAGTGCAGACTGGATTGATATCAAGGGATATTTCTGTTCAAGTTATCTTGAGTACAAATTGAGCAGGAGACAAATTGTTCCCAGTTACACAGGACCCACAATGCTTTACTCTGCCCTAAGTCATAATAAATCATCATGTGTGCAGCCCTGGCAAGTAACTTACCAGCGTTGTATTCATTCGGTTTGATTTAACCCATTTTTATTAGTCACAGTCTCAAACCAGAGTAAATTTGTTGGCAATATCATCAATGACACCATTATATGCCTTGTCTATTCTATGTAAAATATAAGTAACATGTTAATTGTTATCTACACATGTATTTACATCTGAATTAAGTATAAAAAGTAATTCAGACATGTGTGTCTATTGAACATAACTGAGCCTTAACGCCTTCATGTTCACAGAGCTTGTAAAATTATTTAGGTCAGGTCCCAAATAAATAGATTTACTTCTGAGCTATGTATACGTGTGTTTTACAGAGAAGTTTTGCTATGCCAATTTAATCTAAGAAGATGCTTAATCATTGGTGGATTCTGTCAATGATATCCAATCTTTGCTTTCCAGGTTTTATCATATATTTTGGTTACGGTATGCACCACAGTCGCAATGAGGAGGAACAACCACTCAAAATGTCAGATCAAGTGACGTATGGCACCAATGGTGATGTCACACCTCCCACCACAGAGACAACACCAGTTGATACAGTGGACACTGATCAAACTATACAATAACATATATTAAAAATAGTTATATACAACTATATATACCAAAGTGTATTTCATTAACATATTATTTAAAGAAACATTTGCTCCAAAATTAAGATCTGTATGTTTATTTTAGCAATGTAAAAATATTTGTTTTGCTAAATTCGAAAAATATCCATGACACATATAATTGTACTTTTGATGACACTCTTCATTTTCAATGTGATGACAACAAAAGAGCATAATTATCAAGGCACTATGCCACCCCTATAGGGTTGATTTCTTTGTGTTGACATGGATGTTTATTATCTGCTCTGGGATAGATAAGGTCAATCTTGGGGATAATCAGGGCATTATTTAGACAAATGTTATTTCTAGCATCAAAAAGTATGTCCATGCTATGCTATACTATTTTTGATTATGTACATTATAAATGTATGTGTTCTTTTGATACCTTGGGATGGTAGAGCTTTAATAAATGTTTACATAATTCAATTTTCTCTTGATATCATTTGTAATGTGACATGTTTGTTTGCAATTCTTTTATTTGTCCCAAACGATTGAACTGCTAGGGGATGCCAGCTATGTAATAAAACATTAGTAAAATCATAACGAAAGTGTCTACAGTTGTGGCGATTTACTCTATGATATTTTCTCTGGATTCTAAGGAATAACACGTTTAAATGTTTGTTGCTAGGCAAACGCTTTCCTCAGCAACGCAAAAGCAATATGGAGTTTCTGAATGGGGTAGGTGAACTTCAAATGCACCTTATCAGGAACTCTTTGGAAGGGAAGAGAGATGTACTATAAGGGGGAAAACATATGATCTTAGTAAGAAAAGATGGCAAGTACTACCCTCCAAACAGAACTCAAGAATTACACAAGCTAGAAACATTCATATTTTCCCGGAAACGCACAAGCTGCCATCACGAGATAGACACGGGAGATTCTCGAGAAGAGTGAACGTTCCTAGGAACATGTTCAATGGTGGCATTTATTTCCCGAGTTTAACTCATGCAAATAACCAGAAAATCCACAAGTAGAATGAAGGCCTGTATTTCATGAGTTTCACTACAAGAAATGAGACGGAATGTGACGCAATAAAATTTCAAAAAACGTTTAAAATATCTTCATAAAAAGTATCAAAAATGTTCAGTTTTGACATTGAGCTGTGCCACTGAATTTTTAAAGTGCCCTAGCACTTATTGATTTGGAGCACTCCCTATCTGGCACTTATTTGAGGGACCCTTATTTGGAATACGACACTTATACACGTGGTAAGTCAAGTCTCAAAGGTATGTCAGTATATGACTATCCAAAACCCCGTGGACATAGCAAACACTACACCATTCCCTCCAAGCAGATCTCAAGAATGGCACATAATTAACATGTGTTAGAAAGGTTAGAAACATGTGTAATTCCGGGAAACGCTCAAACTGTACACAAAAGATGTAAATGGTGGTGTGTGTTTCCTGAGTTTTACTTGAGCAAATAACCTGTTTGCAGGGTTGTCTCTACACATCTTTACCATGACCCAGTCTGCATCCGTAATGCTCTAAATGGTGTTTGCTACTTTGATCAGCTATCCTAGTAACAGTCATGATGCCTAAAAGTCATGAATGCAGTCTGAGTAACTCACGGGGCTGTACTCGAACAGTATTCCGCATTAGCTAGATGATCACTGTACAGCGCCATTTTGGCTGGTACCAGTGCTCTTTCTTCTACTAACTATAGCAGCCGGCTGGTTAGCTGAAGCTGGTTCCTGTCATGTCCAAAATTTGGAGTTTTAGGGGCCATAAACCTTTCACTTATAGGCCTCTATTGTGGGTCCTTATGTCATGTGTTCAGATTGGGGGAGTGGTTAGGATACTGGCAATTCAATACAAAGGTCCTGACTTCGAATACATGCCTAGGTTATTTGGTTCACACACAATTTTAAAATGCTTTTTGGGTTAGTCAAAAAATCATGATAGTATACAATTCAGTTGTAAATTTCCATGATTTTGTATACATCTTTAGTTGTTCTATGTGAATACTATCATTATTACTCACCCACTAGGAAAAAAACTTACCATGCAACCTTGGCATGGATTCGAAATCAGGACCTTTGTATTGAATTGCCAGTATCCTAACCACTCCCCCAATCTGGACAGCTAACACAACAACTACTCAACTATTACCCATTCGAAAAATGCTGACCCCTAAAACTGCCTATTTTGGACATGCAAGGAACTAGCTTCAGTAATAGGTCTCACAAGGCAGAATCACTGCAACTCGCTAGTGCGGAATACCAATCCTACATTGCTGATATACCCAGGAACAGTTGACATCATAAATGTATTTATATCATGCCATGGGCTTATAAATGATTGATAAGGAACCTTCATTTATTTGTTATAATATATAACATATGTTCTTAACCTATAGATAGTGGGAGAATACAAATAGATGACTTTCCATCACATCATCATGTCAAATCACACTGATTAGGTAAAGTTTGGGTTACAGGACTTAAATCTGATTGGGCCAGTGAGGCTAGGTTATCTCAAGAAGAGTGCTCTGTGTTTATAGCACTCCTCACTAGGTGGCAGCACCAGGTATCAGGACTTGGCTACCTGCCTCTCTGGTAGGGTGGCCGGAGGCTCTAGCTGGTCCCTCAATCTATATCTGATCCTATGTTAAGTTACCCTTTTATGATGGTCTCTCATTTTGGCTAGGGAGCAGATGTAGACCTCTAGTAACTTGGTATCAAGAGATCTTGAATGGCTCCTTCATACATGAGCTGGAATAAGCATCATAAATTGTAATACATAATGTAAATTAAGAGCAATCTTGACAGACCTTCAGATTTTGAGTCTGTCTTGAGCTCTATAACTGGGTGATCTCTTGAACCTATCCTCTTGGAGAATTGACACTGTTTGATGCAAAATCCATGTATCAACTAAATTCATTTTTTGTTTGAAGCGTCTTGTATGCAGGCATGTAATGGGAGGTCCTATAGTTACTTGTGACAATTATATCTTACATAGATAAGCCTCCTCAAATTATGTACTTTTAGCTCAATTATTTTTCTAGATCTCCTTAATTGGTAGATTACGGTAGATCACTGAAAATAGAGCTAAATGAGGTGAAAATGATGCATTTGGAATGGAAATGATACAACCTACCACCTGCCAGCGTCAGGGCATCTCCTGGGGGTCATACATGAGGCTTCTTATCAGTTCAGACATGGTGCTTAACCAGATGGCAGCACTCTATAACACAGGGGTCTATGGGGTGCAATGGAGCATGAAGGCCATTGTTTCAGCTGAATCACCCCAGGTGGCACATTGGTACAGTAAGAAGACTGCTATGAGCTGTAATGTTGGCCTTGGCACCAGTTTGAAACCTGTCAGAAGGTTTGTCAGGGTGAGGTAGATTCAAACCACTATAGCTAATTCCCTATTTCTTGCATCACCATGACAAAAGTAGTCTTGGAAATGTGAATATTAGGGCTATTGGTAAATATGCATCATCTTTATGTCATATTGTTTTATAAAAATGGTCCGGCCACCCTATCTCTGGTCATGGGAACACAACCAATACAAGGAGTTAGGGGGAGGGGTTGGTTGGTTGTATGGGTGCGTTATGCCCTAATAAACAGCTAATCTCATTTCAAGAGTAGGAAGCATGCTCATACACTTTTACCTGGTCAATGGTATATTTACATCCCACACTACTAACAGCTCAAACTGCAGGTTTCTACCTTTTAAGTAATAAAGTTTATTGATTGATCCACTGCTGTAGCTGTGATAATAGATACAATAAATTGAGGTGGTCCTGTATACTTTGGCACTCTTAATGAAGGACATAATGCGATAAATATGATATTTACAATGAAGAAATTGAGTTGAATGTCTGCAATGTGAAACTCAAAACCAGGACAAAGCCACTCCCAGTAAACAAGAAAACGCTATATAACGTTGGGAAAACGTTTCCCAAAGGTGTGGAAAACGTTAAAAAAACCGGAAATATAATGTTATTTAACGCAAATTCGTTGACTCCAATTTGCGTATATTAACGTTATAGCAAAACGTTCAAATGTACAACCCTTTTATAACGTTATTTTACATTTTTTCAAAATGGATTTTGACTTAGAATAACGTTTTTAAAAGTTATTTTACATTATAAAATTGTAACGGAAAACCTCCTGTGGATGCTTTAGTATTTGGGGGATAGAAAAGGCTGGCCATATAGGGATCCGAACCCAGGAGAGTGAAAAACCCATTCATGATTGAGTCCAAGACCATAACCACTCAGCCATGGTATCTCTGGTTAGATATAACAAGAAATTCCTGCCAAATGTCAAATTTCCATGATGTACAACCACCCTTCCCTCACCTCATTCTACATGTCGAATGAATAATTTTGATATAGGCCATTTAGACATAATTAAGATTGGAAGTTTCCCTGAAAAAAGTGAGCCTAAAACCCGTGGTCTAACACTATCCTAGGTATGGCAAGGGTAGTGGGTCTATTCTGTACATCTGTGGATCTATAATATGTATATACCACAACTTTTCTAGCAATATTCACATTAGACATATTGGCCCCTAGGTAGGGTCATTTGAAATATTCACCAGAGCTCTTCACTAGTTCACCCTATCACCTCCGATAAATCATAACGGTATAAAAACGTTAAATAATGTTAGATAACATTGCAAATAAAAACGTTTTTTGTGAACCTTATATAAGAATGTAAAATAACGTTTTACATATACGTAAAATAACGTTATACATTATAACGTTTCAGAACATTAAAAAACGTCTTTTGTTCACTGGGCTACCATTGTATACTCACTTAAAGTGTCATCTGATACTGATAGTTATTCCATTATAAGTGATGTGAGACACACCCACCCATGTAATATATTAATGTCAAACATAATGTTAAAGTGGCATAATCACGGAGCGTTTCCCACTTACGATTCCAGTACAGTTCTAGTATACTATGTCCCAGGAAACTGGGGTGAGGCTAGGGCATGCTAGTGCCAGCTAGGGTGAACTACTTTTGTGCCTAGCTCAAGGGGTGAGGTAGTATGAGCTTTGGGTGAGGTGCCCTAGCCCTTCCACATGCCCACCCAATCTCACCCAGTGGCTAGCTGGTGGTGGGGGAACTTGGGTGAGAGGTGGGTGAGGGCTTGCACAATGTGTGGGGTTGTACAATGTGCAGTATCTATAATGGACAGTTATGTATGAACAGTATGATACGGTAAACTTGAGTCCTTGAGTAAATAATGATGAGTGTTTAACACATCAACATAAAGTCTCTTTGTTATGTCACTTTGTTTCCTTGAGTTCTTTGGCGTATCTATTACTTTTAAAATAAAACCATATCACTTCAGGATTGTTCTTTTCCTTCACTTGAAACTGTTAGAATAACCAAAGTCCTTTCACTGGAAAACATGTCCAGAATATACACCTTAGTGAGAATTGTAAAGTTAGGTTAGCAAAAATAGACGATATAAGAAAAAATGGTGGGTAGGTTGACATGGCCAAGTCTTGAACCCTGGACCTTTCACATACAAAGCGCCAGTGATGACCACTATACTAGGGACCTTTAGTAACCACGTAAAAGCTCATTAAACGCAGATGTAGCAGTGCTGAAAGGATAGGATACGTCTGCGTTTAATGAGCTACGTCGGGTTTACTAAAGGTCCCTACTATCGGATATGTGTTGGGTGGCCATATAAAGGAACCTCTATTTATTCACCATGGTAATACACATCCTACTGCTAACTACTGGTTGCATGCTTTGGGGAACTTGGGTTAGGTGGTGTGTCGGCACAGACCAGAGGGTCACCCTCAGTGTGGGTTTGGGCAGAGGGGGCTATAGGCACCCCAGTTTCCTGCGGTGCTTCAGTGTGAGCGGTGAAAATGCCCCTTTAAACTCTCGACAGCACACTACACTGTAAATAGTTAGTGTAGGTATACAGTAGAATGTTCTGTAGATCTACAGTCGAATCAACTGTAGAATGCCCAGTATAATCTACTGTAGACTTACTGTAGATGCTACTGTTTACCTACAGTGAATTGTACACCTACTATAGAATCTACTTTACACCTACAAAAATGGCAACCAACTTTTTTGAGCGTACAAAATATTAATGTTAACCATAAGAACTGACACATACTGTACTTATTTTAACGGATTAAAATTTTTGAGGATGAGTGAAAAACGGCTCATTCACGGGTGTTTATTTCATATGAATATTTCACAGATTTTTCATTTCCACGAAAATCGGAAAATATATACCAAGCAAAATAAAGTACTTCTACAATAGACGCATTCTTGACAGCACACTACCATATTCAATGTAACAAGCAGTGTGCTTTATCAATTATTTGAAAATATTTTAGTAAATGAAATAAAAATTAACATGTATAATGATATAAGAATAAACATAAAGAAGAAGAAATTGCAACAATAAGTTGGTTACCGTAAAACCTCGCGTATAAGGCGCGGCTTGTACGTATGTCAGAATCAGCTTTCTTTTGATACCAATCATACCTATATAGAGTGCGGCTTACACAGGAGTTTTTACAGTAGAAAGTAGAAAGGTAGGAACTACAAATCTCTCTACTTGCTCCCCTACAATGTTGTGGCTATGGAGGTTAGTGCCGCAGCAAGACTGGCTCAAAGCAGAGGGACAACTTTACTAAAGATGGCTCCATCTCTAAGTTAAAAAAATCATTTCATGTTCTGGACCCCAGGAATATTCTTGATTATGCCTAGTAACAAATATGAATTTGAATACATGTATTCTCTCCAGAATACCATGCTCAAAGGAGATGGGGGATTTCTAGTGATGGACACTTCTTCTATATTATACTCCGCTCAGGTGTTGGTCCCATTGTTCTTACTGTAGGTTTATTTTCATATTCCTTTTCTGCCACCCTGAGCGGAGGTTTTGTAGCTGCTGTCCGGAGGTTTTGCCACATAATCTCCTCCGGAGGTTTTTTGGGCTCCTTCCTTCTTAAAACCCTGATCTTAGTGGGATTCGAACCCAGGCATGAATAAAGCATGCAATCTGAAGACCATCGCTCTAACCACTAGGCCACAGCGGATGATGATGATATAGTTTTAAAACCAACACAGCCGAAGGCTGGTCAGCAGGTCCACAGGGCCCATACGGACCGAACCTGGCAGCGGATGACACATGGGTCTTAGTATAGAACCTTTACTGGAAAGTACAAACACCTCTAAAAATGTATGTCACATCTATGAAATAAAATCGATGTCATATTCATGGATAAATTATTGCATCATCCCTGTACAGAAAAAACATAATTGTATGCCTTAGATGAAAGGTGAACTCACCAAATGTGATGTTATGTCAGTCGGAGTGGAGCTCTCTCTCTCTCTCTCTGCAGTTAAATGGTCAATGAGCCATGACACCCCAGCTGGCCCTAATACAAGTGCTGTGTGTATACTAGCTCTGGCCAGTGTACTTGTAGTAGGTTCGTATCCCACCCTAAACACCTGCGACTTTTCCTCATAAAATGTCGTTATTTATGGTTATATAGCTATTTTCATGTACATGTATGCATTACAGTGGAGGGAGTATAAGCTAGAAAACCTCCTTGGACCTGTAGTATTTGCTGTAAAACCTCCTCGGCTACGCCTCGGAGGTTTTACAGCAAATACTACAGGTCCGCGGAGGTTTTCCATCACTTACCCACCCAACCACCAGAACTGTGCTTTGAGATGTAGGTTTATGCCCTTGCACCCGGGCCAGCGTCAGTGTCTACCCCTGCTGGGTGACCAGGTAAGTATCCTACATGAGAACTGGCTGGGCCCTCCGGTAGGACTGGTGATGGAAAACCTCGGCGGACCTGTAGTATTTGCTGTAAAACCTCCGAGGCGTAGCCTCTGAGGTTTTACAGCAAATACTACAGGTCCAAGGAGGTTTTCTAGCTTATACTCCAACCACAGTAACATACGTCCATGATATATTAATACAACCATGAATATGCACATTTGATATAGAAAATTCTAGGTGTTTGGAGTGGGATACGAACCCACTACACTGGCCAGAATACATGCACCTCCTCGGTCAGGGTTTACTGAGATGTCATGGGTCATTAAACTCCTAACTAGACTATGCCGGCATCAAATTGTATTACATGTGGCACGGCTTAGTGTTGGAGTGTAGGCATGGCAGGTAGTCAGTCATTTATATATGACAACCAGGGGTTTAAAGTATACCTGATAAAAGATGTATTAAAATTCGTATTAATTAGAGACCTATGCACAGCTCTATAGCCCAATGGATAGGGCGGCGAACCTTGCATCCAAGGGTGGGTGTTTCCAGTCCAGTTTAAGACAAATTTAATGGGACCTTTTTAAACGTAATCTATTACATTTCTTTTCTGAACTCCTTAGTCAAATAGCCATTTCTTCAGACAGAATTGAGATGGAGACATATTTTATTGAATTTCAATTTTCATTTAATAGGGACCTTAAGTGAAAGCGTTTACGTGGTTGCTAAAGGTCCCTATTCTTGTTTCTCATTGTAACTTCTTCTTCAATGATTGTTTTACACAGCACAGCCATGTACAGGTGCCATGGCCTAGTGGTCTAGGCGCTGGTACGTGGACCGAGCCCTCGTAGGTTCGAGTCCCATAAAGGCAACTCCTTTTCCAACACTAACTAGCTCACAAAATCTCCGCTCAAAATTCACAAAACCTCCGGACAGCATTCACATAACCTCCGGACAGCACCTCCAAAACCTCCGGACGGCACTCCTATTCACAAAACCTCCGGACAGCACTTCTAAAACCTCTGCTCAGCTTAATAGAAGTAAAATATGAAAATAAACCTACAGTAAGAACAATGGGCCCAGTACCCAAGCGGAGTATAATCATCGATACCCCCCAAATCGATACACCAACATTTTCGGAATTCCGATTATTGCATCAAGCATTATATCGATACACATTTTTGCACACAGGTTGTCCAGGAACGTACCTTCCTAAAACTGAAAGAATTGTGCATATATTCCAATCAAAACTACCTCATTTATTAAGCTGAAAAAGTGCTTTTAAAATGCCTAATATTTGGGTAAATGTGACTCAAAATTGTATAAATGTTGTTAATATAGTCCATATGTCTACACTCCTGATATAGTATGTGCTACCATTTGTACCCAACAAGTGAATCATTTTGTTTTATGCATAATTCAACCATTAATCCCATATCAAAATAAATCGATATAATCGAAAAATCTAGACCAAAATAGTGATAAACGGAATCAAAATATATTGGCTAACAATGACAGTCCTACCCTCCGGTAAGTACGTCCATCAATCCTCCAAACCTCTATGATGATTGGCTGGAATTATTTTACAGAAAATCAACTATTTTATGGTTTTGAACTTTTTCTCATCAAATTGGCCATTTCTACTATATTGTGGCACAACAGTAATCCATACATGTACACGTGCTATACTTTGCAATGCTTCACTTGAATGGATTTAGTAATTGAGTTATTGTGTGTAATGTATCTGTCATGAGGGTGAATTCTTGATGGATCTCCTAAAACCAAGCACACCTGCATAAAGGGCTGACTCCACCAATGCCACGTGACGGATCCGTCAACTTCCCCGTCCTCTCCGTCCGTCAATGGATTGGTCAAATCCATCCGATTTGGACGGATCCGTCCAGTTTCTGGTTCCACTGATTCCGTCCGTCAACGGATCTGTCTATATTTGATAGACTAGTTACCTGTTTTGACGGATCCATCGACGGAAGGATTGGTGGAAGCCAAATTAGCCATCTAAGGACCCAAAAAAGTGATCCACTGATCCGTCCGTCGACGGATCCGTCGACGGACAGACTGGTGGAAGCAGGAAAATGGAAATATGTCCTTCAACGGGTGACGGATCCGTTACATTTTGGCGGATCCGTCAAGGGACGGGAATATCTAAAAATTTTAATATTCCCGTCACTTGACGGATCCGCCAAAACAGATCCATCACACTTTTGGCGTGCTGATGACGGGGAAAATGGCTTCCACCAACCCGTCACTTGACGGATCCGTCCAAAAAAGGACGGATCCGTCACGTCACATTGGTGGAATCACCGCTTTAAGCTCCAGAAGCACCAAGAGAAATGTTCTTTATCAGAATTCAGACCTCATTAGAGTGTTTTTATCCAAAGTGTGGGAAGTAGCAGTCACCTGCATACAGGCATCTTTTCACAGGTACAAGCAAATGCACTTCAGCAGGCTCTATCTAATATATGGGGAACACCTGTGGAACTCTTTCAGTCATTAGTAGCCTTCATGTACTTGATAACACTGTGTGCTTTACTTGAGAATGACTCAACTATTTCCTCATCATTATGATGCATGAATTCAGCCCTAGCCAGTCACTGTCTATGAGTGCAATCAAGCATCATGTCCAACCAATATGAGGGAATTAATCCTGTAGAGTCAGCATGCTACTTAAATGCGTGTCTGTGCCATCCAAGGGGACCGGCAGACGAGGAGAGGTGTGTGCGACCCTGTAGCTAGACCGAATATGACACAGACCAGGGTGAAATTCACCTCCACAACTTCTGTACCATGTGACACCACCTGGACAAAGGTACCCAGGTAGGTGTTTATCAGTTACTAAGGTGTGTCCAGAAACTAGGCTTGTCATTGGCCCTAGCACTGGGGCAAGGTTAAGGCCAGGTGAGAACATACCCAGACTGTAGACTTGCATAAGTCCTCTATTGTTTGAACTTATTGAGACACCTTTAGAGTTAAAACACTGGTGAACATGCTGGAGTTGTGTCCACATATTTTTAAAGTAACTGTAGCTTTTCGGTTTCGTCAATTGGCTCATGATACATGCACAACACTGGCAAGTAGCTAGCCGGGGCTGCATTCATGTTTCATACAAAGGGCACATTGCATGAAAGCACTATGCAGACCTGAAAGGATTATTTGTCTATTCCTTAAAAACGTGCATACAAGCCACAGCTATTATGCAATTCAGATCCCTGTGCAGCTTATAGGATCAGGACAATGTTGGGGTGCGGCTCAGATATATACGAGAGGTTTTTGCTACTATGGTACAGTATTAAATTCACAATAACCAGATCGTCAGTGCAGCTTATAGAATCGGCCCAATGTCAGAGTGTGGATTATACGCAGAGTTTTACGGTACATCAAGTATACATTAGATATGTACTAAAGAGACAGACAGCTGAGACCACCATAACAGCCATAGAGCGAGGACTGGGAAACAGGTAGTAGGGGCTTTTTATACCTCATGTGCACCGTGTAACTCAATTTAACTTCATTCGTTGATCTTATAATTATCAAAGGGCAAAGGTCCTACATGTTAAATCTCTACATATTTTACAAAATTTGATGGCTGCCTTTTTGGAGCTACTATCCAGTCTGCTAGACTAGAATTATGTTAATATGGTCAGTGTTTCTTTTACTTTTCCCCCAACTTTCCGTAGGCTTTTTACCAATTTAACAGAATACAAAGTATGAAATGATATGCCTCTATTTTCTTTAGAGATGACTAAGGCTGCCGAGCACCCGTCTGAGCAACAGAAGTAAACAATCCATTCTTAACAACCTCCAGCAGACCAATCAGAATGGGTGTTGGGGACCATGTGACCAGTGTCTTCCGGCGGATGCACCGGAAGCCAAAACTGCAGTCTAATGACATGGAAACTAAGCTGAACCGTTGTCTGTCTGCTTTTGAGCTGAGCTTCATTGGTTTAAGTCTGTTGGTCAGCGGAATCTTTGTCATTACCAATCCCTCCATCCACAAACTGGCCGGCCCGGGGGTCGTCGTGAGCTATATGCTAGCAGGAACGGCGGCCATTTTGTCTGCTTTCTCGTATGCGGAGATGGGTTCACGGGTGCACCGTGCAGGGTCTAGTTACTTGTACACGTCCATTGCGCTGGGTGAGGTCTGGGGCTTTCTGACTGGTTGGAACATGATCCTAGAATACGTCCTAAGCAGTGCCGCCATGGGCAGGTAAGAAGTGTGTGTTGTTGTCATCATGAAACGACTTGCAGATAACACCAGTAATTAACTCATCAAGGGCCACCCAGTGATTTAAGGTTGTTTCTCACTGAATTTATCCAAGTTGTAAATCTTTGACTGGCACACCCCTATGACTGGCACATCTTCATCACTGGCAGAACAGCTTATTTAGAGCAAATGAATGTAATACATATATCTAAATACGTTTCAAGCAAGTAATGAAATTTATCTTCTTTATATATTTTTCATTATGTCAGTACTTTACACTGATCTAGGCTTTGCGCTTCACAACCCCTAAAAACAATCTTGTCACACTCCCACAAATATCACCAAGCCCCCTTCACTATGGGGAGGGGTGACTGTTATCATTCCTATTAGGTGCCTCACCTCTACACTAGTGCTTGCGGCCGGTGGTTTTAACGTGAGCGAGGCACTTGACCGCGTCTCATTCAAGGTGCTCGGACAGAGGACAGACATAGTGGCAGCAGGTGCAGTCATTGTGTTTGCTATCATTGTCAGGATAGGAGTTCGACTGACGTCAGCTCTCAATGTTACCTTCAACATCATTGCCATGCTTCTGGTGACTGTTGTATCAGGTAATGTATCAACCCTTTAACCCTTTAAAGGTGACATGATGCCTTATTGAATAATGCCCATGGTCATCTTGATGCATCAATGCAGACCCTAGTTAGTAACACACCAGGGATGCATTCAAGCATCATGCATCAGCCTAGTAGGGTTGATACACTCTCAAGGGGGTAGATCTATCATGATATTCCTCCAAACAGAACTCAAGAATCACACAAGTTAGACCTGTTCAATGGCAATGTGTATTTTCCGAGTTTTACTCGTGCAAATTACCTCGATTTAATGAGTTTTACTACAAGAGATGACACAAAGTATGACATAAGAAAATTTTCAAAAACGTTCAAAAACATTCTAAAATTCTTGAATTTTGACATGAGAATAGCACGAGTTCCACTTTGTTTGCAGGGATACCAATGAAACACCATTCAAGTTACTCATCATCATTGAACTGCAAAATAACATCTTGTCATTGTTAAACCAGTCTGATATCTTGCTTCTATGTTTTATATTACACCAGGATACTGTTTCAGTAAGGGAGACATCGCCAACTGGGATGAACACGGCCTGGCCACCTTCTTCCCCTACGGTGCTACAGGGGTCATCCAAGGTGCCCTTGCATGTGACTTCTCTGGCTTTGAGGCTATCACCGTCTCTGTCGAGGAAACCCTCAACCCCAAGAAGTCGGTGCCCATAGCCATCCTCTCGGCTCTCCTGATGGCTATCTTCTGTTATATACTCAGCTCATTAGCTTTCACTTACTTTGCTAATATTGATAGTTTTTATCCTAACATGCCCTTATCGGCCATGTTCTTTGACAGAGGGATGTTCACCATTGGTTTGACTATAAGCATAGCAGGTTTGTTGAGTCTCTCAACAAATATCATTGTGGGGTTATATGCAGTGCCAAGAGTACTCTATGCCATGTCGTGTGATGGTCTTATATTCAAATGGCTTGGGAAAGTCAATAAGACAACACAAACCCCTCTAATGGCAATGTTGGTTTCTGGTGTCATGGTTGCCATAGTGACCTTCTTTCTGGAGCAGTGCACCTTGGTGCAGACTATTTCCATAGGAACCTTATCCAGCTATATTCTGGTAGCCATTAGCGTCCTCATTCTCCGCTACCAACCTGACGACAAGACCTACAACTTAACACAAAGAACCAGCACAACCAACAACCTTGAATCACACTCACCCCCTCACTCTGACCAAGATCTGATTTTAACTAAAACTGCTAGTGGTTCCACAGTCAGGCCTGGGCAGAGGAAAGCCTGGGTGAAGGATTATACGTTCCTACGGTCAGTGTGGCCTGATGTACGTCCTACACTGGCCATCTTTTGGATGACCTTCTTCATCTTCTTACTGGCTCTCACTGAGATGGTGGCTATTAAGGTAGGAACATGATGCTTAATACCTGCTACCCAGGTCCACAGTCACAACCAAAATCACTATTTGTAACTCAGAATGATGCAATTTCTGCCGATTTTCGCGAATATCTGATTTTCAAGTACTGAAATTCAATTGAGATAAAACTATTCTCTGTACATTTTCTACCTACTTAGTCCAAAAAAAAGGGTGTGTTTCAGGTTACCCAACCCTACCTAGCAAAACAGGGCCGACCCTAGTAAGTTTTATCTAATTTTGAAAAAAATATGTATATTTTAAGTAATTTTGGGGCTATTTCAGAGTCAATTTGATGGTCCACAAGTCAACGCCAGTGTTGGCGAGTCAGCGTTGAAGTTTACAAGTCAATTTTTAGGTCCTTTTCATGCCATGGGATTAATCTGTCTTTATAAAACAATTTTGGGGCTATTTCACAGTCAATTTCATAGTCCATGAGTCAACGCTGTTGTCGACGAGTCAGCGCTCAAGTTTGCGAGTCGGTTTTTGGGTACTTTTCAGGCCAAAGTAAAAAAAAAAAATTAAAAAAAGAAAAATCCGACCTACCCTACCTAGATGTAACCTGAAACACACCTTTTTTTTTTGGCCTTAGGTGCAGATGTTGTTCTCTGTGTGGAACATGGTGCTAGCCTCAGCCCTGGTGCTGCCCATCCTTTTCTGGATGCTCCACCTGCTGCTGTATGAACAGAACACTCCTGATGAGGGCACCTATAGGGTGAGTAGTGCAGGCTGGCTTTATAGTGAAAAAGAAAAAAGAAAAGGTTGGTTTTTGGTCACCATTGTTTTTAAGATAATTTTCTGAAACTAGCTACTGCTCTTGTCTGACATGTAACCTTTCCTGAAAATGAGGAATATTCTCCCACACCTTGGACTAGATAATAACAGGTAAGAAATAATGATTTTTATCAATGCAAGTGCATTAGGTGTTTGTATTGATTATCATCTCTATTATAATACCATTGAAGAAATGATAACAAGAATTGTAGTTGTTGCAGCATAAAGAAATGCCTCAGGCACTGTGTGACATCATTGCGACAAAGAGTCACTTCATAACTCTGTCGTTCTGTTTTATTAATTAACCTATGCTAGGCATATAAACAATTAGAATACATGTTTCTAGTCAACCTGTATTAGCAACAAACCAAGAAAACCATTGAATTCCTTGGGTCCATTTTAGGCAGAGGGGTAGGTATGATTAAAATAAACTTCCAGACCATGGAAATGTGAATTCAGAATTGTTACTCGCAACTTTTTATGTTAAAAATAATCTACTATATTATCAATATTTTTTATGATACACGTTTTTTCTATCCAAGGTCGCCTGAGGTTTTGTTATCTTTTCATAGCCACACAGATTCTTTTTATAATGGTAACAGCCCCATCTGAATTTAAACTGCATAGACAAACAAAAAAGCCTCCCTTGTCCTGTGTATACATGTGTACATTGATGAGAAGCCCTACACCTGCCATCACTATTAGCAGTAATGTTAGGTCTATATTACAGATAATTAGTGATGGTAGGTTTTAAACATTGACAATTCATTAAAAGATTTAAAATATATATAATCCAATGGAGCAAAAAGTAAAAAGACGGTTGATTTAATCTTTCTGAAAGCAGGCTAAGCTTAATGTATGACCCTGTACAATGGGGACCAGGTCACCGAGGGAGCCATGCATTTCGCTCAAAGCGGGAGGGGAGTGGTTCTCCACCAAAGACCTTGTCTGTCAGTCCGCCCAGAGTGGCTCCACCAAGGTAAGGACTGTAGATTGTCTTGTTGATCTTGTTGTTGAGTTCATGTGTTCTGTCTCTTCTCTCTCTGACAGCTGCCATTCGTGCCCCTGATTCCCACCATTAGTATATGGATGAAAATCCAGTTGATCTTGATGCAGTCCTGGACCACCTGGGTCAGACTAGCTGTCTGGGTCACCATAGGTGAGTCACTCTGTGTATCAGGTTGATTTCCTGAGTTATCTGATGAGTCACTTGGATGTTTGTGTGGTGATGTTTTTCTGATCAAGTAAGGACGATCAAACTTGTTTGATATTGCCCTTTTGGGTTAATAGCTAATAGCTTATAGCTAATAGAGTCTGGCAATTAGAGTGTGCTGTCTGTGGTGGTTTAATTTGACCTCACAATGTTCTTCCTAGTAAACAAAAAATTTTGTACAGCATTTTATAAAGTTAAATAATGTTATATAACATTATTTTGATGTAAAATAATGTTTTTGTTACCTGGGTTGTCTGCTTTGGAACAGAGTACATAACATTTCTGGGTGTAACTTCCATACCTGCTTAAATCTGGGAGGATGGCTGATTTCTGGTGGTAGATTCTGACATTGATGTCCAATCTTTCCTTTCAGGTTTTATTATATATTTAAGTTACGGTATGCATCACAGTCATAATGAGGAACAACCACTTAACGAGGAACAAAAACTTGAAATGTCAGATCAAGTGACCTATGGGACCAATGCTGATGTCACATCTCCCGTCATAGAGGCAATGCCAGCAGATACAGTGGACACTGCTTCAACTAAACAGTAAAAATAATTAAACATAGCAATTGACAGTTATACATTCCAAAATATATTTTATTCCAAAATGTATTTTATTGACATAATATAAGAAGAAATATTTGCTCCGAAATTATGATGAGGTGCATGTGTATTTTAACTATGTCAATATGTTTGTTTTGCTCAATTTAAACAACATCCATTATATACTCTCTGATCCCAGTAAACAAATAACGTTATACACCATTTTATAACGTTATATAACGTTATATGTCTACGTTTTTCTAAGGCTCTTTAGTATGACATAACGTTATGTAAAGTTCAAAACGCTATTTTGACGTAAAATAATGTTTTTTTGTTAGCTAGGATGGCACCATTTGTTTTTATTGTGATGAAAACAGAAGATCATATCAAGACACTATGCTGCCTTTACAGAGGTGATTGCTTTGTGTTTACATAGATGTATCAATAATGATATTCATGGCATGCTATGCAATGTTTGATTATTCATAATAGATAATATGTCTTTTTTTCTTACCATGGGATGGTAAGGCTTTAATAAAGTATGACACAGTTCAATTATCTGTTCATATCATTTGTATCTAGACTTGTTTGTATTTAGACATGGCTGTTTTTACTTCTTCATATCAATAGTCAAATTCTCAAGAGAATGCTGTTTGTATAACATTACTGAAATCACTAATTTTTCACTGCCTCAAAATATGACACTGAAATATCAAGATTGTTTCTTTCTCTTTCCAAAGAAGATTATTTTGAGAGTATGGCTCCTGAACCCTCATGTACCCTCAAGGTACACCTAGGAAGTCTGTAACAATATGGTGAGTCTATCTTAGTAGCAATCAGCATAATTATTGATAGTTCTGGTAAAATAACATTGGTCACATTGGTCACTAGGTTACGATTCAGCCCATCCGCTATCAAGCAAGCAGAGTCTCCCTTACAGTCAGTTTCTACGTTTGAGACGGATCTGCACAAGTAAGGAGAATTGTCTTGAAACGTGTTATGGAAAAGAAACTCGAGTTTCTCAAAAGAGGTTACCCTCCGAGCGTGTTGAACGAGGCATTCTTGAAGTGCCTCCTGAGACCTTGGGAAGACCTTCAGCATCTACCACCCATAGACCCCCGTCTAACGGAGGCAAATGCACTGATCTATATAGTCAACCCATATCGCCTAAATGATGGGACATTAGAGAAAATTATTGATGAAAACTGGGACATCCTCGGTAGATCATCATCTACCTCGGTAGATTATCATCTACCAAGGAACTCTGGGATTGCAAGGTGGTCAAAGGGTACCGTATACCTAAGAATCTGAGGGCCCACCTAGTAAGAGCATGCGGTTATTAAAACCTCTTTTCGAAAGAGAAAACCGGCTCCAGCTGCAGCAACAGGTGCAAACGTAAAAACCGCAGATACTGTCTGATGCTCGACACAGTGGGGAGAATCCAAAAAGGAGACTCCAAATTGAGCTTTGAAACAAAGGCTAACGTCACTGCAACAGATCAAATGTCATGTAAAAATCAAATACGTCAGACAAACCAGGCATAAAGTCAAGATATGACTTTACAGTCACATCTACTTTACCAAAAAGCGTAAAGTTGTGAATGATGTCTAGCAAAGAGGGACATGACATGACCAAGGACATGAAGGTCTACACACTGGATTTCATATGCAAATATCCACACAGTAAGAAGGCCAAAAGTCTGCTTAAGATAGAATTTAATTGGATTCAGCAGCTAGGTACGATACCCCCCCCCCCCATGCCCTGAACACGATGGACAGTGTATATGGCTAACACCCAACCCTGTCTCGCTTTATGCTTAATGCATAACTGCCTCGGTGACTGTCACCATCATAGAGATTAAACATTTGGCTGGTTGAGGATGAGGAAATTTCACCACGAAAATGTACCCAGTGTATTGGCGAGGGAAGTCATTGGTATCATAAGTATTAATATATCGACATGTTTTAAGATAACCAATAATGGGTTTCGAAACCATGTGTATCGATACTCCCTGAATCTCAGCTTTCTAACAGTGAAAGAATTTTTCAGATATTCCTATTAGAAGCTGAGCTATGGTCTGTTAACCAATATGACAAAGGGAATGGTGGTTAAATGAAACAGAGGATCTTTTTATGTGTTTTTAGGAAATATTAATAAACCACAATAACTATTGTACCCTATATGCTTCTGATGAGTCAATTGACGAAATTGAATCTGCAAGTTGCTATCCAATAATGCATTGAAATGTTTTATGCATTACAGACAATCTTTTTTTTCAGTGTCACACTAATGGGTTGTTCTGCCTATAGTGACCCCAACAGGGGGGCTGGGTGGGATCTTACCCACAACCCCCAACTTCGGGCCTGTATCAACATAACAGACTGAGGTGTCTCAGAGACACTTTGAATAAAATTCACTGAGTTTAAAACACAAAAGATCTCTTACCAAAGGGACCTGTGCAAGTCTACAGCTGGGTGGTCTCCCATCAAGGTAGTGGCCTTGACCCAATGACTCAACCTATCATAGGCCTAGCTTTGGTACACACCTTAGCAACATCGTAAACACTGAGCCCCTTGTCCACCAGCCCTCCCAGACTGGTTCAACATATTGGCTAGTAAAGGTGATCTGATGTAAACATCTGGGTTACTACATCAGTATACAACTGTCAAGCACTCTTTGTGCCTGCTGCTAAGGGGGGCATATACAAACTCCGAGCTGGCCCCAGCTCCTCCTCGGACGCATCCAAATGACTACACTAGTATCTGTTATTATACGATTGGGGCTCTGATCGTGCTTTTTAGTGGATAACACCGTGCTGTTATCTGGTGATAACAGCACGATTGAGGTGAATAACAGGCACTCCTAAGTCCAATTTTTGACTCAGTTAAAATCCTGCTTTTCGTCGGAGGATCGAACCCGGGACCGCAAGACTATGAGTCCAACGCCCTATCCACTAGACCGTGCTGGCCATATAGAGGAAGGGGATAAAACAAGAAGTCTATAGCCACATTCTCAGCCCTCTAGCTCTTATATTAACAGAGATACAGCAACTTTTACACTTTTTGTTATAACTTCTCCTAAAATCAATTTTTTTTTTTTTTTTTTTTTTTTACTATAAAGGTAGTAGTTGGACTTTACTTACCTATTCGTTAAAATAATTCTAGGGATTTTTTTTCACATACATATAGGCACTTTAAAAATGGTACGATTCCGCCCGGATTCGATACGGGGAACTCCGGTGTGTGAGGCGAACGCACTAGTGCCCATTCATTTCTGGCCATGGTACAAGGTTAGGGAAACGCTGCCTATATTGAAGTATACAGGGGAGCGGTTAGTAACCAAAACACTAATACTATAGGTACGCTGGTATATGTAGGGGATGAGAGAAGGAGTCTATAGGCAGACTTTCAGGCCCGTAGAGCCATTATTTACCGAGTTACAGAAGAAAAGACATTTTTTGGTATAATTTCTTTGAAAATCAATATTTTTTTATAATTTATTTTTTTACTATAAAGGTAGAAGTTTGACTTAACTTATTTACGCATTGAAATAATTCTAGTTCTTATTTTAACATGTATAAATGCATAATATAAAAAAAAGGTACCGGGGACATATGGATTGTGTTGAAAATGACGTCCCCCCTCAGGTTCGAACCGGGGACCCTTTGCGTGTGAGCCGAAACACTGGCTATATTGAATTATACAGGGGAGCTTCTTCCTCACCTCCCATACTGAAGATTTCCACAACATGGCGCCCACCTTGCTCGATCTAGTCTACGTATATATCCTTCAAAATGGCGAAATAAGGACCTTTTAAAGGTAAATAAGGACATATGAATAGAAAAATCGTATAATAAACCTAATATAGAATGGTTAACGGGCACACTCGGGGCTGTATTTCTGGATATTGGCATTCGTGCTTCGCATTCATGCCAATATCCAGCAATACATCCCCTTGTGTGCCCGTTAGCCATTCAATATTGGTTAAATAGGCCATGACCGCATCACTACTATGGGGTGCTGTTTGTTCCTAAAGACTACAATTTAAAATATGTCTAATTAATTGTACATATTGCACTATGTATTGGGAATTCAATTTAACATATATGTCAAATAGAAATATACCTATGTTCAAAACAGCTGAACATAAGTTAAATTTTACATACATGGAATTACATTTCACATAGAAAGAATTTAATTATACATATCTTTATTTGTACTCATACATTGCCAATACAACATTTAACTACCGTAATTCAATTTGATGTATGGACATATGTATAATTATATTCCCATTATGAAGTCTCAATTGTACATATATGGAATTGAATTATGCATATGTATAATCCGAATTAGACTTATGCAATACCCCAAACAATAAATATGATGATCGCTTGGAACTATTTTACAGATAATCTTTTTTACAGATAATCAAATTTGTTTTACAATTTTGAATTCTTTTCATATGAAATTCTACTATCTCGTGGCACACACATAATCCATACATGTACTATAAGTTATACGTTCCAATGCTTCAGAGGAACCATGAATTCAGTAATTGTGTTACTAGTTAGTCTGCAATGTATCTCTAATGGGGATGAATTCTTTATGGATCGCCTGTAACCGTCAAGGATACATCTGCATAAGGCTGTGTCTCACGACCTTGGGCCAGTGTTTTTGTCTCTGACCGGGTGCCGTCTCTGACCGGGTGCCGTCTCTGACCGGGTGCCGTCTCTGACCGGGTGCCGTCTCTGACCGGGTGCCGTCTCTGACCGGGTGCCGTCTCTGACCGGGTGCCGTCTCTGACCGGGTGCCGTCTCTGACCGGGTGCCGTCTCTGACCAGACATCACTTTGGGAGTTTAGTTACCTTCTACCAACAGCAGGAAGCTAATTATAATTACATAACAACTGCCATAAAGTTTTTACAAATCCTTATATATATGAGTTTAGGTTAACAATTAAAAAACACATTCCTCTGACAACAGGTCAGAGACGGCACCCAGTCAGAGACGGCACCCGGTCAGAGACGGCACCTGGTCAGAGACGGCACCCGGTCAGAGACGGCACCTGGTCAGAGACGGCACCTGGTCAGAGACAAAAACATTGGCCCAAGGTCGTGAGACACAGCCATAAACCTCCAGGAGCTCCAGGAGAATTGTTAAATGCAGACCTCATCAGACCATTTTTATCCAAAGGAGCAGTTACCATACAGTTACAAGTGAATGCACTTCAGCAGGCTCTATCCTATATGGGGGAACACTTGTGTCACCTGAGGAACTCTTTCAGTTGTTAATAGCCTTCATATGTTCAATAAAATTGTATGCTTAACTTGAGAATGGCTTAACTATCCCGTAAGGGTCAGCATGATACTTCAATGCACGACACTGGTAGCTTGCCAGGGCTACATTCATGCTTCATACAAAGGGAACATTGCATAAAAGCAATATGTGGCCCTTAAAAGGTTAATTTCTTTTAACTTAAAACTTTGCATACAAGCTGGTCTGATCACCGGTGCAGCTTATAGGATCAGGACAAAGTTGGGGTTCAGCTTATGCGCAAACTTTTGCTACTGTGGTACAGTATTAAAATGACCATAACCAGTTCGCCAATGTGGCTTATAGGATAGGCCCAAAGTCAGGGTTGGGCTAATACACGAGTTATACATGGGCTTATACATGAGGTTTTACGGCACATATCAAATACAGTATGTATGTTAGGCGCAGAATTAGAATCTGTACAATTCCGGAATTGCCCCTGTACAATTCCGGAACAGCGCAGGGCAATTCCGGAATTCCACCATGGTTAGATTGCACAGTTTCAGAATTTCTACCTGTTCTTATTATAGCTACAAATATAGAATATAAATATATATTTTAGTGATGTTTGAGGATGCTGTACTGCATCTTGGAGGTGTGAAGACAGTCAGGGAGAACCCACATGCATCTCACACCTGTATGACCGTTTTTCACGAAACTGCTTTTTTTCATGCACCAAGGGGTCCAAAAATAATGTAGGAGTATGCTTGAAACCTTTTGTGTTCAGGTACCTTAGATGGTGGGCCATACATCAGAAATATTGGGGCAGGTTAAATATATGTAGCAAATGTATGGTAGAGGGGCAAAGTTGTATAGTCAGATAGCGTGGCTTCACGCCTAACGCCCTTTTCCCCTCAAGAGGGAGACCTTCTTGTCATGTATAAGGGCATTTCTTTCATTAATATTATGTTTTAATTTTGAGGAAAACATCCTAACCTGGGGTAGGAATACATTTATAACTACCTGGTAGGTCATTGTAGTGGTTTCTTGGCCCAGGAAACATGATGGTTTATCTTGAAAACTCCTGAAATCTCTACATTACTCATTGTCAAAGAAAATAATTCTGTGGAAACAGGCTATATATGGTTTATTTGTCCATAATTCCTTAAAAAACATCCATATCTACAGCTTGGTATACAGTTGTATGGGTCAAGGGTGATTATATTATGTTTTAAGGCTTTCTGAAAAGGGCGTTAGGCGTGAAGCCTTGACATTAACTGAGAGGGTTAAGATGGGATATATGCTCCCCCTACTGTATTCTATCCAATCTCACGGGTTTTTAACTACTACATATATGTTCCTGGACAGCTCCCCTACCTTATTTCATTATTTAAAGCATACATTTGGCTTTTGTTTTGTACAGAGAGCTATTGGTGAGGGCGTTAGGCGTGAAGCCAAGACGTTAACTGAGAGGGTTAAGATAGTATATATGCTCCCCCTACTGTACTATATCCAATCTCACGGGTTCTTAACTGCTACATATTTGTTGCTGGTTAGCTCCCCTACCTTATTCTATCGTTTAAAGCATACATAAGGCTTTAGTACTGTACAGAGAGCTATTGGTGAGGGCGTTAGGCGTGAAGCCACGACGTTAACTGAGAGGGTTAAGATAGGATATATGCTCCCCCTACTGTATTCTATCCAATCTCACAGGTTCTTAACTGTTACATATATGCTCCTGGATAGCTCCCCTACCTTATTTTATTGTTTAAAGCATACATAAGGCTTTTCTCTTTTACAGAGAGCTATTGGTGAGGGCGTTAGGCGTGAAGCCAGGGCGTTAGGCGTGAACCCACAATGCTGACCAACAAGGTTAAGATAGGATATGCCCCCCTACTGTATTCTATCCAATCTCATGGTTTCTTAACTGCTACCTATATGTTCCTGGACAGCTGCCCTACATTATTCTATTGTTTAAAGCATACATAAGGCTCAAAACATTTTTAGGGCGTTAGGCGTGAAGCCGGGCGTTAGGTGTGAAGCCAGTAGACACATCAGTGCATAGCTATTACTATGGATGTGATAGAATAATGAATTTAAATCACAAAGTAACTAATATATAAAGATTTATTTATAGCATAGTGATGGTGGTTAAATATAATATCTCTGGATGCTATCACAGCATTACAGTGTATGTAGGGCGTTAGGCGTGAAGCTCCTTAAAAATTCCCCAACCTGCTCAATGGCCTCTCTAGGCTATTGTAAATAACCCACACTCTTAATTCTTTTTTTATTATGTAGCTATATGTAAGGCCTTACCATGGTACATTCAGATATTCTGTCTACTGTTTTAATCTCAGAGGTGGAGGACATTGTTTAGGGCGTTAGGCGTGAAGCCAATAAAGTTACCCAATACATATAGGCCTACAGGACCTATACCATCCTGCCTTTTTCTGCATATTTGGTACTAAAAAGCTCCTTACCTTATTGGGGAGTGGGAATGATAAAGAAATAAGCATATAGCTATTTATTTTGTTAATTATCTAGGTTGCACAATTGGTCATCATAATTTTCGTGTGAAAAAGGGCTGTTTTTCGGTACTTTTTGACCTCCAGCTTTCTAATTTTTGCTCATAGAAATGCAAAACCAGGGTACCCTGTAAAGTCCTGGTCTATCCTGACCAGAATACCTCAAAAGGATCACTGTATCTATCATATTTGAAAAAATACAGGTAGGAGAAAAAAAAAAGTGAAAAAAAGCAGTTTCGTGAAAATCGACCATATGTAGCTGTAAATAAGGTGTGGCAGAAATGCCTCTGCTGTGATAAAGCACTGGGGGTTTGGCTACCTTGGCCCCAAATGATGCAAAATAATGTCCTTGCAGGTGCATTTCTTGTCATACATTTCTGTTTGAGGGGTACACTGATATATTTTATAATATATCTCTGTCCCCCTTTGAGCTGAGCTTCATTGGTTTGAGTCTAATGGTCAGCAGTATCTTTATTGCCACCAATTCCATTATTCACAAAATAGCCAGCCCAGGGATTGTTGTAAGTTACATGTTAGCAGGAACGGTGGCCAGTTTGTCTGCATTTTCGTTTGCTGAGATGGCTTCACTGGTACCACGCGTGGGGTCTAGTTATGTGTATGCGTCCATTG
The DNA here is from genome assembly GCA_947462335.1 of Harmothoe impar. Classification (NCBI taxonomy): domain Eukaryota; kingdom Metazoa; phylum Annelida; class Polychaeta; order Phyllodocida; family Polynoidae; genus Harmothoe; species Harmothoe impar. The sequence goes on from OX381716.1 coordinate 11,284,183, forward strand.
CTCTGGGTGAGGTCTGGGGCTTCCTCGCTGCCTGGAACCTGATCCCAGAGTCTGTCCTGGTCAGTGCAGCCATGGCCAGGTAAGGAGGCTCTGTTGTTGTTAATGTGAAACAAAATCTCAAGCATGCTGGTCTTCCTTGAAACAGTCTGATATCCTCCTTTCTTTGTTTTGTAATTTACCAGGATACTGTTTTAGTAAAGGAGACATCACCAACTGGAGCAAGCACGGCCTGGCCACCTTCTTCCCCTACGGCACTGTGGGGGCCATCCAGGGGGCTGCTACATGTTGAGTCTCTCAACAAATATCATTGTGGGGTTATATGCAGTGCCAATAGTACTCTCTGCCATGTCGTGTGATGGTCTTATATTCAAATGGCTCGGGAAAGTCAATAAGATAACACAAACCCCTCTAATGGCAATGTTGGTTTCTGGTGCTATGGTTGCCATAGTGACCTTCTTCCTGGAGCAGAGCACCTTGGTGCAGACAATGTCTATGGGAACCTTATCCAGTTATGTCCTGGTAGCTATCAGCGTCCTCATTCTCCGCTACAAACCTTATCACATGACTTACAAGTTAAAGGGGGGCTAGCATGGCTAAGACTACCTGCCTTAGCAAGTCACATTATCACCATAGCGGCGCTCTGATTGGTCAGTTAGTGCCGCTGGTTGCTGTGCGTTGTGTAAACTATCAGTTGGCAGGTACCCATCTTTACTAGGCACTGTGCTAGCCCCCCTTTAACACGAAGAACCAGCCCAACCAACAACCTTGAAACAACTGAATCACACTCACCCCCTCAATCTGACCAAGATCTGATGATTTTAACTAAAACTACTACAGTGAAATCTCATTATAAGGAGGACGGTTATAAGGAGCAGACCGTTATAAGGAGCATATTTGCTTTGCCAGAATTTTCCCTATACTTTTCTATAGTAGAAAAGCCCTGTTAGAACGAGCGTTTCTAGCCAAAAATTGGTTATAGGGAAGAGTTGTTTTTTTTAAAATAAGGGGCAAAGGAGGCCTGGTAAAAAGACCTACACCTCCTACAGTCGCCCACCACCTCCCACAGCCTCACGGAGTGGGGAGGGGGGGGGGGGGGCTAGTAAAGAAGGCAAGCCCTACTTCTCCCACAGTCACTTACCACCTCCCACAGCTGGCAACCTACTCCTACCTCTCATCACTAAGAAAATTCTTTCTATATGGGTTTTCTAATAATTACAGTTTTGTCTTTATCAATGTAAATTTAGAGTAAATCACATTAAGTTACCTTCAGAAAATGTTTAATCTCTATATGTAAAAATGTCCTTTAGTATGTTGTTATAACCAAGTTTCTTTACTATAGAAATATATAGGGGAAAATCGGGACATAGACTGGAATGAATATATACAAATGTGGTTCTAAACCTGCCATGGGGAATTTTTTAGTACAAATGTTCTGAGATGCTTTTTGGGGTAATCCGGGCATGCTGAATCCGAATTTTCTTGACCCCAAGAGGAAAAAAGTTCTTTTTGTATTAAACGGCCAAAACAAAATGGCCGCCATTCCATTCAGAGAAAACCTAAAATTATCCATTATAATAGCAGTATTGAACATTATGTAGTCCTTTATACCCCAAAATGATATCTGTGGTTAGACAAGTTGTTTTTCTCTTCCATTCAGGCTCCTAGAACTGTTGCTTAGCAACCAACACAGGATTTGTTGATTTGCTTGACAACGATCCTATATAGACGTTTTATCATAATTCTGAGGTAGCCTACCCCCCCCCTAAATCTGCTATATGTGGGAATAAAATGCATGTTTGATCCAAGTTTATTCACCCCTTTCGAGATATTTCAGGCCAGGATATGTCATATCTTTCATATATATGTGATGTCTCTCCCAAATCTCACGTCTCTTACACACTGTTTAAAGATAATATAGGCAAACTGAACCATCTATTGCATCTGTTGCACATGTTGGTCCAACTGTAGTTTACAATAGTTAAGCCACTAGACCAGAATATGTCACATCTCTCATATGTCATGTCTCTCAGAAATGTCACATCTCTCACAAATATCACGTCCCTCACACACTGTTTAAATATAATGTAGGGAAACTAAACCATTCATAGCACCTGATTTATTTGAGATTACATGCACGTTGATCCGGGTGTATTTAAAAGTGCAAAGCTCGGTATCCCATCAGTGACAGTCGGAGTGGAGCCGAGACACATCTCTCATATGTCATGTCTCTCACAAATGTCACGTCTCCCACACACAACTTATATACCTGTACCTCAAACATGTGGAATGCAAGACTTAACTGAGAGTGTGCCCTGTATCTGTATCTGTATCAATGTACATGCAGCAGATAAACACCATGTCCTGCAGTTAGATGAAGTATGGGAGAGATATGTTATTTTGGTCAGAGATGCAAAGTGTGAAATACCAGCATCTTTCCTAAACAGGCGTCAACATTCAAGGAGAAGCTGCAGGACCTAGTTGGCGAAAAGGTGTTATTAGTCCAACCAAAACAGTGTGCACATGATGAGGGTGGTACTCTGCTCATTCCCAAAAGCATCTGTGGAGATGCAATCATCGAGCCAGCCAAGATGGAAGGGGATGAAGCCCTTACTATGCCAGCCTATCAACCTGATGATTCCTTATTCAGGTCTATAGTGCATGTAGCCCTAAAGCTACGTAGCGATTGTATGGCTCAGAGTGGCCATGAAAACCTCTCAGTCAATGAACAAGACCAGATCAATTGTGCTGTGGATTCAGTGTACATGCTGTTGAAAATAATGTTTGCTGGACAAGAGATCCTACATCTATATTGTATCTCCATCTTCCATCTCACAGATCACCATGGCAAGCCTACTGATTGTGTCTATACTGAATCTGGCATCTGCTGGGGAGGCGTAACAAAGGGCCTGGCTAATGAGTTATCTATGGGAGTCTTTTAGCTGTGGTCAGTGGTTACTGTGATATCTCAAATAGACTTCACACCCTATAGTAGGTAGTTCGGCCAAAAATACAAATATCTGGATTGGATATTTAAAATTGGTATTGGTCACAAGATATCATGCAGAAAATACATAGGCTGTAATATGATAATTATCGAATGATAATTTTGGGGGGTCATGAGACATTATCTTACAATTTTGCACCACACACTTTCTTCCAAATGCCCCTTTAAGACCCTTTAAGAGGATTGACCGCAGTAGAGGTAATCAACACAGCAGGGGTACTCACTGACCACCCCCGGCCACAGGGAGCAGGGAGGGCCGCCACACAAGCTGCACAGGGCCTGGTCATACCCTGCCCCAGTCTGTTTTTCTGTGGGGACCACTTTTTTATGTCCTTTGGAGGAAAATGGAGTAATAGATAGAGCTAAAGTATTAATTTTTATCATAAAAGTAATTTATATAGAATATGTGGCCTCTCTTCCAGACTCTTCTAGCAATTATTTAAGGAACAGTGGTTGTTGGAAGTTGGGTGAATTCATGCCCTATTTATGACTAAATGACTTAGAATTAAATTAAATTAAAAACTACATATATGGAAGGTGTATTGTGTCTACTATATTCTCCCAAGAAATTGTGCATTAATATTGAAATTAGGCTGGGACTTTTCCCTTGAAGGCAAGGACCATGTCTGCCCTGTCGGCTGCATGGCCCAGCCCACAATGCCAATATTCTCAGCAGTACCAAAAAGTAAAATGTGTGACTTAGATTCAAATAATGCTTATTAAACATATATCTTAACAGTCTAGAAAGAAGAAGAACATTCGTTTCCAATAAGGTAAGACATATAATAATGAACATAGCTTAACAGGTCAATTAATACAATACAACATGCCCCTCTTTAGCACTGTGACAGATAGGAAGTAGCCAAACAGGCCAGTCACCGAACAGCCTAACTATAGACCCCATCCTCCAGTGTATTTCAGTGGCGTAGGAAAAGGGGGGCCCGGGTCCCCCAAATCACAGAGGAAGGGGGGCCTAAATATGTTTGGGCCCCGCCCAAAATTTGCCAAGAGCCTATACTATAATACATACATTACCTAAATCGTACCTTTCCCACATAGGGAAGAGTGGGGCAAAGTTGCATGTTTAAGGGTGGTTCGGGTGGGCCTGATTGAAGTTTTAATGAATCCCTCCCTCCCGTCCCAAAGTTTTATGGCCTATAATGACACCACCAAAGGGATGAGACCAGCCTCTCCCTGTAGGTGTTAAAATTACCACTAATAAAGGTACTAATACCCTCACAGTCAGGGGTCTCACCAGGAGATGGCAGACTGAGTAATAGCAGATGTTGGGAACACTGTGGCATGCGGAACAGAGTCCATACGGTAAAGTATCGTCTATGATGGAAATTTAAGCCTAAGCCGTATTTGTCTATCTAGTCTAGGGCCTACATTAATTTACATCAATATGCTAAAAGAGAAACGGTACCATCTTGGTACATGCTAATTAAGTCATGATTATTTTCATACAAAAGGGGAGGATTACACTTATTATTATGTGTACTGTCCCTACAAACAGAACTCAAGAATGGCACAAGTTAGAAACATTTGTGTTTCCCGGGAAACGCACAAGCTGATTCATTCGAGCACTTGGACGCATCTGAGGAAGAGCTGGGGTCAGCTTGGAGTTAGTATATGCCCCCAACAATAGCAGGCAATTATATGCCTATGTAGCCTACATGTTTACATAATTTAACCTTTACCGGCCAATATCACATAAATGTGGGAAGATATAGTTGAATGAAATATCTATGTAAAAGTAAATGCCATATAAATTCAACTTTATGTGCAGGCTGTGTCTCACGACCTTGGGACAATGTTTTTGTCTCTGATCGGGTGCCGTCTCTGACAAGGTGCCGTCTCTGACCGGCTGCCGTCTCTGACCGGCTGCCATCTCTGACCGGCTGCCGTCTCTGACCAGGTGTCAGAAAAAGGTGTTTTAAAAAGAATTATACTCATATATATAAGGATTTGGAAAAACGTTATGGCCGTTGTTATATAATCATAGTTATAATTATAATTAGCCTCCTGCTGCTAGTATTTTGACCTTATCAAGCCAAGCCGGTCAGAGACGGCACCCGGTCAGAGACGGCACCTGGTCAGAGACGGCACCCGGTCAGAGACAAAAACATTGTCCCAAGGTCGTGAGACACAGCCTGCAGTGAGATATGGTAGACCCCTGCTGTTCGTAGTGTGGAATATAAACATACCATTAGCCAGGTAAAAGTGTATGGGCATGCTTCCTCCTCTTGGAATGAGCTTATAATCAGTTAATTAGGGCATAGAGAACAACCAACCAACCAACCCCTCCTCCCTAACTCCTTGGTTGTGTTTCCATGTGGCAAGTAGCCTGCTCCTGACTACAGGGATACCTGGTGTGAGATGTGCTATAAACACAGAGAGGAGAGCCCCCTTCTTGAGACATCCGAGCCTCATTGGCCCAATTTGCCTCTATAAGTGACCCTCTCCCGTAGGGGGAGGGCCACTGGTTGCTCTTATATATAGAAAGTGGAGTGAAATCATGGGACACCTAGAAGCAGGGCACTATGGACACATCTTTTGAAAGGGACAGACAGTATAAGGTATCCTGAGAGTGGGACACCTTGATTAAGAGGTGGCCACATTTATATCAATTAGCTATGGCTGTTTTTGTAATAATTGTTACCTATTTTCAACTCCCAAAATCCTGTCTCCCAATGTGCAAACTCCTTCTCCAAGCAGGTACTTACTTAGGTGCATTGGTTGTGGGTGTAGAAGTATATGATTGGGGAGTGCCTGCATGCTTTACTGCTCCCTGCACTGTCCTCAAGTAATTGTCTATAACAACCACTCCCATAATCTTCAGTCATACAAGTCCTCACTATAGCCAATGCACCCAAGCAAGGAATCTGCTGAGGAGTGATTGAGGCAAGAATGGGAGTTAGGATTTAGGACCCATGAAACTAAGAAATATTTCCTAAATCAAGTGGGAATAGGACTTCAAAATATTTGCTCTCCCTCACATTCTCATGAGGTACACAAGAAAGTTAGTGATCTATTGACTATGATACAAGAGGGACTTTTACAGGTTAGGAAATAGGCATGCACACACTTTTACTGATTTCACTCCACTTTCTACCATTGAGCGATCTCAGTCCCAGTACTGGCGTACTGGGTCTGATACTATGGGTCAATGGCCCAATCAGATTTAAAGCTGGGCCGTCACGGAATAAGTTCAGTATTTTCCATACATGGACTAAAATAACAGTTCCACCAGAGGGCAGCTGTGTTTGGACAGGGGACCATGAGCATTGTCCAGCTACAGCATATTCACCCCATCTTGTGCCTTAAAAGCTGAGCTCCGAGCCCTTAAGAGCCCTCTTGTGAATGAAAACTGAACTATATCCAAAAGTTCTTTTGGCCTTACTTCAACCATGACGGTCACGCTTTAAGTCATGTAACCCATACTTGACCTTATCAATGTGATTTGACATGATAATGTGAAGGAAAGTCATCTATTTGCATTCTAGTACTGTCTATAGTTTACTCTCCAGGGCTGTATTTAGATTTTTTTTTTTTTACGGTTTGAGTATGTTTTTGTTTGCCAAAAGAGAAAACATCATAGAGTAAATCTACACAACGGTAGACTCTTTCATTATGATTTCACTCATGTTGTTCAAACTGCATTCGACTATTCATATAAAAAATTGTATAATTATATCGTAGTTGTAAATCTTATTACATATGCAACGGACCCTAACTTAGATACGAGATCAGAAGAAAGAGTCAAGGCAGTTCGGGTATGGTGTAATAGGTTGCAAAAGTGACTTTAATTTTAGTAAAAACAAGTTCCTTCAATCCGAGTTGTAAGTCCGGATAGGCTTAGGTAAGTGGGTATGCAACGGCTATAACCAGGTGAGCTGCCTACGGCCTAAGGCAAGCTGACGAGCCCTCCTAGAGGTTGACTATATATAGGTGGCCGGACCTCGCACGCATGCACCGTCCAGACCACCTATAGTACCTCTGAGCAGGGACAGGTGTCACCACCTGTCATTGACTCCCAGGAGTTCAGAGCCAATGCCCTGCAGAACCCGCCTACATATAGAATAGTAAATACACACAGGCCCCTACACATAGCTGGCATCTCCCAGCGGTTTAATTGTTTGGGACAAATAAAGGAATCAAAAATAATCATGTCTAATTACAAATCATATCAAGAGATAATTGAATTATGTAATCCTTTATTAAAGGTCCACCATCCCAAGGTGATAAAAGAACACATACATTTATAATGTACATAATCAAAAATAGTATAGCATAGCATGGACATACCTTTTGATGCTAGAAATAACATTTGTCTGAATAATGCCCTGATTATCCCTAAGATTGACCTTATCTATTCCAGAGCAGATAATAAACATCCATGTCAACACAAAGAAATCAACCCTATAGGGGCAGCATAGTACCTTGATAATGATGCTCCTTTGTTGTCATCACATAAAAAATGAATAGTGTCATCAAGAGTACAATTATATGTGTCATGGATATTTTTTTAATTTAGCAAAACAAATATTTTTACATTGCTAAAATATATATACAGATCTTAATTTTGATGCAAATATTTCCTTAAATAACATGTCAATGAAATATGCTCAGGTATATATAATTGTCTATAAATACTTCTTAGTAAATGTAATTGTATAGTTTGATCAGTGCCCACTGTGTCAACTGGTGTGGTGGGAGCTTTGACATCACCATTGGTGCCATACGTCACTTGATCTGACATTTTAATTGGTTGTTCCTCCTCATTGCGACTGTGGTGCATACCGTAACCAAAATATATGATAAAACCTGGAAAGCAAAAAGTGGACATCACTGACAAAATTCATCAATAATTAAGTATCCTCTTAGAACTACCATGTAAAACACATACATATATATAGCTATATATAGCTATGTAATTTTGCAAGCTTGTGAACATTAAGGCGTTATGTTCCATGGACATATTTGTCTGATTTAGTTTTTATACTGCATTCAGATGTAAATACATGTCAGTGTTGCAGAAAACTTTTTAAGTACACAAGCCAATGTGGCCTGTGTAGTGAGACCTTACACAGGCCATTTGCCTTCTACACAGGCCCCATCGAGCCATATATATTCATGTCATATAGCATATTTCATACTATTTTATGTCAATTAATACAAATTGCAATGCTTCTCTAATAATGCTACTAAAAATGCTTAAATTCAGCAAAAAAATACTTGTAACACTTGCATGGACCTAGCTCAGCTTCTAATAGGAATATTTGAAAATTCTTTCACTTTAGGAAAGCTGGCATTATGGCCGGCCATTGTGGCCGCTGTCCAAAAGCCTTACATTGGCCATTAAGATTCTACATCGGCAAAAGCTGATGTGCCGATGTCATTTTGGCAACACTGCATGTGTAGATAACGTGTTACTTATATTTTACATAGAATAGACAAGGCATGTGATGGTGTCATTAATGACATTGCCAACAAAGTTACTCTGGTTTGAGTCTGTGCCTAATTAAAATGTGTTAAATTAAACCGAATGAATACAACACTGGTGAGTTACTTGCCAGGGCTGCATACCTGATGATTTATTATGACTTAGGGAAGAGCAAAGCATTGTGGATGCTGTGTACCTGGGAACAATTTGTTTCCTGCTCAATATGTACTCAAGAGAACTTGATAGGAAGATGTCACCACAGAAATATCCCTTGATATCAATACAGTCTGCACTGTCTGTGATATTTAACCCTTTAAGGATGTCATAAGGCATTAATGCATGATGCCATTGGTTGTCAGGATGTGTGAATACAGCCCTGTCGAGTAACTCGTCAGGGCTGTATTCATGCATCATGACAAGAAATGTCATCTTTCAACAATATCCATCCTTAAAGGGTCAAAGTTAAAAAGACAAAAGCCCTGCTAAGCTGAGGACTTTTCCTGACCATTGCATTTTACCGATTGGGCCAATATCTTCTCTTGGTATGTAGTGTTGGGAGGTACACGCCACGTCCACCTGAACAAAAGCCCTGCTAAACTTGTATCCAAGCACACAGAGTTACTCAAGACATCAGTATGACATAGAGAGTGACTCACCTACGATGACCCAGATGGTGAGTCTGACCCAGGTGACCCAGGACAGCATCAGCATAAACTGGATGTTCATCCATATACTGACGGCGGGAATCAGTGGTACGAATGGCAGCTGTCAGAGAATGGAGAAAGAGGATGACATGTAAACAATAACAGCTTTACAAGACGACCTACAGAGTTGTATAAATGTGCTATATTCTCAACAAATCGGTCACATGCCACATTAATGGATATTCTGTGAACATGAAGAAGGAAGTCAATGATAACATTTGCCCTAGCCTACGCACATATGTCCGCTTAGGTAGGCACTTTATTCATAATAACAACAAAGTGAAAAGAATAAACTCACATTAATAATAAAAAACTGAAAAAAATGATTGTACAGCTGTTGTTCGTTTGGTTATTCAAATGTTAATGAGCGTCGATTGGCCCCTGATCTCCCATCTGGAGGTGGCGCCACCAGTGAGGGAATTGGGAACTGTGATAGCTATTTGGTTTCCCATAATATAACCTGGTGTCTGGTGATATGCCACACATATTTAGAGTATCTTGCTTTTGATGTAGATTACATCAATGCTTCATTTAACTGTTTGATACGTTCATATTTTGAACTTTTAAATGAATTTTCGACATTTAAATATGGCTGTCACTAGTTATGGGTAAAACTGGCCAAACATGTTTTTAGGCTTACATGTCTGACTATAACATGTAATACATATATGTAATAACAAGAGTGGTAGTTAGCCATGGCAGAAAGTTTTAAGAAAATCATCTAAATAACAACTATAACTTTAATAAGGTGCCCCCATTACGATTATTCAGCAAGTGCAAGTGTACAAGTATAATGTCTATTGTGGCTTAAAATCGTAAAACTACTATGAATATGTGACTTTTCCTTTAGAGTTCCATAATAACCTACCTGATAGCCTTTAATTATTTCAAACCTTATTTTTCAATACAAAACCAGCCCACACTACATACCCTAAAGGTGCCCTCATCGGGAGTGTTCTGTTCATACAGCAGCAGGTGGAGCATCCAGAAGAGGATGGGCAGCACCAGGGCTGAGGCCAGCACCATGTTCCACACAGAGAAAAACATGTGCACCTGGGTAGGGAGGAAATAATCAGAAGTGAATTTAATTTTTATGGCATTTTGATACAGTCAGACCTCAATAATCCATATACCCCCTGTTTCAGGCAAAACATGGCTGGATCTATCAGATTATGGAAACATATTTAAATACATGGTTATGTATATAACTGTCCTTGACAAAACCTGCTTGGGGCATTGTGGCTATTTTACAAATATGTACCTGAAATAAGTAGGTCAACAAGTTTACAGAAAATACATCCCAAATCTACTGCCCAGGGTGTTTTAAAAAATGACAATTATACATTTGTGAATACCACAGAAACACATAAAATTTTATATCTTATTAATTTACATGTACATATCTTATTTAGAGTCATTTCGTAATTTGGTGTCATGTACTAACCTTGAGAGCCACCATCTCTGTGAAAGCCAGTAGGAAAATGAAGAAGGTCATCCATAAGATGGCCAATGTTGGCTGAACGTCCGGCCACACTGTCTGCAGGAACGTATAATCCTCCACCCAGGCTTTCCTCTGCCCAGGCCTGACTGTAGAACCACTACTAGTTTTGGTTAAAATTGGAGCTTTGTCTGATTTAAGGGGCAAGTGCACTTCAGTTGTTTCAAGGTCTTTGTCAAGGTCTTTGTTTATGCTAGTACCTGCTGGTATTACCTTGTAGGTTTCGTTGTCAGATTGGTACCGGAGAATGAGGACGCCAATAGCCACCAGGATGTAACTGGATAAGGTTCCTATGGAAACGGCCTCCACCAAGGTGCTCTCCTCCAAGAAGAAGGTCACTATGGCAACCATAATGCCAGAAACCAACATGGCAATCAGAGGGGTTTGTGTTGTTTTATTGATAGCCCCGAGCCATTTGAATATTAGACCGTCACAAGACATGGCATAGAATACTCTTGGCACTGCATATAACCCCACAATGATATTCGTTGAGACACTCAACAACCCGGCTATGCTTATAGTCAAACCATTGATGAGCATCCCTTCATTAAAGAACAACGCTGATAAGGGCATGTTAGGATCAAAACTATCAATATCAGCAAAGTAGGTGAAAGCTAAAGAGCTGAATACGTAACAGAAGGTAGCCATCAGGAAAGCCAAGAGGATGGCTATGGGCACCGACTTCTTGGGGTTGAGGGTTTCCTCGCCAGAGACAGTAATAGCCTCGAAGCCAATGTAAGAGAAGTAGCATGTAGCGGCCCCCTGTGTGACCCCTGCAGCTCCGTAGGGGAAAAAGGTGGCCAGGCCATGCTCGTTCCAGTTAGACACATCTCCCTCACTAAAACAGTATCCTGGTGTAATATAAAACACAGAGGCAGAATATTAGACCTGTCACTCTCCCAGCACAGTTTCAAATAAGAATCTACATGAAGGCTTGGACTACAGGGAATCTTCTGTCAAAGAAGAAAAGAAAAACAGCACTATTTGCCTGCTCTCCTATTTACATAACATTCTTCATAAACAGAAAGTTCACGTGTATCATGATATCCCCTTGAGAGTGTATCGACCCTAGGGGGCTACCCAGTGGGCACAGAACATTGAATCAGCATTGATAAATGGTTGTCAATGTTGATTCAACATTGATTCAATGTTGATTCAACATTGGACAGGATTTTGTGCCCACTGGGTAATACATAGGTTAACATTTATCCCCCGCATAATGACCTTACATGAGTACATTACATTAATATATTGATCTAGATATTAAACATCCTTCTCATCAATGATGATATTTTTTACCCTAGTTCCCTGAGTTCATGTATCGCTCACAATTAAACTATTGAAAAATAGAAAGTTGTCACTACATGCTTCTTATGAAAAAGTGAATTCTTTCAATGTTGTAAGGCCATTAAGGTATAGAGCTTGCAATCTTTGACATTTGAACGAAGACTGTTCAGTTGATGGATTTATAATGTATGCACAAAGGATTATTGTACTAAAACTCATAGAAACAACTGACAATTAGCAATTAAAAAACCCACTCAATATCATGCATGAATGCAACCTTAGGCCACTTAAAAAAGATGATCAGCTTTGCGGATACTGCTCGCATCACGTAAAGAGGGTCGAATTGGTGCTTTAATTGACCTATCCATTTGCCCTTGAATTTTTATAGAGAATTAAAATGCGCCGCCCTCAAATAAAATAAAAAGTCGCCCTCCCTCATTTCCTTTTTCCTAAAAGTATCCGCAAAGCTGATCATCTTTTTTAAATGGCCTTAGTTAGAAGATTGCATTCATGCATCATGATGACTGTGCACATTAAACCCCTATGTGACCCTGAAGGGGTTAAAGTGGCATAATCACGGAGAATAAGTTTAAGTACTGTTCTAGTCTACTATGTGGTTAAGTGTGAGTGGTGAGAGTGCCACTTTAATACAGTACCTGACACAGCAGTGACTAGAAGCATGGCAATGATGTTGAAGGTGACATTGAGAGCCGCAGTAAGTCGGACTCCTATCCCGACAACAATCACGAAGACAACGACTACGCCTGCTGCCACTATGTCTGTTCTCTGTCCGAGCAGATCGAATGAGACGCGGTCGAGCGATTCACTCAAGTTATATCCACCAGCAGCAAACACCAGAGTCGAGGTGAAGAATCTGCAAAAGAAGGGCAATAAAAGTTAAAACCATAACTTTAGGAACTGGTTAATTTTTAACAACACTGAAGGGGGGGCATGGTGGTCTAAGAGGCCCCGATTGAAAAAAATTGTACTCATTTTTTTTTCCAAAATTAAAAATTCACTGACACTGTCAGGCTCCCAAGAAATTGGCCCTTTAGCCCTTTAGCCCTTATGACAGGTTCCCTTTAGCATTGAGAAAAAATATTTTGTAGCAAATTATATGGAATGCTGGACACCTGTTAAGTGGCCAACTTCAAGAAAAGAGTGACAGGCCTCTGTTACACCTCATGACATCTATCTTCTATAATGGAGTATAAAAGTAGGCATTCATTGGATCATGTGTGATCAGGTAATTTGCCTGCATGAATAATTTCTAAATAGCCCATTTTCAGGAAAATGGCCTATTTGGTGAATAAATAAATAATTAAGTAGGCTTCTAGAGCTGAAACATGTTTGTCAATATACTGTGTTCAACCTGGTCCTTCAAAAATGTAGTCGGTCCTGAAACATTGAAAATTTGCAGAATGTTCTGCGGGATGAAAAAGTTTTCGCAAAACCTGGGTGATTTACCTGCTCATGGCTGCGCTGGCTAGGATGTACTCCAATATCATGTTCCAGCCAGCAAGGAAGCCCCAGATCTCACCCAGCGCTATTGATGCGTAAACGTAACTAGACCCGGTACAAGGCACCCGCAAACCCATCTCCACATAAGAAAATGCAGACAAAATGGCCGCCGTCCCCGCTAATAAGTAGCTCACGACAATCCCCGGACCCGCCATCTTGTGGATAACTGAACTGGTGACGACAAAGATACCGCTGACCATCAGGCTCAAACCAATGAAGCTCAGCTCAAAGGCGGACAGACAACGGTTCAGCTTGGTTCCCATATCATTGGTCTGCATTTTTCGCTTCCAGTGCATTCTTCGTAAAATGTTTGTCACATAGTTGCCAATCCCCATCCTGATTTTGGTCGGTTGAAGAGTGCTAAGAGTAGATTGCCTACTTCTGTTGCTCAGGAAGGTGCCTTAATTATCTATAAAGAAAATTGATTCACATTTTATTAATTTGGTCAAATCCCTCCAAACAGAACTCAAGAGTGACACAAGTTAGAAACGTTCGCCTTTCCCAGGAAATGCACAAGCTGTAAAATGGGAATAGTGAATGTTCCTAGTGACATGTTCAATGGCGATGTGTATTATCCGCGTTTTACTCGAGCAAATAACCAGGAATTCCACAAGTAGAATGAACATGTGTATTTCATGAGCTTCACTACAAGAAATGACAGGGAATATGACCCAAGAAATATTCAAAAACTTTCAAAAAACGTTCTGAAATTATGACACAAGAATGGCACGAGTTCCACTTGAGATTTTGGTTGGAGGGTTACACACAAAATATCAAATTGTGGAAAATATGTAGAGATTAAACATGAAGGATCTTTGACCTATGATATAAGAGCAAAGAATGAATTATTGGTTGCTCTTTGCTATGACAATGAGTTTCAAGTCCTATCTGATGTATAAAAAGCCCACCGGTCCTCGTTCCCAGTCCTTGCTCCACTTCAACTCCTGGTGGATAGATGATGAGAATCCGGCCTTTAAGGCACCCCCTTTAATTGCCCCCATCCAGCCTCCCCCATGCCCAAAAAGTTGATATGCGTTGCTATGGCCTTTGTCCCAGCTGTCTGGCTCCTTAATATGTATTTAATTTATACATACTGTATTTGATATGTGCCGTGAAACCTCATGTATAAGCCTAACTCGAGTATTAGCCCAACCCTGAATGCGGGCCTATCCTATAAGCCACACCTTACCACCAGTCCTTGCTCTCAGTCCTCTCTCCACTCCAACTCCTGGTGGCCTAAAAAGTTGATATGCGTTGCTATGGCCTTGGTCCCAGTTGTCTCCTTAATATGTATTTAATGTATACTGTATTCACTATGTGCCATAAAACCTCATGTATAAGGCCATGTATAACTCGGGCATTATCCCAACCCTGACTTTAGGCCGATCCCATAAGTCACACTGGCAAACAAGTTATGGTGACTTTAATACTGTACCATAGTAGCAAAAAACTGTCGTAAAAGCTGAACCCCAACTTTGTCCTGATCCTATAAGCTGCACCGGCGATCAGACTGGCATACTAGTTGCAGGTTGTATGCAAAGTTTTAAGGTAATAGAAATTAACCTTTTAAGGGCCACATAGTGCTTTTATGCAATGTGCCCTTTGTATGAAGCATGAACGTAGCCCTGGCAAGCTACTTGCCAGTGTTGTGCATTTAAGTATCATGCTGACCCTTACAGGATAGTTAAGCCATTCTCAAGTTAAGCACACAATTACATTGAACATATAAAGGCTATTAACGACTGAAAGAGTTCTTCAGGTAACAGAAATGTTCCCCCATATTGGATAGAGCCTGCTGAAGTGCATTCACTTGTACCTGTACCGTAACTGCTATTTCTGACACTTTGGATAAAAATGGTCTGATGAGGTCTGAATTCAACTATTATCCTCTCCTGGAGCTCCTGGCAGTTTATGCAGGTGTGTCCTTGACGGTTTCAGGCGATCCATAAAGAATTCATCCTCATGAGAGATACATCGCAGACTAACTAGTAACACAATTACTGAATTCATTGTTCCTCTGAAGCATTGGAAAGTATAACTAATAGTACATGTATGGATAATGGGTTTGCCACAAGATAGGAGAATTTCATGAGAAAAGAGTTCAAAATTGTAAAAATGAAATTGATTATCTGTAAAAAAGATTACCTGTAAAATAGTTCCAAGCGGTCATCATATATATTGGTTGGGGTATTGCATAAGTCTAATTCTGATTATACATATATTCCATATATGTACAATTGAGACTTCATAATGAGAATATAATTATACATATGTACATATGTCAAATTGAATCAGTAAAATGTTGTATTGGCAATGTGTGAGTACAAATAAAGATATGTACAATTGAATTCTTTATATTTGAAATGTAATTCCATGTATGTAAAATTTATCTTATGTTCAGCTGTTTTGTGCATAGGCACATTTCTATTTGACATATTTATATGTTAAATTGAATTCCCAATATATAGTGAGGAAAAGGACATGAAATTCTATTTTACATATGTACAATTAACTAGACATATCTTTAATTGTAGACTTTAGGAACAAACGACACCCCATAGTAGTGATATGTTTATGGCCTATCAGATACCAGTGTAGTCGTTTGGATGCGTCCGAGGGGGAGCTGGGGCCAGCTTGGAGTTTGTATATGGCCCCCTTAGCAGCAGGCACATAGAGGGCTTGACAGTTGTATACTGATGTAGTAACCCAGATGTCTACATCATTTCACTTTTACTGGCCAATATGTTGGACCAGTCCATGAGGGCTGGTAGACGAGGGGTGTGTTTGACCCTTGCTTGACCCAACCAGAGGAAAATTTCCCTCCACAACTCATAGAGTGCCATGTAACCAACCTGGAGCCAGTCCAGCACACTCCCGGAGTGACCATACATGTCCATGGCCGGTATGTTGTCACTCACAATTCACTATATGCATCATGGGTAGACACCTGAAAGTAGTACCTTGAATTTGGATTGGAGAGGAGGGAGGGTGTATTGAGCAGCAGGCAATCAGGCCTGACAAAGTAGTAACCTTCAGTTTCAGAGTAGTACTCAGCAGTGATACAGCCCAATGAATAGGGGTGAGGTGGAGTGGAGTGGCTATTCACAACTTGTACATATGTGCCAGGTATTGGAAATACATGGAGGGCAAGTTGTAATTTGGGGGAGGGGGTTGGCCCAGGGATCTATGCATATCATTAACCGCTAGCGGTTAGCTACCCACAATGCACAGAGTGAATTGTCAGTGTGAAGAAACAACACCGTTTCTACACACTGATAGGGAGTATGCCAGTCCAGCTCAGTGTTTACAATGTTGCTAAGGTGTGTACCAAAGCTAGGCCTATGATAGGTTGAGTCATTGGGTCAAGGCCACTGCCTGGATGGGAGACCACCCAGCTGTAGACTTGCCCAGGTCGCTTTGGTAAGAGATTTTTTGTGTTTTAAACTCAGTGGATTTTATTCAAAGTGTTTATAAGACACCTGGTTGTGCTGATACAGGCCCGAAGTTGGGGGTTGTGGGTATTCTTATACCTAGGACAGCAAAGCATACAGATTTCCTATGTCTTTACTATAGAAGCTGCCGACGGCGTATTTGTGGCATAAAATTTGGTGCATGCCACTCTCAGGCTGTGAGCATGGCGTACAGATCGTGAGCGTGGCGTACAGATCGTGAGCGGGGCGTACAGATCGTGAGCGTGGCGTACAGATCGTGAGCGTGGCGTACAGATCGTGAGAGTGGTTACAGAGGTTGGCAGGAAAGCTCAGGCCAACAGTGGTATTCCCACTAGCCAGCCGAGTCTTAGCATTAAGACCTTCATTTTCACCCGAAAATCTACGAAAAACGGGGGGGTCTTAGTCTAAATAAAAGTTGTTATTCATAGATATTCGGGTGAAAATGAAGGTAAGGCTAGGTTGCTGAGTAGGTATAATAAATCCAAAACAGCACACGGTATGCATACTCGTGGTTCTATTCAACTGGTGTATGCCACAGAAGCCACTCGTTGGCTTATGAAGCCAACTTTATATGTAGAACAACCCATTACTGTGACACTGTATATCATCAGACTGTCTGTAATGCATAAAAAATATTTTAATGCATTATTGGATAGCCATTTCCAGATTTGGTTTTGTCAATTGACTCATCAGAAGCTTGTAGGGTATAATCTACTGCTTCACCATATCATCATTTCCTACATTATCATCTCAATGATTACTCTGAAAAATGTGTCTGTAAATTTCAAATGAACATGCAAAAGTAAACATGCCTGACATACTTTTCACGGAGTAATAATTTTTTTATCATATGTTAACAAATGTTACGCCGCGTCTCAAACGCATATTTTCTTAATAAACAAGTCTCGAGAGGGCTCATTGAAACAAAAAATAGTTATTGTAGTTCATTTATTTTTCTCAAAAAGCAAATAAAAAGATCCTCTGTTTAGGCCTTGTGGATTAATAGAGGATAGACTCTAGTCAGTGTTGTGAGTCTTGGCAGGGTGGGCACATTTTTGTGTCCTGGTATTAGGTTCCCCCTTACCGTAGGTGAGTGTGGAACAATACAACGTCACACATATTAGTGAGATATGTGTGGTGAGCTGTGGATAGAGGACATTTTGTGTGACAAAATGAGATCCACTGGTTTTGTGGCGGTCATATGACGAACACCAGTACACAATACACTCGTTACATTTTCTTGGTGAAATTTCCTCACCTACAAATGTTTAACTCTCTACAATGGTGACAGAGTCACAGAGGGAATTATGCATCAGGCTTACAGTTGGAGGGGAGTGGTTTTCCGCAAAATAATTTTGATGAGGCAGGGTTGGGTGTTAGCCATATACACGGTCCATGGTGTTCAGGCTGTGGGGGAGGGGCCATTGTACCAAGCCGATGAATCCAATTGAATTTTTTCTTGAGCCGCAGACTTTTGGCCTTCTCACTGTGTGGATATTGGTGTATGAAACCCAGTATGTAGACCTTCATTTTCTTGTCCCCGTCATATTCCTCTTTGCTAGATTTCACAACTTTACCTCATTTTGGTAAAGTAGATGTGACTGTAAAGTCATTTCTTGACTTAACATTTGGTTTGTCTGATGTGTTTGATTTTTACATGACATTTGAACTGTTACAGTGACGTTAGTCTTTGTTTCAAAGCTCAATTTGGAGTCTCCTTTTTGGATTCTCCCCGATGTGTCAAGCATTGGGCAGTATCTGCAGTTTTTTGGTTGGCTGGAGCCGGTTTTCTCTTTTGAGAAAGGGTTGTAATCACAGCAGGCTCTTGCTAGGTGGGCCCTCAGATTTCTAGGTCTGCGGTACCCTTTGACCACCTTGTGTTCCCAGAGTTCCTTGGTAGATGATGATCTACCGAGGATGTCTCAATTTCATCTATTTTTTCTAATGTCCGATCTTTGGGACAATATGTGTTGATCATATAGATCAGTGCATTTGCCTCCGGTAGAAGTGGGGCTTTTGGTGGTAGATGCAGGAAAATTTCAAAAAAACCTCCTCCCTTGTGCAGATCCAGTGGGTTTGCAGTATAGATCGGTGTACATCTTGCAAATACTGTTGATTTTTACTGTGGTGTCCAGATCTCACTCACGAAATATTCCGAGGTGAATTTGATCATTTGGTGGGTTGAGTTCAGATGGTCTATCCAGGTTTCAGGCTATCTTTTCGATGTGGCCATATGAAAAAGATGTCATCAATGAATCTCAGCCATAGCGGGGGTTTCTGTTCATGTTCCTGTAGGAGTTTATCCTCCAGGCTTGGCATACAGAGGGTCGCGTACGCGGGGGCCAGTCTTGTCCTCATGGTGGTCCCACCTATTTGTAGGTAACTATATGCCATTGATTGGAAAATTGCTCCTTTTCAGGACCAGTTCCAATAAGTCAACGAGTGTCTCGTTTTTGGGGTTCTTGAAACTGTCTCGGTTCAGTACTAGTGAGTGTCTTTTACTCTGGATTCCCTCTTTGTGTAGAATGTTCGTGTATAGAGAGCTCCCTGCAAACAAAATCTCAAGCGGAACTCGTGCCATTGTCATGTCAAAACTCGAGAATTTTAGAACGTTTTTAGAACGTTTTTTGAATGTTTTTTTCATATTCGGTGTCATTTCTTGTAATGAAAATACAGGTCTTCATTCTAGCTGTGGAATTTCGGGTTATTTACATAAATAAAACTCAGGAAATACAAGTCACCGTCGAACATGTTGCTAGGAACATTCACTATTCTCAAGAATTTCCGGGGCCATTCTTGTGGCTACAGCTTGTTTTCTTCTGGGGAAATGCGGACGTTTCTAACTTGTGTCGTTCTTGAGTTCTGTTTGGAGGGCTGACATTGAGGGCTGAATCGTAACCTAGTAACAAATGTGAAATGTGTTATTTTACCAGAAATGTCAACAATTATGCTGATTGCTACTAAGATAGGCTCACCATATTGTTACAGACTTCCTGGATGTACCTTGAGGGTACATGAGGGTTCAGGAGCCATACTCTCAAAATAATCTTCTTTTGAAAGAGAAAGAAACAATCTTGATATTTCAGTGTCATATTTTGAGACAGTGCAAAATTAGTGATTTCAGTAATGTCATACAAACAGCATTCTCTTGAGAATTTGACTATTGATATGTAGAACCTCAAGCAGGCATGTCAAAATACAAACAAGTCTAAATACAAATGATACGAACAGATAATTGAGTTGTTTCATATTTTATTAAAGCTTTACCCAAGGTAAGATACATCTATAATAAATATAATCAAACATAGCATAGCATGACATGAACATCATTTTTGATGCCAGAAATAGTATTTGCCTAAAATTTATTCCCAGGTAAGATTGACCACATCTAGCCCAGAACAGATAACAAAGCAATCACTTCTGTAAAGGCAGCATATTGCCTTGATATACTCTTTTGTTGTCATCGCAATAAAAACAAACAGTGCCATCAGAGAGTATATAATAGATGTTGTTTAAATTGAGCAAAACAAACATATTGACATAGTTAAAATACGCATGCACCTCATCATAATTTTGGAGCAAATATTTCTTCTTATATTATGTCAATAAAAGATATTTTGGAATAAGATATATTTGGGAATGTATAACTGTCAATTGCTATGTTTAATTATTGTTATTGTTTAGTTGGAGCAGTGTCCGTCGTGTCTGCTGGCATTGCCTCTATGACGGGAGATGTGACATCAGTATTGGTCCCATAGGTCACTAGATCTGACATTTTAAGTTTTTGTTCCTCGTTAAGTGGTTGTTCCTCATTATGACTATGATGCATACCATAACTTAAATATATAATAAAACCTGAAAAGAAAGATCGGACATCAATGTCAGAATCTACCATCAGAAATTAGCCATCCTCCCATTTTTTTATTCTACCTTTTTTTTTTAATACTGCAAGCTAAAATATATAGTAAAATTAAAACTTTCCATAAATGATTTTCACATTTTAGAAGTTAAGAGTTTAGTGATCCACAAAAGGTGTTATATTGTTAGTTATTCCCAGGTCACTGCATTACTGAACGTCTAAGCTTTAATTTGATACCAAATATGCCAATGTTTGTCCACTTTCTGATGTATTTTTCATTAAAAATATTCAAGAAAAAAAAGTTTTCCCAAAATCATGATTTTCACGATGTGTGTGGTGATGAAAAACCAGTTTATTTTTTTGAGTGGCCTTAAGTAGGAACTTACGACCAGACATATTATGTAGTCCATTCAGAAACAGACACCTTCAACAATAACATTGTGAGGTCAAATTGGTTAAGCCCAACACAGACAGCACACTCTAATTGGCAGACTCTATAAGCTGACCCAATAGGGCAATATCAAACAAGTATGATCGTCCTTACTTGATCGGGAAAACGTTACCACACACACATCCAAGTGACTCATCAGATAACTCAGGGCAACATTAACCTGACACACGTAGTGACTCACCTATGGTGACCCAGACAGCTAGTCTGACCCAGGTGGTCCAGGACTGCATCAAGATAAGCTGGATGTTCATCCATATACTGACGGCGGGAATCAGTGGTACAAATGGCAGCTGTCAGAGAAGAGACAGAACACATGTTCTCAACAACAACATCAAAAAGACAATCTACTCTGGGCGGACTGGCTTTGAGCTAAATGCATAGCTTCCTCGGTGACCTGGTCCCCATGGAATTCAATGGTTCTATTGGTTTGTTGCTAATACAGCTGGTTGCCTAGCAACAGCTATTCTAATTGTTTGTCTGCCTAGCAACACACATAGTTACAGGTTAATCAATGAAACAGAATGACAGAGTTATGAATTCCAAGTCACTCTTTGTCGCAATGATGTCAAACAGTGCCTGAGGCATTTCTTTATGCAGCAAAAACTACAATTCTTGTTATCATTTCTTCAATGGTAATATAGTATAGATGATGATAAATACAAACACCTAATGCACTTTTATAGATGAAAATCATTATTTCTTACCTGTTTTTATCTAGTCCAGGGTGTGGGAGAATATTCCTTATTTTCAGTTAAGGTTACATGTCATACAAGAGCAGTAGCTAGTTTCCGAAAATTATCTTAAAAACAATTGTGGCTGAAAACCAACCTTTCCTTTTTTATTTTTCAATAAAAAACCAGCCTACACTACTTACCCTAAAGGTGCCCTCATCAGGAGTGTTCTGTTCATACAGCAGCAGGTGGAGCATACAGAAGAGGATGGGCAGCACCAGGGCTGAGGCCAGCACCATGTTCCACACAGAGAACAACATCTGCACCTAAGTAGGTAGAAAATGCACAGAGAATTGTTTCATCTCAATTGAATTTCAGTACTTAAAAATTAGATAAATTCGAAAATTGGCAGAAATTGCATTATTCTGAGTTATAAATAGTGATTTTTGGTTGTGACTGTTAACAAATGTGGACATGGGTTGCAGGTATTCAGCATCATGTTCCTACCTTAATAGCCACCATCTCAGTGAGAGCCAGTAGGAAGCTGAAGAAAGTCATCCAAAAGATGGCCAGTGTAGGCCTTACATCTGGCCACACTGACCGCAGGAATATATAATCCTCCACCCAGGCTTTCCTCTGCCCAGGCCTGACTGTGGAACCACTAGTAGTTTTAGTTAAAATCAGATCTTGGTCAGAGTGAGGGGGTGAGTGTGATTCAAGGTTGTTGGTTGTTCTTTGTGTTAAGTTGTAGGTCATGTCGTCAGGTTGGTAGCGGAGAATGAGGACGCTAATGGCTACCAGAATATAGCTGGATAAGGTTCCTATGGAAATAGTCTGCACCAAGGTGCACTGCTCCAGGAAGAAGGTCACTATGGCAACCACAGCACCAGAAACCAACATTGCTGTTAGAGGGGTTTGTGTTGTCTTATTGACTTTCCCAAGCCATTTGAACATAAGACCATCACACGACATGGCATAGAGTACTCTTGGCACTGCATATAACCCCACAATGATATTTGTTGAGAGACTCAACAAACCTGCTATGCTTATAGTCAAACCAATGATGAACATCCCTCTGTCAAAGAACATGGCCGATAAGGGCATGTTAGGATAAAAACTATCAATATTAGCAAAGTAGGTGAAAGCTAATGAGCTGAGTATATAACAGAAGATAGCCATCAGGAGAGCCGAGAGGATGGCTATGGGCACCGACTTCTTGGGGTTGAGGGTTTCCTCAATAGAGACGGTGATAGCCTCAAAGCCAGAGAAGTCACATGCAAGGGCACCTTGGATGACCCCTGTAGCACCGTAGGGGAAGAAGGTGGCCAGGCCGTGCTTGTTCCAGTTGGTGATGTCTCCCTTACTAAAACAGTATCCTGGTGTAATATAAAACATAGAAGCAGGAAATCAGACTGGTTTAATGAAGACAAGATGTTAATTTGTGTTCATTATTTTTCAAAACAAAGATGATGAGTAACTTGAATGGTGCTCCATTGGTATATCATGATAGATCTACCCCCTTTAGAGTGTATCAACCCTACTGGGCTGATGAATGATCACTGAATGCAGCCCTGCTGAGTTACTCACTAGGGTCTGCATTCATGCATCAAGAAGACCAAGGGCATTATTCAATAAGGCATCATGTCACCTTTTAAAGGGTTAAAGGGTTAAAGGGTTTCGTCCAAACAGAACTCAAGAATGACACAAGTAAGAAACGTTTGTATTTCCTAGGAAACGCACAAGCTGTATACACAGGAGAGACACGGGAGATTCCCATGAACATTCCTAGTGACATGTTCAATGTTGATGTGTATTTCCCAAGTTTTACTTTTGCAGAAGTAGAATCACGACCTGTATTTCCCGAGTTTTACTACAAGAAATGACATGGAATATGCCGTAAGAAAATTTCCAAAAACGTTCAAAAAATGTTCTAAAATACTTGAGTTTTGACACGAGAATTACTCTAGTTCCGCTTGAGATTCTGTTTGCAGGGTTGATATAACAGTACCTGATACAACAGTCACCAGGAGCATTGCGATGATGTTGAAGGTAACATTGAGAGCTGACGTCAGCCGGACTCCTATCCTAACAATAATAGTGAAGACGATGACCGCGCCTGCTGCCACAATGTTTGTTCTCTGTCCGAGCACATCAAATGAGACGTGGTCAAGCGCCTCGCTCACGTTAAAACCACCGGCCGCAAGCACTATTGTAGATGTTAGGCACCTAATAGGAATAGTAACAGTTACCCCTCCCCATAGTGAAGGGGGCTTAGTGATATTTGTGGGAGTGTGACAAAATTGTTTTTAGGGGTTGCTAAGCATAAATCCTAGATAAATGTAAAGTATGACATCATGAAAAATAATGGTTTAGAAGTTTCATTACTTGCTTGAAACGTGTTTAGATAAATGTATTACATTCCTATGTAGATATGCTCTAAATAAGCTGTTTTCAGTTCGGCTAGTCATGAAGATGTGCCAGTCATAGGGGTGTACCAGTCGGTGTCCGGAACTGGAGCCCTGTGGAGGATAGGCCCTCAGATGATAAGCCCCCTGATGTTTTGCCACCAGAGGATCTGCCCCCCAGATTTTCAGCCCCCAGATGATAAGCCCTGCTGAATAAAAGCACCCAGTATAACAGGCCATGTTCCTAACCTCCAATCACCTAACATCCGATCATCTAACCTCCAATCACCTAACATGCGATCATCTAACCTCCAATCACCAAACATCCGATCATCTAACCTCCAATCACCAAACATCCGATCATCTAACCTCCAATCACCAAACATCCGATCATCTAGCCTCCAATCACCTAACATCTGATCATCTAACCTCCAATCACCTAACCTCCAATCACCTAACATCTGATCATCTAACCTCCAATCACCTAACCTCCGATCACCTAACATTCAATAGCCTAACCTCCAATGACTTCACACAGATATCATAACTGAACATTAAGCTTCCCCATCAGCCAAAGAAATGTCCCCATGTTTTTAATGAAACATTTTAGACTAAATGTTTTAATCCTCAAAAGTTATAAAACGTTTTCTTTTGTAAAAAATTGAGGATGTGAATAAAAGGATTTTATGCTTTATACATTTTTGTAATTATAGTACTAGATACTACACTTTCCTGAGGAATATTTTGGTTTTACCCATTTAAAATTGTTATATTGATATTATATAAAGCCCAGTCTAGCCCTTCATTGAAACTGTTTTCCAGTTATAATAATTATAGTTGGAGAAAAACGTTAGAAAAAACATTAAATTGATGTGATAGGCCTATTGTGTATTCGAAATAAAAAGACAAAGATGTGTATTTCACGTGTTGACTGGAGGTTAGATTGACTGGAGGTTAGGTTGACTGGAGGTTAGGTTGATTGGAGGTTAGGTTGACTGGTCGTTAGGTTGATTGGATGTTTGATGATTGGAGGTTAGGTTGACTGGAGGTTAGGTTGACTGGAGGTTAGGTTGACTGGAGGTTAGGTTGACTGGAGGTTAGATTGATTGGAGGTTAGGTTGACTGGAGGTTATGGCCTTTATTCAGGGGGCCTATATTCAGGGGGCCCATCATCACAGGGCCAACTGTCTGAAGGGCCTACATTCTGGGGGCCAATTTTCCGGGGGGCCAATCATCAGGGGGCCCTTTTTCCAGAGGGCTCCAGCTCCTAGTACCGTACCAGTCAAAGGTTTACGTAAATTTAATGAGACACAGCCTCAAATCACTGGGTGACCCTTAATGGGTTAATCACTGGCTATGTCTCATGAACATGGGCCAATGTTTTCATCTATGACTGGGTGCAATCTATGACCGGGTGCAATCTATGACCAGGTGCAATCTATGACCGGCATGGAAGAAAACAGCTTATTTAAGGCAGATGTACATAGAATTGGCTGTAAAAATTAATGGATGTGTTGAGACTTTATGATACAAATTTTATTTTCATAGTTTCTATATCTCTATTTTAACACATATGAAATAGAAAATTCTATCTTATAATGTGATAGACGTCACTTTATGAGTAGCATTCATTTTAAGTATCTACATTGGCGAAAGGAAGGAGAAATAATGACAGCCATCCACGTTGATTTATGCATCATATATTGTAGAACATTTGATTAAAAAGTATAAGCCACACCTAGAATTTAGGCCGATCCTATAAGCAGCACTAGCGATCTGATTATGGTCACTTTAGTACTGTACTATAGTAGCTAAAACTCACGTATAAGCCACACCCCAACCTTGGGCTGATCCTATAAGCCGCACCAGCGATCTAAATCGTGTACTAGCTGCGGTTTTACGGTATGTAAATCTGCCCTGAATAAGCCTTTTTCTGTCATGCCGGTCATAGATTGCACCCGGTCATAGATCGCACCCAGTCATAGATTGCACACAGTCATAGACTTTCAATTTGGATTGATTTGGTGAGACACAGCCCACTGGTGTTACCTGCAAACGGTTTCATGATGACAACAAGACTCACTTCTTACCTGCCCATGGCGGCACTGCTCAGGACGTACTCTAGGATCATGTTCCAACCAGTCAGAAAGCCCCAGATTTCACCCAGCGCAATGGACGTGTACACATAACTAGACCCTGCACGGTGCACCCGTGAACCCATCTCCGCATACGAGAAAGCAGACAAAATGGCCGCCGTTCCCGCTAGCATATAGCTCACGACGATCCCTGGGCCGGCCATTTTGTGGATGGCGGGATTGGTGATGACAAAGATACCGCTGACCAACAGACTCAAACCGATGAAACTCAGCTCAAAAGCAGACAGACAACGGTTCAGTTTTGTTTCCATGTCATTAGACTGCAGTTTTGGCTTCCGGTGCATCCGCCGGAAGACACTGGTCACATGGTCCCCAACACCCATCCTCATTGGTCTGTTGGAGGTTGGATTGTTTTCTTCTATTGCTCAGACGGGTGACTCGGCAGCCTTAGTCATCTGTAAAGAAAATAGAGGCATATCATTTCATACTTTGTATTCTGTTAAATTGGTAAAACTTATATAAAACACTGACCATATTTACATAATTCTAGTCTAGTAGACCGGGTAGTAGCTACGAAGAGCACCTTTGCCCTTTGATAATTATAAGAGCAACGAATGAAGTTAAATCGAGTTACAGGGTGCACATGAGGTATAAAAAGCCCCTACTACCTTTCTGTCTCCCAGTCCTCGCTCTACTACTGTGATCTTGGTCTCAACTGCCTGTCTCTTTAACACATATTTAATGTATACTTGATGTACCGTAATACTCTGTGTATAATCCTAACTCACGTATAGGCCACACTCTGACATTGGACCGATTGTATAAGCTGCACTGACAATCTGGTTATAGTGAATTTAATACTGTACCATGGTAGCAAAAACCTCACGTATATATCTGAGCCGCACCCCAACATTGTCCTGATCCTATAAGCTGCCCCGGAATCTGAATTGCATAAAAGCTGCAGCAAGTATACAAGAAATAGACAAATAATCCTTTAAGGTCCGTATAGTGCTTTTATGCAATGTGCCCTTTGTATGAAGCATGAACGTAGCTACTTGCTAGTGTTGTGCATTTAAGTATCATGCTGACTCTATAGGATTAATTCCCTCACATTGGTTGGACATGGTGATTGATTGCAGCCCTGGACAGTGACTTGCTAGGGCTGAATTCATGCATCATAATGACCGAGGAAATTTGAATAGCTGAGTCATTCT
Source organism: Harmothoe impar (assembly GCA_947462335.1). Taxonomy (NCBI): domain Eukaryota; kingdom Metazoa; phylum Annelida; class Polychaeta; order Phyllodocida; family Polynoidae; genus Harmothoe; species Harmothoe impar. Next base: position 11,311,791 of record OX381716.1, read on the forward strand.
CAAGTTAAGCACACAGTGTTATCAAGTACATGAAGGCTATTAAGGCCACTCAAAAAAAATTGTTTCTCATCACCAAGCAGTATAAAATATGACGAGGGCGTTTTTTATTTTTATTTTATTTTTTTACTTGGGGCTTAAATACATGGGGGAAATTTGGACTTTTCACGATCAATTTTCCCATTTTAGTATTTCAGAGTTTATTGATCAGTAAAAGTTGTTATAATTGAAGTTATTCCTAGCTGACTGCATTACTGACAGCATAAGCTTTAATTTGATACCAAAATTGCCAATATTTTATCCAATTTTAACATATTTTTCATCAAAAATGTAAAAATAAAATAAAAAGTTTTCCCAAATCATGAATTTTATGATGCACGCGGTGATGAGGAAACAACTTTTTTTTAAGTGGCCTAATGACTGAAAGAGTTCCACAGGTGTTCCCCGTATATTAGATAGAAGTGCTTTAGCTTGTACCTGTGAAACCATGCCTGTATGCAGGTGAACTTCCCACACTTTGGATAAAAATGATCTAAGGCCAGACCAAAAAAAAAGTTGGTCAATGGATTTCGCGCACCTTATTTTCGGAAATGGATATTTTTTTATTTTTTTTGAAAAAAAAATTGTCAATGGATTTCGCCCGCTTCATTTTTTTTCAAAATTGAGATTTTTTTTTTTTTTCAAATTTTTCTCCCAGTTATTCTCCCAGATCAACCAATACCTTTTTCTGTTAGTGATGCACTAAGAACTTTTGTCAAAGGGTGGGTAAAAAAAAAATTGTCGCTCGCTCCTCTTTTCCACTGACAAAATCCATTGACAAAAAAAAATTCTTTAAAAAAAAGAAGAATATTTCGCTCGCTTGCACCATTTTTTGAAAAGTGAAATCCATTGACCAACTTTTTTTTTTGGTGTGGCCTAATGACGTCTGAATTCAGACAAACAACATTTCTCTTGGAGCTCCTGAAGTTTTATGCAGGTGTGTCTGGTTTTAGGAGATCCATCAAGAATTCACCCTCATGACAGATACATTACACACAATAACTCAATTACTAAATCTATTCAAGTGAGGCATTGCAAAGTATAGCACATGTACATGTATACGTTGTGCCACAAGATAGTAGAAATGGCCAATTTGATGAGAAAAAGTTCAAAACCATAAAGAAGTTGATTTTCTGTGAAATAATTCAAGCTAATCATCATAGACGGTTGAGTATAGGGACATCCTGAGCTCCTGTACGGACCCACCTCTGAGCTGGTTGCCGGCCTGATACCAGTGGCAGGGTGGGGCTGGTCAGTCTGACCCCCATAGAGAATGTATGGGGTCAAACTGGGTCACCCTTCCTGAAGGAGTATTTGTGTTAATTTGGGGTTAAGAGATACATGATTGTATAGGGAATAGATCCCTTTATCACTGGGCTGTGTACTATCTCATCGATATCTAGCAAAACAGAGATATGAGCACATATATGGTCAACCCTCTGACCCACTTAGCAGAGGCCGTGTGTGTATGGTGTGTTGTCCGCTGCACACCCCCTGCCTCCCGTCCGCTGACGAGGGGATGACTCCACCCCTCCCCGTGGTCCTGACCAGCCCCACCCTCACCCTGCGGAGAACGCCCCTACCATTCATATTCCCGGCTTTTGGGCGCGCTGCGGCTATCTCAGAACGCCCCTATTAATGGACGTACTCACCGGAGGGCCCAGCCAGTTCTCATGTAGGATACTTACTGTAAAACCTCGCGTATAAGCCGCGGCTTGTACGCGAATCAGACTCAGCTTTCTTTTGATACCAAACATGCCTATATAGGGTGCGGCTTATACGAGAGTTGTTATGAGTATACTACAGTATGAAATTAACAATTATCAGATGGCCTCTGCGGCTTATAGGATCGGGGTGCGGCTTATACGCGAGTTAGGCTTATACGCGAGGTTTTACGGTACCTGTTGACACAGCTGCGGTAGACACTGACCCCGGTCTCTCCACTTAATGTATATGTCACGCGCAATATCTGAATTTGCGCAATATCGGAACTTTAACATGTCAACAACAAGTCTTATAAAATAAGATAGTGCATTGCACAAACAGAAAGGTAGGGTAGAAAAGGTATCTACAAAGACATGTTACAGTATTAATTAGCTCTTTGTTGGGTTACAGGCAACTGAACTTGTTTTATCACACCAGAGGGATTACTGCCACACCTTATTCACACCTACAGTGAGGTATTAGATGTATGGGGACCTTCTACTGAATGTTCTCACACCTCCAAGGTGTGGCACAGCATACTCAAACAACATTGACAAATATAGTGTTATATGTGTAGAATAGCTGGGCATTCTGAAACTGCCCAATGTAAGTAGGGAGCAATTCCGGAATTGCCCTGCGCAGTTCCGTAATTGTATCTGGGCAATTCCGGAATTGGGCTGGTTCCTATTCTGCGCCTGACATTATATAATGTATGTCACCAGCATTCAAAAAATACAGGAAAAGGGTCCATTTCCTAGTATTTCCAATGGCCCCTGAATTTTCAGAAAAAGGGATGCTTTTCTCAAATAATCCCAGTGGATTTTAAGAAAAAGAGGGTATTTTTATTTAAATATCCCCATGTTTTTTAAGAAAAGAGGTATAATTTAATGGGGATGTGACCTTGGCTGGCAATATACTGGGAATTATGTTGCATTCCACTGACCCTATAGTACACTCTTTTCTCTCAAATATCTGTCATTCATAGAGAAAGGGCTATGTTTCTAAACTCCTCGTGGTTTTCAGAAAAAAGGGGGAATTTTTAGACCCCCAAATACCCTTATTTTGAGAGGAAAAGGGGTATTTTTTAAGATGGAGAATGCAGGTAACGCCCCCCTCACCCCCTGGGTACTGAGTGCAGGGACCGGGACACTGACGCTGGCCCGGGTGCCAATGGCCCGTAGTTTTGAGTCTGGGCCCACACTGGCCACAGATCTTTCAAGACTTATCGTCCTATGGGACCGGGTGGCACACAGAAGTGAATGAAGAAAATTCTGGGAAATAGTATCTATATCAATACATTGATGTCATATATATCGTTGGAAAAGGAAAATCAGTGGGAAGCCTGTCAGCCTTGATATATGTTGAGCAGTGCTACCCATGATTGTATATTTAAGATAAGTAAGATATCTATTCCCAGGGGCGGATCTGGCATTTTGGAAAAGGGGGGGGCAATGTACTGGGGGTATTGGAAATTGTCACATTAAAATGTACAGAAAAATAAGGGTGTCGCACGCTGGGTCCGCCCCCCCTAAATCCGCCCCTGATTCCGGGCCCACAGTTTTAGGTGTTGGCCTGTTGGCTTTGGGAGCTATGGGCCCGGGTGACCCATGGCCAAAAAGGCTAGTGTCTACCCCTGACACAGGATCCTATGTATGCCCAAATTTATACTCCATTCCAGTGCGAAAAAGATAGGTGTCACAAGGGGCCTATTACAGGGTCCAAATCGGGGGCTACCCAACAGCCTAGTCAATAAGTTCAGTGTGGGAGTGCTGCAGGGGAGGGCATAACATTTCCACTCTCTCAGAGGGGGTTGGGAGTTTATTTTTAATTCATTGGATTGCTCTAAAACATGTGCCATATGACCAAATTGGACAACCCGGCCAAAGTCCAAGCTAAGCCCAAATTGGTTAGCCCGCATAGGACCACAGCAAAAACCAATGACCAAACTCATTTGGCTCAAGCTGGGCAGCCCAAACAGGGCTACATTGGCAGCCCACTACTTGGGTAATTGTCCAGGGCGTCAGCCGTGGATAATTACCATTGTCCAAGGCTTATAACCCTCATACAGCTAGTCATGTGTATCATATCTCACGTACACCCACAGTAGGAGATTGTGCTCAGTGGACTGCATCAACATACAACCATGTATGTAAAATTATGGCGGTTGTTATATAATCATAGTTATAATTATAATTAGCCTCCTGCTGTTAGTATTTTGACCTTATCAAGCCAAGCCCGTCAGAGACGGCACCCGGTCAGAGACGGCACCTGGTCAGAGACAGCACCCGGTCAGAGACAAAAACATTGTCCCAAGGTCTTGAGACACAGCCTGCAGATAGTTCTCATTCTCCGCTACCAACCTCACCACGAAGCCACCGAGTTAATACCACCAGGAACCAGTGCAACCAACGACCTTGAAAATGACCTTGAAACAACTGAAGTGCACTTACCCCATAAATATGACAAAGATCTGATGAAAGGAAAGCCTGGGTGGAGAACTATACGTTCCTGCGGACCGTGTGGCCAGACGTACGGCCAACAGCGGCCATTTTGTGGATGACCTTCTTCATCTTCCTTCTGGCTCTCACTGAGATGACGGCAATCAAGGTAGGAACATTGTGATAAATACATACTTGCCAGTGGCAGATTTAGACAGGGGTGCAGGGAGACATGTGTGCCCACTCCTTTTTGTCTCTAGTCAAGAGCTTATTTGTCAATTTTAGACACCAAAAAATCAACCATGCTCGCAAGCTGGCCGCTGAGAGTCTAATGTGCCTGGCTGGTGGGCACCGGTTAGTTCTGCACACCTGTGTTGGATACAGGGGTCGCCTCAAAAGGAGTCCGCGAAGTAGGGGTCGACTCAGAAATGTCCAATACATGTAACTCACTAAAAGTTGCGTTCCACAACATTATGTTTTGCTTGAAATGGGATTGTCTAGATTATTGAGGCCTGACTGTATCAAAATGCCATAAAAATAGAATAATTTTCTGTCTATTTCCTCCCTGCCCAGGTTCACATGTTTTTCTCGGTGTGGAACACGGTCCTGGCCTCAGCCCTGGTGCTGCCCATCCTCTTCTGGATGCTCCACCTGCTGCTGTATGAACAGAACACTCCTGATGAGGGCACCTTTAGGGTAAGTAGTGTAGGCTGGTTTTATATTGAAAAATAGAAAGGAAAGGTTGGTTTTCAGCCACCTAAATTCAGATTCAGATGTTGTTTTTCTAGATATTTTTTCTGAAAAGTAGCCACTACTCTTGTCTGACATGTAACCTTTACTGAAAATGAGGAATGTTCTCTGAGAGTAAGAGAGTTATTTTGTACACCTGAAGGCTAGGGGGGGTTCCAACTGCAAAGACTCCATCTCTTGGAGAACTCCAACTCCAACCCAGCATGTCTGAGAAAATGCCATAATACTCTAATACTACCACATGTGACAACTAACCAATGATACATCCATATCAAAAAGAAATTTCCCCTTTGTGCCTGCTGCATATTAGAGGCATGAAATGTTTGAGAATAGAGAAATCAAAGCTAGTTGACCTGACATTGGCTGTCCATGAAGCCAAAGATTGGACAGTAACTGAGACTTTTGAAGAGTAGGTCCACTGAATCTAAAAAAGGAAATAAATAGAATGATATGCACTGTATAAACTTGCATATGGAGCTCTGAGGGAGCTTCATTGCTTGTGGTTGAAAGACTATTTTAGATTGTCTCTTATTAGCGCTCTGCCCCATTGAGGCTTGCAGTATCTAGTTCCCCAAACTGCCATAGATGGCACCACTGTATTGGGATATGTCCACTCCATATCCATTTGGCTCCTGAACTAAATCAAAGTGTGCACAAGTTTAACACCAGGGTGAGTAGCAAGTCCACCCTCCGCTACCTGAAGGCCATGCTCAGGCCTGTGAATGATAATCAGCTCCCACATCCTAGTCCAGACAAAAACATTGTGTGTTTGTATTGATTATCATGTCTCCTATATTACTATCTAAGAATTGATGAAAAGAAGAACAAAGGTCATTGGTCATTTGCTTTGATGATCCATCTGAATTGTCACTCACAGTTGTTTTTGTCAAAATTAACCTGCTATCTTATCAACATTTTCTATGATACATTTTTCTCCAAGGTTCCCTGAGGTTTAGTTATCTTCTCTATAGCTAGCCACATAAATTCTCTTTACATTGGCTCCATCCGCATCTGAATGTAAACTGGACAGATGTACAAAAAGGGTCCCTTGTTCTGTGTATATGTACATCAATGAAACTCCTAAAACCTACCATCACTATTTACTGCTAATACAGACCAAATATGTTTAATATATGTTACAAATAATTAGTGATGGCATGTTTCAAACATTGAAAATTCATTAAAAAAATTAAAATATATATGAACCAATGGAGCAAAAGGTTAAGATAAGTTTAATCTTCATGAAATGTAATCTTGATATACATTTCTGTAGCATGATTGTGGTTAGGTAAGGACTCTGTGTATCGCTTTCTTGGTGAAAATTTCTCGCCCTCAACTAGCTTAATGTATGACTCTCTACTGTGGTGACCAGGTCACTGAGGGAGTCATGCATCTAGGTCAACATGGGTGCGGAGTGGCTTTCCACCAAAGAAATTTCTGCCAGTCCGCCCGGACTGGCTCCACCAAGGTAAGGACTCTGTATGTTGTCTTGTTGATGTTGTTGTTGAGAACATGTGTTCCACTCTCTCCTCTCTCTGGCAGCTGCCGTTTATGCCCCTGGTTCCTGCCATCAGTATATGGATGAACATCCAGTTCATGCTGATGCTGTCCTGGGTCACCTGGGTCAGACAAGGTATTTGGTTCACCATAGGTAAGTCACTCTCTGTTTGAATACAATTTGGGTTGTTTGACTTTCCAACCTGAAAGGTGACAACAGACAGGCCCAAGTCAATCAGTATCTAGGGTTATTACACGATCGGGTCACTCATCGTGCTTTTTAGGTGATAGCCCTGTGCTGATATATATAGTGATATCAGCACGTTTCCGGGGGATTTCTGAGCCATTCCGAAATTTCGTCACCCATAAAATCTGTGGTTTCATGGCAATTTGAACATGCTACCTTAAGACTTCAAGTTGGACGCTCTACATGCCACGCCATTGGGGCGCTGGTAATAGTGGGGGACAAAACAAGGAGTCTATAGATAGAGTTTCAGCTCTGTAGGGGCATTATTTAGCGTGCCTTGATATCCATTCATTATTGGTTAAATACAGGGTGTGTACGGTGACATTGTCCCGATTGAGTAGGTGCGATTAAACGTGCTTGATATTATCCTTTTGGATTGACCGATAGAGCCTACCATTTGAATCTGGTGGGCTTAAATAATTCGATCTGACAATATCTGGGTCTGTTTCTGGATGGAGTACTTAATATTTCTAAGGCTTAGTACCCCTATGCATATGGCTGTGTCTCATAAGATTTGGCCAATGTTTTCGTCTTTGACCGGGTGCCAGCTTTGACCGGCTTGATAGAAAAGTGCTTATTTAGGGCAGATATAAATGGGCCAAAAAGGTTAATTCATGTTACAACACTTAAACTTGGTAATTAGTAGCTGACACCCAGTTAGAGCTGGCACCCAGTCAAAGACTTTTACAATGGCCCGATCTCATGAGACATAGCCTTATATTACCACCTAGCTCCTGAAGTCTATGAGGATATCTAATCAATGGTAGATTCTGACATCAATGTCCTCTATCTCCTTTCCAGGTTTAATCATTTATTTTAGTTACAGTATGCATCACAGTCAGAATGAGGAGGAACAACCACTTAAAATGTCAGAGCATGTGACGTATGGCACCATTGGTGATGTCACACCTCCCGTTGTTTATTTTTAACCGAATCCATTGGATGTGGTCTATTCAAGGGGTAGTATACCGTTTTCTGTGGACACACAAGTGGTAGTCTAGACAGTTAGTACACTGGTGGGTATCAATAGTATTGTATACTACCACTGGCATAGTCTAACTGCTGGTCACACCAGTGCAACTTATGTAGAGCAGTGAATTGCTGGAAGGGAGCAACCAGCATCCTATTTCTTGGTTGCCTGAGCCATTATTTTTGGGGTACTTTGCTAGGGAATACGAACCTTCAGGGCTAGGACATGCCTGGCTCTCAGGGATTGTGCTTGGGCGATTCTAAATTTAACTGAGGTGTTATATAAACTCAACAACCCTGCCAGTGGTAATAGTGGGGGACAAAACAAGGAGTCTATAGATAGAGTTTCAGCTCTGTAGGGGCATTATTTAACTGAGGTGTTATATAAACTCAACAACCCTGCCAGAGGATTTTATGATTTGGTTTGAGAAGACTTAGCCTTTAAAAAATAGCGGTAGACCATTACTATACCAACACATTCTTATTGACATAATACCAGAAGAAACATTTGCTCCGAAACTATGATGGGGTGCACGTATATTTTAGCCATGTCAAAATGTTTGTTTTGCTCAATGTAAATAACATCCATAACACATTATATACTCTTTGATTGCACTATTTATTTTCAATGTGATGACAATAAAAGAATGTATGTTCAGGTACTGTGCTGTCCTTAAAGGGTTCTGGGATAGATAAGGAGAAGCTTACCTGAAGATAATCTGGGTATTGTTTAAGACAAATGTTATTTCTGGCACTGAAATTTACATCCAAGCTATGCTTTATGATTATATACATTATATACATTTTTTTTTTTTTTTTTTTTTAAGTGTTTTATTGGGTTAAAATAATACAATTACAAGAATGCATTATACCTAGCTACCGCGCATTGCGTTTTTTACGCTAGGGCCCTTTCATTTACTATTTCATATTACATAATTCTCATAAATTACAGTATGGCTACCATTATGGTTGTCATATATTACTCAGAGAGAAGGAGAGTACATCTCGTTCTGTTACTATTAATCCTTTATATTAAATGATGAAAAATGAGATGAGATGAGAGTAGTGTACAGTTATGTCTTTCAAAAATGAGTAATATGTCTTCTTTTTTTCAATAAAAGAGATTCTTACATGAAACAGTCGTTATAATTCTTCTTAATAGCTAGTTTAAAAGCCTTGAGGTCTGCAATTAGTGTATATTCAGGTTTTAACTGATTCCATCTAGATGTGGCTCTATATATTGCACTTCGTAAAACTATTGGTTTCAATGAACGTATCACAGATAGCCTTATACCTTGGTTTCTCCTTGTAGGCAGGTTTCTATTGTCAATCAGAACAGGGATCTTAGTAAGGGTATGAGCAAAGGATAAAAGATGCATGTCACGTCTATCCCCCAGTAACCTACAATTACTTACATTATGTAACATAACCGTATTAAATCTCGGATTTTTTCCCAATTTAACTTTATAAACAATCCTTAGAGCCTTATTCTGCAAATACTGCAGTTCCTGATTTTCACCCTTATTATCCCTGTCCCATACATAATCAACATAATCTAGAGTTGGGAGAACCATCGTCTTATACACATCGAGAGCAACCTCCTCTTCAACATAGTTCCTCACCCTTCCCAATTGTATTATCTTATATCTAACATTATTTACAGTATTTTTACGATGGGTCACAAATTTTAATTCAGGATCCAAGGTGAGGCCGAGATATGGGAAAGCATCTACTTGCTCCAGTGTTATATTATTAAGTACAAAAATAGGCTTTTCTCTATGTATATTATTATAAACCATCCACTGTGTCTTTTTAGCATTAATAGTCAGACAATTATTGATACACCATTGTGATACCCTCCTTAGGGCTTCATCCATTGCATCGACAGTGGTTGTACATATAACGGCATCGTCCGCATACAGTGTAATATTAAAATCTGCAACTTTTGCAAGTGAATTAATGTAAATAGAGAATAAAACAGGACCCATTACTGAAACTTGAGGAACACCATATGTTATATTTTTCGAGTTAGAAATAATATCATTAGCTATTGTACGTTGTTTTCTATTAGTCAGATAATTCGAGACTGTATCAAAAGCCTTTTTATAATCGAGATATAGGCAATATGTAGGCTTATTAGAAATAATATTATTAATTATACTATGTAGGTGTTCCCCAATGGCAGTTTGAGTCGAGTGTCCCGAGCGATATCCATGCTGGTTAGGACAAAGAAGCTCGTGCTCTTTCATATATTGTTGTAAGCGAGTGCATACTATTTTCTCTAATATCTTACCAGGTAGGGGTAAAAGACTAATTGGCCTCAGGTCATTCACATCTAAAGAATTCGGCTTCTTATGAAGAGGAACCATGGTAGCACTTTTCCAGCTATCAGGGAATGTATTAGTGTTCAAACATCTGTTATAAAGACCTAAAATCACATCAGGAATAGCCATGAAGGCATCTTTAAGTACATATGCTTTCATGTGTACAATAGAAGAGGCTTTATTAATTTTAATATTCTTAATATGTTTTATCATGTCAGCATAACATAGTGGTTCAAGAAGGCTAACATCTCTACCGGGTATTCCATACGGTGCAGGCTCGTTCACATTCAAGTCACCAGGGGGCAGCGCTTGTGCCAACTTCTCTCCCACCGTCGAGAAGAACTCGTTAATATGCTCAGCGCAGGCATTATGAGGGACCAGGAGATTTGTTGTATTATTTCTCAATTTAATTAGAGTAGTTCTTACTCACTTTGGGATGGTTGAGCTTTAATAAAGTTACACAAATCTGTTCAATCACTTGTATTTAGACATGTTTGTTTTAATCCTTTTATGTAGGACTTAAATCTGAGTCGGCCAGGTTATCTCAAGAAGTGTGATCTCTGTGTTTATACCACTTAGTACCAGGTGGCAGCACAGTTTATCCCTATAGTCAGGACTTGGCTACTTGCCTCTAGGTCACGAGGAAGTAATTATTATTCCTCTATGTTTCTATGTAGCATAATGCCCAAAATCAGCCATCCATAAGATTTGTTGACCATAGTCTTAGCCCTAGCCTTATTAAACAATCCCTGACACACAATGTTTCAGCCTCTATATTTGTCATGACCATAAAAATCTCAAGAAAGTCACTTTTATCCACAGTCAGTCCCATTTTTTTTACCTGTTTTGAGCCTAAAATCGACCTTTGGCCACATCACTTTTTGCATGCCTTAGAAGTCCCCTGACTCTTTACATAGTATAAAACATCATGTGCTATTCTATTCGGAAGGCTTTTGGGAATACCTGTGATTTCTTTCACAATTTTAGCCATTTTTGTTGCATTCTAAATATAACCAAATCAGTAGCCAGAACTCCTTTAATGCAGACCAGAATACCATATGACTCGGTAGATGGTGCCATTTACTTTCACATGACCTCTAGTCAAGGAAACCTTACCAAGGAGTTAGGGATGAGGGATCGGTTGTTGTTGGTGTGCTCTAGACCCTTATTAACAGCTCAAGTTATTTCAAGTTGAATTTACATGGCATTTATATAGAAATTTGATTTAAAGTTTATGTGATATTGGCCGATAAAAGTAAAATGTCGTAAACATGTAGTTTACGGCTTCAGTATACAACTGAATGAACTTCTATGCTGAAACGTAAAATCAATTACCGTAAAACCTCACATATGAGCCGCACCTAGACTTTGGGCCGATCCTATAAGCTGCACCAGCAATCTTATTATGGCGACTTTAGTACTGTAGTATACATCTAGAAACTGGTGTATAAGCCACACCTGACTCTTGGCCAAGCCTATAACCCGCATCAGTGATCTGACCGGCGTACTGGCCGCAGCCTATACACAAGGTATATCTAGTTTACATGTCCGTAAATTGTAGGAATGCCATGTAAATGTTATAAGCTGGGTTTACTGATTAGATATATTATAATAAATCTGGGCTTTACTTGGCTCTCAAAAGGAAGAGGGGTAGGAGTCAATGTGAATTATCAATAAGAGTGAGTACATCCCGTGGACACAAAACATAATTGTCTTAGAATAATTCCAGGATCTAAGATTGAGACCAAGATGTCCTTCCTACCTGTCCCATTTATGTTGATTACCTCTCATTCTGCTCTAATTTGATCAATGGTGGAATAAAATTATGCACGATTTTATTCTCCCTATTGAAAACACACTGCAAAAGGCCATGACTGGGACCCATAGGACTCCTTTCTGAGCTGTTACTGTCCATGCCCTCCAAACAGAACTCAAGAATGACACAAGTTAATAGCATTTGTATTTCCCGGGAAGCACACAACCTGCATTTATTAGATAGACATAGGAGATTCCTGAGGATAGTGAACATTCCTAGTGACATTTTCAATGGTGACAAGTATCTTCCGAGTTTTACTCATGCAAATAACCAGAAATTCCACAAGTAGAATGAAGATCTGTATTTACCGAGTTTGACTACAAGAAATGACATGGAATATGACAAGAAAATTTCAAAAAACATTCAAAAAACGTTCTTAAGTTCTCGAGTTTTGACACGAAAAAGCATGAGTTTCACTCCAGATTTAGTTTGAAGGGCTTGCAAGGAAAAAGTGCTGTTTCTATATTTTCTATAATGATATTCATCTCTTTTTCTGATTGTTATATTTGAGATGATGGGTCATACTCATAGTTGTGATTTAGAACAAGTAGTAAAATACGTTTTCTGGCTATAGTCTTTAGGAACAACAAAATTAAACTATGCACTTCTTAAAAACTGTTTAATCAACATTCAATTAATACATGAAATCTAAGAATTATAAAAAAATATTTCCGGTGATAACAGCAAATGATAACAATAGGTAAACTATTTTAACGATTCTATTTGACTTCATTAATATGTACACCCTTACATTGGACCTATTTAGTGAACATTCATTGAGTACATGAACGCACAGGGAAATAAAATCTTGAATGATGATATAAAATCTTTAATAATAAGTCACTTAATACATACAATGTTAGAGATCTGAGGATGGATTTCATACACTTCTTGTTAATTCTATGCTTTGCAAGGATGATAGGTATAAATCTTAGCGACTATGTGAAATTTATTAACACTTGTAATCTTAAGTTCAAGTTCAAGTTCAAATCTCTTTATTTTAATTGCAACCAGGGGACACATGTGGTCCGAGTTATCCGATTACAAAAAGCATATATACTCCTTTCTCGGCATTAGGTCAGTAGTCGTGCGATTTGTATTATCTGATGATTAGGTTTGGATATCTGTCTCTGAATCCGCAAAAAAAGCTTGAAACAGTATTGAAACAGTTTTGAATGCAGAACCTGTTCTATATCAAACTGGAACACCATAATATGTCATAATGCCTTAATGCAGCCCTGGAAAGTAACTGGTCAGGGCTGCATTCATGTACCATACCATTGGGAGTGTACATGCACCAACCCTGTATGGTTGGCATTATGCTTAATTGTAGCAGTAGTTACACCATAGGGCTGTATACATGCATTATGTTGATAAAGGGTGTAATGCATTAAAGCATTATGCAGCACTGTTGGATTGACATACTACAGTAATATGTATACACATAACTCATCACCTCACTGGAAAAAGTAAGTGAAAATCTCTTTTTTTTCCCAGATATTTCAATTTTAACAAACAGGGTGGCAGAATGCTCTCATACATGAAATATTCAAGGCATGGCATCCCTCCAAACAGAACTTTTGCAACTGGGGAGAATCTGAGGAAATTGCCATAACACAAGAAAGCCATGAGATATTCCCAAGAAATGACAACGTGTCCTATTCACAAAATGAACTCAGGAATTGAACATTCACGACTTGGGTGAATGACACAAGTTAAAACTTGTTCAAAAAACTTGTTTAAAAAACTCGTTTAAAAAACAAGAAATTCCAGGGAATATGCCAAAATACGTTCAAAAATCTCCTGGGGATCCCGAGTCAAGACTCAGGACAAGAATGGCAAGAGTTCAGCTTGAGATTTTGTCTGCAGGGATGTCATTTCTTTCCTAGAAAGTGGTTTCATACCTCTAAATCACATCTAGCCATATGGCATATTACAATTATCATATCAAATGGTATTCATAAATGACTATGACAAAGCAGTAACGACCTTTCCCTACCAAATTGGAAACCTTTTCAGGTTTTTTTCCACTGAGGTAAATTTATCTAAGTTTCTAATTTCTCTCCATCAGTCAAACCCCGTTGTGTGCGCTGGTTCTAGAGACTGTTCCTTCCTTCGTATTGTGCTCGTCTTGAAGCCCAGGGCTTTGTCCTGGAAATTGGAAAACAGCGGAAGATCAAAACATAGTATTGTGTGCATCAAAGCCTGCCCTCTCAACAGAACTCAAAAATGACACAAGCTAGAAACGTTCATATTTCATGAGAAACGCACAAGCTGTATGTATACAAATGATAGACACTGGAGATTCTCGAGAATGGTGAACGTTCCTAGAGACATGTTCAGTTGTGACGTGTAATTCCCGAGTCTTACTCATGCGAATAACCAGAAATAGCCAGAAGTAGAATGAAGACCTATATTTCTTGAGTTTTACTACAAGAAAGGAAATTGAATATGACACAAGAAAATTTCAGAAAATGTTCCAAAAACATTCCGAAATTTGACATGAGAATGAAACGAGTTCCGCTTTTGCTCCGATTTTGTTTGATCATTATGAGATAAGTTCATTGGTCATATGTATCTACATTATTGGAGTTCTTCTGATTTTCCCAGTCCCTGTATGTTGTCATTGGGGCGAAGAAACAGCCTAGCTACTAGGTACACTGTCAGAAATTAGATATCCTGTAGATTTAAGCCTCACCCCCACTCTAGGCCGATCTTATGAGCTGCACTAGCAATTTGATTTGCGTACTAGCTGTGGTTTTACAGTATGTCCACAGTACCTCCTTGTCTTAGAATTCAATACATTCTCCCTTTAATTAGTTAATGTTGACAGGTAGCACCCATGCACACAATGCCTAAGGCCTAATTACTTATCAGGTACCGATGACCGATGACTTATCAATCCTGGTAGAATAATCATGACGCACTTTAGTCAAATTAATGTCAGCTTTCTCCACATTAGGCCAAAATAAAAAGTTTGTTTCAGGTAACATGGACAGAAAATGTAGGGTCGGTGGGTCGGATTTTTTTTTTAACATGAAAATACCAGCCGGCCAGTGCGAAGACCCGAAAATTGACCAAAAAATTGTAAAAATACGGAAATTTCTTCAAAATTGCATAAAAAACCTAGGGTCGGCCCTGTTTTGATAGGGTCGGTCGGGTTACCTGAAACAAACCTTTTCTTTCCTTTTCTGGCCTTACTCAATCTCTCAATGCCCACGATGCCTCAATGCCCAGGATCAAATAGTATATTGATGATTATTTCTATAAATAGTCTGGATATTAATTACCAAGATTCTGACATACTGAGTTAATAATGTGCCATTAGAATCTGGGACAAAAGACTTATCTGTCATCATCACGCAGTGTATGACGCCATCATGAGGTTAACTTACATTCAATATGTGTCTACACCAATATGCCCCTCTGATGAGGTTTCCTCTCACACTGTAGATCTCCTTTGAGAAGTAGCACTGAACAATCCCAATGTTGGCAAGCCCCCCCCCCCCCCCATTCACAAATCATAAAAGAGGGCAGGGCTAAATATGTTGGACCTTGAAAAAATTCCAAGACCCTATGCTATAATACACAGTGTTTCCCAAACCGTACCTCGGACGTAGGAAAACTGCAAAACAAGCGTGTGTATGCCCCATTAGATTGGCTTTCTACGCCTCTGGTTAAAACTTTCACTTATACTAAGATTTATATTATCAGAAAATCCTTTTGGATATCTGGGACTTTGATAAACGGGTATAACTTATTGAATCAATACAATACTAATACTATTGTACTGATACTTTTTACATGATTATTAATTTAATCGATTGTATTAGTCTCATGATTCTCTATAAACATCACATATGAATTATAAGGTGATGGAAGTGTATCTAAGAAGCTGCCTTTTTGTCATGTAAATCATATTTGAAAAATGACTGTGTCCAGGGAGATATTGTTAACCTATTGTTGATTGTTTGTATTCTGTTGTTTACAAATAATTATAATTAATATAGGATTTGGTGTAAATATGGAAATATAATTATTATATATATATAAAGATGGAATTGTAACTATGATGATTACTGTTGATTGATGCCAAATAAAGTTTTGAAACTTGAACTTGAACTTTTCAAGTTGCACTGAGTATCACTTATTTGGTGAAAATTCCTGACTCTCAACTAGACAAATGTTTGGCTCTCTGCCATGGTGACAATGCCACTGTGTACAGTTCTAGTTGCAGATGACACTGCTGTGTTTGTACCTCTGCCTATAGCTATGTATGACACATCCAGGCTTCAACCCACAAAGACTGGCCTTAATTGTTTGATTATTTGACCAATCGGCCCATTAGGGGCGGATACAGGAGTTTAAAAAGGGGGGAGGGCGAGTCATTGTTTAAAAATCCCCAAACAATATTGACATAAGAAAACTCAAATTTCAGCCCAAAAAGTGGGGCACAGGCCCCCCCCCCCCCCAATTCCGCCCTTGGCTCTTATCTAGCAGGGAGACGCAGACCTACCTTGAATGCGGGGTTGAAGCGTGCGAGTGCGACGAGTGCGGCCAGGGTGGAGCAGATAAACAGGAGCAGCTCACTAGCTGACAGGGCCACCAGGAAACACGCATGTACCGTGGGTAGCGTCAGGTCATTCTGTAACCATGGAAACAGACTGTTAAACATACATGGTGACATCATGAAATCGATAGAGAAATATAAACCATGGAAGGGTGATTATCGACAGATAATAGTATAACCCTCCCATACACGGGTACCATAGGACCATAATTCTCAAGACTCACGGCCCATGGATAACATCTGATTATCACCCTTCTTATGAGTATCCCAGAAAACAGTGTGTGGGGAAATTCTGAACAGGATTAACATAATGTTATTTTCGAATAACATACAGGATTAGAAGGTGTAGTTATGTGCTTACCTTGAGAAGGCCCCATAATTGTTGATGAATTGTGTCCCTGGAGAGGATGGCTAGAACTACCTGCGCCAGCACGGCCCCGTTACCTATAACCAGGTAAGCTGCTAACTGGAATAGAAACACTAACATTAGCATCTATTGGTGCTAACTGGAATAGAAACAGTAACAGCAGCATCTATTGCTGCTAACTGGAATAGAAACACTAATTTATTGCTGCTAACTGGAATAGAAGCAGTAACATCAGCATTTATTGCTGCTAACTGGAATAGAAACAGTTACATCAGCATCTATTGCTGCTAACTGGAATAGAAACACTAAAATTATCAATTGAACTTGAACTTTAAACTCTTAAGGACAGATGTTGCCTTAAGACACCATCTGAGTTTGAATGAGATTAACACAGGTTCTGTTTCATTTGGCTTCAGCACAAAGAGAGGTCAGTCCTTTGCTAGAAATTAATATTTAGGTATGATTCTTGACTGCAATACTGGCCAAAGGACATGATGGAATGATGTATCATGTTGCACACCCTATTCTATACCAGACTATATACAAAAAGTAAATATACATAAAGGTATATATGTGGTTTGTCTTTTATCTACATCAATAAATAAAGTTGGCGAAGCGTTCACACTTACCAGTGCCCTCTGTCGTTTGGCGAGAGCAGCAATACCAATTATGCCTCCCACTAGGTACTGAAATGGAGAATGTTAGCATTATAAATCTGGGTTGCACAGGGATCAATGGACAATAATGATGTGATACACAGAGAGAAATGTGAGCGTCTTATAATGCTGGATTCTAAAACACTGCATTGTCAGACTCTGGGGACAGAGTCAAGCCTTGCATGGCCCTAAAGGAGCTGTGTCCGATTTTAACCACCAATTTCAGATACTATGTAAAGATGTTCCAAAGCCTGTTAACATGTATTGTTCATGTGTATTGTTCATGGAGAACATCCAAGTGATACCCCACAGTTGACCGCCCCTTACGGGTCTCATGGGACTCGCTTATGGTATTTCAAAATGTATTTTCCAATGGGTGGAATAAAATCATGCACTATTTTATTCCACCTATTGGCCATAATTGGTCTATAATTGGCCAAATTCAAGCCTAAAAATCGATTATGAGCATGAATTAAATGGGTAAATAGGTCAATAGGTGGAATAAACTTTTATTGTCTCAATTGATTACACACTGCAAAACACTTTATCCTGATAACCCATGAGTTGAACTGGTGATTCGCGACTCATTGCAGATAATTTCAATGTAAAAAAAAAAGGAGAGAAAAAAAGTACCCTAAATTTTTAGACCGTGTTGCCCGAAACACACTTTCGGCCTTATGATGAAATTGGATGCCCACACAACGATCTATCGTCAACATGAACAAAAGAGTAATGAGATATAGGCTATCTATAGATCTTTATAGACCCTTCCATCGTGATATGCTCTAGATACTTCGTGTTATACCTTGAATGGTCTCTTTTTTAATTCTTGTATTAAAAGTGACAGGTAAAGGTACGGTAAAACCTAGGGTATAAGTCAAATCGGTTTATTAATGGATCATTGCGTCAAAAGGACTCATGAAAGGGTTATACTGCCCATGCCTACACAAACAGTGTTGCCTTAATGGAAAAGGTTCAAAATTCTACAATATCAATAACCCTACTTCTCCATCTTGTCACTTCTTGTAGTCCCTTGCATCACTCTAATTCCACTGGAGTCCTCCCAAGCTACTTAGACATGTTTTTGGCATAGCCTATAGTCGGCGTTGTATGCCTGCCTAACTCCAGGTTGGGTTTTAAAATGTTTTTATCCATCAATGCTGCCCATAAATGGCTCTGTGGGGAGTTTCACAAGGGGAAAATAAATACAATTCATTTTACATGTTTTCTAAGATCAACTTAATATCACCCAATGTTAATCTTATCTTGGTGTTTCACAAGTTTCAATTGTATCTATGGTCATAAACTTAGATACAACTGAAGATAATAATGTGGCTTATATTGTGAAACACCAACTTAAGACTAACATTTGGTAAAAGTAAGTCAACCTTAATAACTATGTAGCATTAATCTTAAATATGCTCCCCTTGTATGATGATCACATAGGATCAACATAAGTGTTGTTTATACGTGTATAACCAGTTTATTTTCATCCTGAATAAACAAACATTTGCAGGGATTCTTGTGTGTAGTATGACACTTATATAGCATGAAAAAAGCGTAAAAAAATATGTAAGGAAAATATTAGCGGGCATGGTATGAGCTCCACGCTAATATGCATTGTGAAACACTTATACATTAGTTGTATCTAGATTGTAGGCTAAAGACCCTGACTTAACATCTTGGTTGTAGACATTTGTGAAACACTTTTTATAAGCAGTATACAATTGGTACAACCAAATGTCAGTCTTAGTGGTTATATACAATTAACACTTCCTATAGAAACAATTATCCTACAATTAATTGTATGTCCCCCTTGTGAAACACCCCACAGATCCGGTTAATAAGCTGAATATACGGAATAGACAGGGAAAGTAGTTTTATTATGAACCTTACTCTCCCAGTCAATACTCAGCCGATATGCAGTTTATCCTTTAAGGGGTGTATAGTGTATTAATGTATCATGCCTTTGGTCGTCATGATGCATGAATGCGGCCCGGCGAGGGCTGCATTCTCGCCAGGCTGCATTTAAGCAGCATGCCAAAAAAGGGGCTTAAATTAGCATGCCAATCCCATATTAAAGGACTGGTGACCTGTTCGGTTAGTACAACTCCTTCAAGGTTGGCAAGTATCCAGGTCACCTCTAGCCTCATAACTGTTACATACAGGGAAGGGAAATGGGAGATTATAAAGAAACTTAAGTGTTTCAACTTCCCATACACCACTATTACACCATATATGAGGCTGTAGTCTGAGGGGATACAAATACACTAGGGTAGATTCACCATGAGTCGGACACATACCCTGAGACGGACAGTGGAATTTGAGGTTACCCTCCAAACAGAATTCAAGAATGACACAATTAGAAACGTTCATCTATCATGATTAATTCATAGAATTAGAAATAGAGGTGCTGTTTCTCCACATGCCGTCTGTGAATATACATTTCATGAGATATGTCCATTAGCTATTTAAAAAGACTAATTTAATTGTGACACATATCCCGGATATACATCTACCTGACAGTATGTGTGATGGTCTGATATACGGTAGGTGTTTACATAAAAGGACCCGGTGAATTTTACGGGAATTTAGGTCCTCTTTAGAAATGTATTGACAGTTATGTAATGCGCCCTATATTACCTATTCAATTACTATACCAGGTACAGACTTTTCAGGACCGCATTGCCCTCTTGTCCATGTATCGTCCCCCCTCTTATTTTGTCTGAATGCTGTAAACGCAGCATTGGCGAGTTACTCACCGGCTAACTAAAAGGCATTGCATTCACACATAAAGCCAACGCAAGGGCATCCGGTACCGTCGCATATTGTGCCTGGTTTTGAATGCAGGACTGGCGAGTTACTCGCCAGAGCTAAATGAAGGAAAATACAGATGTCTACTTACTAACACTGAGGAGACAGAGGACGGGTACACTATACACTCCCACCTCTGGTTACATCGGAGAAAAAGTAAAATCTGCAAAAAGAAAAAAGACACAACTTTGTGAACAAACAGGGATATATAGTGTACATAAATAGTAAAGGGAAGTAAATTAATTCTTTGGCTTACTCCATTGTAGGTTAAATACCTCGTTAAACGGAGTGTACAGTTGCTTTTTTGAGTAGTTCAGTAATTTCTGAACTGTATGAGTGCCGGATCGTCCACTCTGACCTTGCTACTGGTATATGGTAAGGTGTTGTACCACTTATAACATACAGGGTATGGCAAGGTGTTGAACCACTTACCTGTGCTACTATACAGGATATGGCAAGGCTTTATACCATTTACCTGTCCTTCTATACAAGCTATGGCAAGGCTTTGTGCCACTTACCTGTGCCACTATACAGGCTATGACAACGCTTTGTACCACATACCTGGGCTACTATACAGGGTATGTCAAGGCTTTATACCACATACCTGTGCTACAATACAGGCTATGGCAAGGTGTTGTACCACTTATACTATACAGACTATAACCATGCTTTATACCATTCACCTGTGTTACTATAAGGCTATGGCAAGGCTTGATACCACTTATATCATACAGGGTATGGCAAGGTTTATACCACTTATAGTATAAAAACTATGGCAAGGCGTTATACCACTTACCTGTGCTACAATACAGGGTATAGACAGGACTAGTTGTGCGGTACAGAAGGCCTTAAGGTAGGCTACAGCACAGCCGTACGAGCTCCACTCCTGCTGCCACGGCCTCCCCACCTTACCCCGCGCCATCGCTGCTACAGCCGAACTGCAGGAAACAGCATTAATTAGATTTCAATTCAATTTGACAGGTTTTTATTTTGCAATTTCAAATATTTTTTTTTAATGTAATACATTCGTTTCCATTGAATAGCAAAAGTGGTTGGTTCTTACAATGAAATATAAATCACGTTTGCAATATAATTACAGCTTAATTCGTCTAATTTTTCCCCTTAAAAAAAAGTCCCATTCCTACTTGAGTGAGCAGCAGTGATGAATTTGTGAAATAACGAATTTAATAAGTTTGCAAATAAATGCCTTTTCACTATATTCTGACCTGTATCCATTATGTAGATCTGCATTTATAATGCTAATTTCAATGTATCACATGAAATTTTGCCAGATATAATATGCATACTTGGTCAATTATCATAATTATCACGCAATATAATGTGGAATAATATAAATTATTTTATGATGAATACTGCCTATCAAGGTTGAAGCAATGGGAGGGCGGTCCTCCAGAGGAGCGTGCAATAACCCCAGGCCGTATTGCACACTGTGGCAATATTACACGCTCCTGAGGGATACATGACAACTGGAATTTGACGTGTATTCATGTCAATATAGGTAGATTTTTCATAGAAAAACCATGAAATTTTGTCACTTAAAAGTAACCTCGTCATGCGTGACCAGTGTGCAATACGGGCTGAGCCCTACTCGTGCAATAACCGCTGACTCGGTTACTTTAGCATGCAGCTCTGTCTATGTATATAATAGACCTTGAATGGGAATAATAAGGGGTTTTGTGGCATGACAAGTTACGTCTTAACGAGGATGTATAAAGCAGGGAAACCAAACCGTGCCACCACCCTCCCGTTCTGGCAGCTTTCCCGCCAGGCACTAGTAGGCGCCTGTAGCCGGAAAACCTCGCCGATATGCCGACCTGTTTTTGTTGTGTGTGTTTTTTTAGGGGGGGTGGGGGGGGGGGGGGCGTCAGCTTATAGTTCTCCTCAAAGGGGACGGTTGTTCGGCTTATTGGAGGGGGGGATTTTAAATCCAGTCTTATAGTTTAAAGCTGTTGCTTAAATGACCCAGAATTTGGCTTGTATGATTCTCTGAAACTAGGGGTCGGCTTATAAGGGAGGTCGGCTTATCAGAGAGGTTTTACGGTAGGGTATACCATATCCCACCCCACCTAAAAACGTGGTAAGGTATGCCGCATATACTCCCTTTAACGTTTCTAGGTCGAAGCTGCAGTCAATAATTGTGAAGACCCCACAAGTGGGTAGTATACCTCATGTTGGTATCTGTATGTAAAATGTATGTGTATCTCCATATCTCTCTCTCTCTCTCTCTCTCTCTCTCTCTCTCTCTCTCTCTCTCTCTCTCTCTCTCTCTCTCTCGCTCTCTCTCTCTCGCTCTCGCTCTATGTCTGTCTGTCTGTCTGTCTGTCTGTCTGTCTCTCTCTCTCTCTCTCTCTCTCTCTCTCTCTCTCTCTCTCTCTCTCTATCTCTCGCTCTCTCTCGCTCGCTCTCTCTGTCTGTCTCTCTGTCTCTCTCTCTCTCTCTATGTCTGTCTGTCTGTCTGTCTGTCTGTCTGTCTCTCTCTCTCTCTCTCTCTCTCTCTCTCTCTCTCTCTCTCTCTCTCTCTCTCTCTCTCTCTCTCCCAATCTCTACCCCCTCTTCCCCTGCCCCTATTTCTCTCGCTGTCTTCCCCCTTTGCTCCCTCTTTCCGTCTCCCCCTCTCCCCTCTCCCCGTCTCTCTTCCCCTGTGTCCCTTCCCCTACCTCCGTCCCCCTCCCTTCCTTCCTCCCTCCCTCCCTCCCTCCCGCCCTTCCCCTGTCTCCCCGTCCCCTTACCTCCCCCTCTCTCTCCCTTTCCCTCTCTGTCTCCCTCTCTCTCCCTCCCTCTCTCTTTCTCTCTCCCAATATGTGTTTCCTCTCTACCTCTTTCCCTCCCTCTCTCTCTCTCCCTATGTCTCTTTCTGTCTGCCTCCCTCTCTCAAGACTGCATAATTAAGTGAGGCATATAATCAAGATCATAAAGAAGGATAGTGAGCGATCCCAGTCCTCTATACCGCCTCGTATCCCCTGAAGCTAAGGCAGCATATTGTCATTTTGTCACCATATATGATGCATGAGCACAGCTCCAGTGAGTAACTCACCCAATGTGTATTCATGTATGACGGTTAAGCACAAAAGTTGAGGCACCATGTTGTCATTAAAGGGTTAATGCAGTAATTGACTTACCTGACCAGCAGCTACCTGTCCCCTGCTGTAGACTAAGACACCTGTTGGTTTAGCCACACACCTGTACACTGCTGTATGGGTGTGTGGGTGACTGTGACGCACGTCGGGGCGAACTGAAAAACGTGCCTTGACAAATTTTGGCTTATATGATCAGCCCAGAGCCAGTGTGCAGCTTAGGCCAAAAAAAAAGGTGTGTTTCAGGCAACATGCTCCAAAAATGTAAGGTAGGTAGGTCGGATTTTTTTTTCTTTAATGTTGCAGGTACCTGGAATGAGTCACGAACTGCCTAATTGACTTGCAGGTCATCAAGACGACTCACTGATTCTTACTATAACTAGGAATATCATGAAATTATGAAATTATTACAGTTAATTAGACATGGGATCTGTTCTTCTTAACCAAGAAATTTCCGAAAATATTTAAATATTTTGCACAAAAAAAAAGAAATTCTCCAAAATCGGAAAAAAATGCTAGGGTGGGCCCTTTTTTGAAACTAGGGTCGGGTTTCCTAAGACACACCTTTTTTTTTTTTGGCCATATACACGAGTTTTTTGCTACTGACGTACAGTGCTAAAATAACGATTTCCAGACCTGCTTTCAGGCTTATGATGTATTTGTCTCTCCCTCTCTCCCAATCTCTCCCCCCTCTAACCCTTTCTCCCCCTGCCTCTCGTTCTCTTCCCTCTTTGCTCCCTCTTTCCGTCTCACCCTCCCCTCCTGCCCCTCCCACCCGTCCCTCCCTTCCCCTTACCTCCCTCCCCATTACATGGATATTGTATGATTCCTCAAAGTCAGGGGCTGGTTTATACTCGGCTTATATCGAGAATGTCAGTAGTCTCAAAGCACATATCCCAAAGTGAACTACGGGAGATATGTCCTAAGACTATGGGAGATATGTTTTTGAGACTAAGAGTGATGCCATTTGTCAGGGCACATTTTTCAGTTCGTCCCTTGTTGGGACTGTAGCCAGCCAAGTGTAGCAAGGGAACATCTCGTGTGCGTCCTAGTATCTAGCTCTAGTGCCCCAATATAGGTCAGGCAGGATATATATTATATACACAGTTGTGTTTAGCCCTTTTTTCTTTTAGCTTTTACTGCTAACTCTTTTCTTCTTACTGAAACAATAGGAGATGTAGAAAACGCCCCCAAAACGCCCCCTGCCGTCCGCCCTCCTTGGTAGCCTTCCTGCTTGTTCCTAACGTATAATTATGGAATACCATATCTACAGCTCCTCTAGTTAAGCCCTTTAATCCTTTAAGGCCACTCAAAAAATAAGATGGTTTCTCATCACCGCGCATATCATAAAAATCTGATTTTGAGGAAAAAAGAATCGCCAATTTTTTATGTCTGACTCTCTTTTTATAGGCTATTTATGTCCCAGATCACCGGTGTGTGTCGCGTATGAGACCCGTGTCGGAGTTACAACTGTGCGCCGTGAGGGAAGGTTACAGTCGGTTGAAGACACTCAATTACACCTCTAAGTAACACACTAGTGCATCGCGTAATAGTGAGGGCTGTGTCTCACGACCTTGGGCCAATGTTTTTGTCTCTGACCGGGTGCCGTCTCTGACCAGGTGCCATCTCTGACCAGGTGCCGTCTCTGACCGGCTTGGCTTGATAAGGTCAAAATACCAACAGCAGGAGGCTAATTATAATTATGATTATATAACAACCGCCATAGCGTCTTTACAAATCCTTATATATATGTATGAGTATAATTCTTTTTAAAACTCCTTTTTTTATGACACCTGGTCAGAGACGGCACCTGGTCAGAGACGGCAC
This sequence comes from Harmothoe impar, assembly GCA_947462335.1. Taxonomy (NCBI): domain Eukaryota; kingdom Metazoa; phylum Annelida; class Polychaeta; order Phyllodocida; family Polynoidae; genus Harmothoe; species Harmothoe impar. The sequence goes on from OX381716.1 coordinate 11,336,901, forward strand.
CTGGTCAGAGATGGCACCTGGAATCACCGCTGAGGATTTTGTAATTCTGAAAAATTAATTATGCTGGGAAAAAACGTATGTGTTTGCTGTCTCTGTCTTTTTTTCTGCCATAATTTCTTCTATTCAGTGCTTTGGGGATAGCAGTTTCTTCTCTTTTGGCTGTGGTTGCACAAAATAATCATGGTGTAATGCAAGTTGCCAAAGTGAGATGGTCTCAGCAGTAAGAAGAGCAGTGGGGCTAGCACCCGGGGGGGGGGGTACTCAGTATAGGATTGGTACCAACTGCGGTAACAACCCGAAGAGCTGTCGCTGTGCGCGCAACGGAGCAAGAAAAAAGGGGGGCTGTTGATTGTATAAAAGTTAAATATTAGGGGCTGTTAATGACTAGAAGGTACGAAATCAGGGGCTGTCACAATTGAAATAAAAATAATGAACCCTTAAATCTCATATATGATTTGAGTAATCTATGTAATTCCAAAATAACCTCATGTTAAATGGAGGAGGCCTCGGAACAGTGGACTGTTATCTGACATCTTAGAAAATAGGGGGCTGTAAAAATAATACACAATTTCAATGGGCTGTCAAATGACCAAATAGGGGGGGCTGTAGTTTCGCAGTTGGTACCTAGCATCAAAGAGCGACTACCCCCCCCCCCCTCCGGGGGCTAGCAATGCATAGAAAAGAAACAGCGTCGTTGCCTCCCGAATGAGTTCCCTCTCTTGGGGAGTCCTTTTGTGAGTCCTTTAGGTGAGTCAGGGAGCTATGTGACTCCCCAAGGTGACTCCTTTTGGTCATCCAGGGAGTCACCTAGACTCCTTTAATCAGCCAGGGCTTCCCTGAGCTAAAGTCATTCTGCAGGCCGCCTGAACTCCCTTTTGAAGCTTTTCTCTGCGAATGCATGTGGCCTTACCCCTTGTATACATAGAAAAGAAACAGAGTCAAGTCAAATGCCCCCTTGACTCACCTAGTGAAGTTATTTAAGGACCAGGGCTCCCCTAGAGAGGGGAGTCATTTTGAAGGCAGTCGGGGGTTGGTTTGCATATACATGTATAACCTGCAAGATATACCGAACCGTCGCGATTAAGCGCCGGTTTTGATAGGGCGCCGGTCTTGTATAAGCGCCGGGGGTACACGGCTCTTGAAACTAAACTAGGATCTCGTATAAGCGCCTGTATTGGGTTTAAAAGCCAAATTGAAGAGCGCCCGGCGCTTAATCGCGACGGTACGGTACCATACGGTTTATTATAGCACTCACAGACTCAACGCCTCATGAGTTATATGGATAAGTCAACTTTGAGTTGGTGTATGGCGGCTACAGAGGAGTACTAGTACTCTTCTTCAAAAATATTTCAAATACATTTTTTTTTATCATTTTGCAATCATCGGCTTGAAGACAAACTGTTGTTCTCTAGTTTGATTGACCAATCAATATATTTATGTGTATACACTGACCTTGACTATAGACAACTGGCGTCTGGTAAGTCTGACGTCACTGGGTGACGTCACTGGTGACGTCATGACGTCATATCCCACACAAAGTGAAAGACGCTAACCCTTTAGAAGCCGCATAGTGCTTTAACACGTCATCCATTTTTCCTCATGAAGCATGAATGTTTCCCTGTCAGCAAGTAACTCTCCAACGCCCCTTTGAAGCATTATGCCACCTAATTGGGTTGATACACTCCCTTAGGCGGCATGATGCATGAATGCATAGTACCGACCAAGGACAGGGCAGATCAAAGCACAGTACGGCCCTTAACGTGTTAAATATACACTGCCCCTTTCATGTGTAGTATTTTCTGACATTGGTTGACAATCTGCCGTATCCTGTTCCCTGCCTCCTGGGACGCCTCTACACTGGGTCCCTGAGACAACTTAGAAGAAAGACTCTGGTACCCTATAATCCAGAAGAGCAATGCATTGTGGATCATTTGGACCTTTTTCTTTTTGTTGCATCATTCACATGCTGGTAGCCTCATTTACGACTTGCACTATTGGCACCATCAGGTTACTAGTGGCAGCGGATTATCACCCATAGATGTGCAGTTTCCAAGGTAACAGATTACCTCTAATAGATTAGACGTCACCACAGTAACAGATCACTACCAGTTGACTATAACTTATAAGCTACCATAGTAGCAGACCACTGCTAGATTATGAGTAACCGTGGTAACAGATTACCACCAGTAGATTATAAGTTACCAAGGTAACAGATTACCTCTAATAGATTAGACGTTACCACAGTAACAGATCACTACCAGTTAACTAAAAAGTTACCATAGTTACATATCACCGCTGCTAGATTATGAGTTAACATGATAACAGATTACGACCAGTAGATTATAAGTTACCATGGTAACAAATTACCACTTGTAGATTATAAGTTACCATGGTACCAGATTACGACCAGTAGATTATAAGTTACTGTGGTAACAGATTACCACCAGTAGATTATAAGTTACTGTGGTAACAGATGACCACCAGTAGATTATAAGTTACCATGGTAACAGATTACTACCAGCAGATAACCAGAAGCCGGTGGTAACAGATGACTACCAGAGACCAGGGTAAAGCTGTCTTCCCGCTGGTCTCACGAGACTTGGTGCCAAAGTGAAGAGCGTCCCCGAGGGTAAGTGTCCCTGGTGTGTGTCTTTAGAACTAAAGTGGTCGGTAGGCGGGTTATTTATATAGTATTGATCTGTTTACGGCCGTGAGTTGATTGGACAGCGCCCACAGTCGGCTAAATCCTACCTACACCAAACCCCGCCCGTGCTGCCATTCATGGACATGTAGACATATTCATAAACGTTTATACACGTGGTCACTTAAAAAGGAGAAAAATGGGCTTCCACCCCAGACTTATATTGCTAACTTTAACCCCTCCGGCCCTTCCCCGCCACTAACCGAATTTGGGAAATACACCCCCCCCCCCCCCCCCAGCAAAAATAAAATTAACAATAGTTTGCCATGAGTATTGAAAATGAATTGCTCTTATTGATAGTTTGAGCTGTCAATGAAGGAATAATATACTTTTAGTAACCATTCGAAGTACCAATAAGAGAGACAAAATTATGAAATTGCCAGTGACAAAAGTTCAACTGTTATTGCCAACTGTGAATAAGGGGATTCATTTATGCTATTGATAGTACGAACTGTCAATGTATTGCTAGCCCAATATGATCTTGGTATTTGAAGTTCAAAGTGTTGCTACTGGATATGTTTCCTGTTATGCCAGTTCAAACTGTTAATAGCAGGAAAGTAGTCTCTTATTGATAGTTATAACTGTTGATAGTGTCAGATTCTCCTGTATTTCATATAATGAGTTTGAATTTGTCTTTATTGCTGAATAAACATTTTACACTATTATACATTTTTATCATATGGCTTTATCAAAAGACGGGTCGCATCTTAGTCTATTTAAAGGCTAATATTGAGGTCAGCGACCTTTAATGGATAGTTCATAGCAATGTTGGCGGGCCATGTGACATTGTAGTTCAGGTTACATATTTTCAAAACATAATAATAGTTATTCAACCAAACTGTCAATAGTAAAAGTGTCTCCCTTGGTGACAGTTCCTCACAATAAATACCAAGCTTACAAGAGTGGTAATAATGTCTCTGTAGTCACCGAACTTTGATAGTCCTTCCACAAACTCAAAGGAGCTCTTTCAAACTTAGGAAATGTAGGCAACAGCCGTTTATGCCTGGCTAATGTCAAATATTATCCCTGGGCAAAAATATCAATTGCGTTGGTTTCCAATGAGGAATTGAAAAAATAAATCAGCTATTTAATTTTAAATATAGGGTTTATCTTCCCAAGACCTTAAATATATGACAAGGGAGCGTTTTTTCTTTGTTTCTCTTGTACACGGCGGCTAAAATGCATGGAAAATGTAGGTACTTCGAATGGTGTGTTTAGAAACAAGATGTGTGTTTTTTGAGTGGACTAAAGGGGACGGCCACATATTAGTCAGTGTTAAGCCTATTAAAACAATAAGGAGTAACACGCCCCTATGAACAGTGAATTCAGGTGAGGAATTGTCAAAGAAACAGAAAACTTGGAGATGTTATTGACAGTTTGTATGAGGAACCGTAAACAATAAGGAAATGATATATCGACAGTTTCAAATAGAATTTTCACCACTCTTCAGAGTTTGAACTGTCTATTATTTTTGAAGAAAATAAATCATATATGGGTGGAGTTGTCCGTGGTCCGGGCTCTCAAATGGAGCTTATCGCTATTTAGTTTTTCCCTCCCCCCTATTTCCATCTCCCCCCCCCCCTTAAGGCAACTCAAAAAAGTGGTTTCTCATCATCAAGGACTGAATAATACGACGAGGGAGGCTTTATATTACCCGCAGGCTAAAATGTATAGGATGATATATGTTTTTTCATGACCAAAATTCACGTTTTAGTAGGTAAGAATTCATGGATCTTTTCAAGTGGGGAAAAGTAAGTTATTTCTGTCCTACTGCATTACTGGCAGTATTAGCTTTAAGGCCAAAATAAAAAAGGTTTTGTTTCAGGTAACATGGGAAGAAACTCTAGGGTCGGTAGGTCGGATTTTTTTTTTTTTTTTACTTTTTTTTTTTTACTTTCCTTCTAAAAATGACCCAAAAAAGTGTAAAAATTGCATAAAAAAACGTAGGGTCGGCCCTGTTTGGATAGGGTCGGTCGGGTGACCTGAAACAAACCTCTTTTTTTTGGCTGGTGTGAGTCTGCGCCAATTGTGGCCATTCTCTTGTTAACCAATCACCTGTATCTCTACATTGCCTAATGGTATGTGGTCTATGTTAGGTGGGCGGTAATGGGGACACGTTGTCATTGACTACAGGCTGGGTTAGCTGGTCACGTGACATGTGTTGACATGTCCTATTAATGGCCATATTTGACCACACGTCAGCAACATGCGTCAAAACATGCCGTCCCCACACCCGGTATCGATCTGGTAATCAATACCCATTGTTTACATCATGTGACCCTATATAACTGGGTTGATTGACCCCAAAATTAGGTCACATGACTAATTGCATACAATACTATACGTCATCATCCTAACCATTTAAGGGCCGCATAGTGCATCAAAGCATTTCAGCATTTGGTAGTCATGATGCATCATGCTGACCATACTGGGTTGATGGGTCGGCATGATGTATGAATAGCTTAGGGTTATAATTTAACCCTGAGCTATTCATGGGGGTGCAGAAGCCCCCCCCCCTCAGGTCGGAAAGTGTCCGAAATTAAGGGCCTCAGGTCACAAAGTCGCCTTTGTAGACCATTTACACATGTATGCTATAGTGAAACTTTTCCAAAAGTCGCCAGGTCGCTTTTATTATTGTACCAGGTCGCCAGGTTGCCTGGAAAACAGCCCAGGTTGCCAGGTCGCTTTTATTATTGTACCCGGTCGCCAGGTTGCCTGGAAAACAGCCCAGGTCGCCAGGTCGCTTTTATTATTGTACCAGGTCGCCAGGTTGCCTGGAAAACAGCCCAGGTCGCCAGGTCGCTTTTATTATTGTACCAGGTCGCCAGGTTGCCTGGAAAACAGCCCAGGTCGCCAGGTCGATCTTGACCCCTCTGGAGCCACATTTATACATCATGACGACCCAACATAATATTATTATGTTCTTGAGTTAGCATGAGTCGTTTTTGCTTCGTGACTTCACTTTTGGCAGCCTTCTCCCATGCTGTGGTAGACTTACAGCATAGCAAACATTGTCTATGTGGTGTTGGAGGTTAAAGAATCCTTGCTTCGGTGAATGGAGGGGGTGCAGAGGGGTCCCCCCCCCACTTAGGTCGGAAAGTCGCCGAAATTAAGGCCCCCAGGTCGCAACGTTGTTTTTTTTAGACCTTTTATCCTATAATTCATTTTGTGCAAAAGTCGCCAGGTCGCTTAAATTATTGCCCCAGGTCGAAAAGTCGCCTGGAAAACGGCCCAGGTCGCCAGGTCGCCAAAAACCCCTCTGCAGTCACAATGGAGCCGGATTTCTGTCTTCAGCTCAATAGAGATGGGTTCATCAACAATGTACGCTCTTTCCAATGGTACTATTTATATGCCATGATTCTTAATGTAAATGTGCAACATTGAATTGAATATGATGTACCAAGATCTTGGTGTGGTCGAGAAAAGGAATTGGGGGGCCAGCCTGAAAATGTGAAGGGGGGTTGGTGTGGTGACCAATAATCTGTCTGAGTGTTGTACTAGGGTATATTTAGTGTGCTGATTCCGAATCTGCCATGTGTAAAGTGATATCTTTGTCGCAACAAGGTCAAATACAAGGTCAAAGGTCCCGATTTGGTATAAGAATGCATGGGACCAGTTTAATCAGGGTAATAGCAGTTAAAGCAAATAATTCATTCTATTTTATTTGCAATCATTTGTACTGGTACTACATCAACAGCATCACTAATACAAATGCAAGTCACATATGTAAGATGAATAATCTTCACCTTTAATATTTTTGTATTTGTTTCAAGATGTGTGTACTCATTTCAGTCTCATGTTTACATCAGACCGTGACCTTTGACCTTGAATTTGACCTTGTTGCGACACAAATATCACTTTACACATGGCAGATTCGGAATCAGCACACTAAATATACCCTAGTACAACATTCAGACAGATTATTGGTCACCACACCAACCTAAAGTTAAATATCAACATTTGGTCTTTCTGGCCCCCCAAGTAAGGTAATGCGCGTGTCACTGGATGGAGAGATGCCTGGTACGAGCCCTGACCAAGCTGTCCATTCTTCAGATGTCGGTAAAATGAGGAGCACCAACACACTCAAAAAAGTCAGCGTCATTGTCGCTAAAACCACTCTCATGTGATAGTCAGGCACTGCCTGACCCTCACGTGAGAGTGGTTTTAGCGACAATCACGATGACTTTTTTGAGTATGAAAGACTTGTCTAAATGCGTGACAGCAGGAGCCAGTGACAAAAGGTGAAGACAGAAATATGACCATGACTTGCCCCCCCCCCCCCTCATGGGCACTGTGTATTTAATTTCTTGAGATACAGGATTTACTATGTGTTAATACACCATATTCGTACATTTTCAATATCCCCCGTGAATATAAGTTGGCAGTACCCAGTGGGCACGCCACCACTGATTAGTAGCTGCTCTGGTGGCTAATGACCTTGCAGGGCGTATTATCCATTCAGGCAGCACACAATAGTTGGTAACATTTAGCATGGTATTTGTACTCAATAATTAACAGAATATTAAGCTTTTAATAAGTGATGCACATGCAGGGCTACATATGCCTCCCTTATTGGGCGGGGCCATGCAGCTCTGGTTAGCTATAACAACTGAAGGGCTACAGAAACAGGACTTATTAATGGTGGTTTTCATAATAACTAAGAAGGCCTACATTTTTAGTCCTTATTAAGCAGTGTATCAACATCCCCTGATAAAGGCTGCTTTTGCACTGTCTAATAACCATCACATGTGAGACCTTATTTGGGGTTATGCAGGGCTGCAAAAGTAGGGCTTATTCATAGCTGATTAACTATTGTCTTTGTTATGAATATCAAGCCCTGCAAATTAAGTTCTTATCAGTCAGTGCAAGATAAGTCCTTATTAAGCAGTGAATCGACATGCCCTGATAAGGGCTGCTTTTTCACTGTCTAATAACCATCACATGTAAGACCTTATTAGAGGTTCTGCAGGGCTGCAAAAGCAGGGCTTGTTAATAACTGATTAAGCATCTTCTTTATAATGGATATTAAGCCCCGCAAATGAAGTTCTTATTAGTCAGTGCATTGACATCCCTTGATAAGGACTCTATTTGTATTGTCTAAGAACCACTTTATGTCATAACATAATAATACCAAGGGTAAGTTGTGTGATCTTTGAGAATACTTTGTGTCTCCTTGTTGTCTTCTGTTCTGGTACCTATTTGAGGGGGTAATACACCATGATTCTACAAGGAGATTTGGTGGCCTAATGAGTAAGTCACTGGACTTGTGTGTGAGAGGTCCTGGGTGCGATCCAAGAAGGAGCCACGGCACCAAATTTTCCCAAGAGTTGTCCTGACAGGAGTCGCGTCTGTAAGTGTTAGTAGACAGACTGCAGTGAACCTTCGGTGTCCTGGTCTCCCATGAGACTTGCACAGATCCGCTTCAGCCTGTAGAAGCATAATACACTTGCGACTGGTAAAAAGATAGCAGATATCAGTGTTGACGAAAGTGGTCCTAGCCGGGAGGGGAAAAGGCTACAATGGACCACTGGAGACTCTGAGAAAAGGTTGTGACAGCAGCCATCCCACGCTATCTGACAGTGAGTACGGTCAAGGCACATTGCACCACAGTCACCAGTTGGTTATCAGGTGTGTCAGGTTTGCCAGGGTCAGGAGCTAGGATGTGTTCACAGTGGTTGACTTTGACTTGTACACTGTCAATACAAACTCAATTTTGATATAATACTTCTATTCCCACTTTTCTGTATATTGTGAGAGGTTCGATAAAACCGAAAAGAATTGGAGAAAAACTCATCCGGACCTTTTGCTTTTGCTTTACACAAAGAAAATGGGTGCATAGCTGAAGAGAATAATACTTCCCATCTATTTCCAAAATGAATTGAATGGGTTTTTCATTCAATCAGATTCAAATAAGACAGTTTTTGTTTGTATCTCACTGCAAATAAAGCCCTTTTTAGCCAGTGTGTGAGCATGATATATGAAGGGCTGCTTTTGCAGTGTACCTAGGGTATGCTAGGGGCACAGTAAGGTTTAGGACCACCACTTATCATCAGCCCCACTAGCTCATGCAATAGCACACTGGACTTTACATCTGGAGGTAAGGAGTTCGATTCCCATTGACAACATTAATTTGTACAACAATCATGAATTTCCAATGTATGTATACTGAGCTGCTTATGAATGTTATATGCTTGAATAAACAGCAGAATGTTTCAGTGGAATTCCTTTTTAAAAAGTGGCACACTTCAGCTTATTACTAATCACTGCTTTGAAGTGCTTAATAAGAACTGCAGAGCAAGTCACTTATAAGTGCTGCTTTATAGCAGTGCGGTAGTGTCACAATTATAATCTTTAAATAAATTTGACTTTTGTTGCCCTTATTAGCTGAATTAGTGAACCTCTTGATGACCACTGCTTTGAAGGGCTTAATAAGTGCTGCAGATTAGCTGACTAATAGTTCTTACATTCTAGCCACAATATAGATGGATAATAAGCACTTCATTGAAGAGCTTATTAGTCACTTATTAAGTGTTGCTGTGCCAACTGGGTATTGGTAGTATTCAATGGGCTAAGAGAAAGTTGTCTTTCCTTCATGAAATGGCTTCAAATAAAAAAATAGACACGAATGCCACCTATATTGATATCATCTCTGTTGTATTTCACTCTTGGGGCCCGCAGTTTTGTTGGTTACGGCCCCAGATCCCACTCGTGAAATACGATGGGCATTGCCATTTGTCTATAGAGACGCTGAGAACAGTGTTGCTCCATTTGGGGGGGGGGGCAAAAATTTGGACCCCTTGAGGGGGGGAACCAAAAAAAATTGGACCTCTCTTGAGGGGGACCAAAAAAATTGCACCCTTTTTTAGTGAAAAAGCCATGCGTAACTATGGCTCAAAGGCTCGGCCACGCTCAATTTTGACTTGCCTGAGGGACCAGGTTTTGGCATGTAAAATGCCAAGTAGCTCTTCTTTCAGACAACTCCAGCTAGACGACCAGGAGCCTGTTTCTCTTTGATAATCGTGGGTAAAGGTGTGTTTTCAAGCGAACTTTCAGGAGTCAAGAAACACACTCTGGCTCATAGAATATGCTCGTTTTCCTATATAAAGCATAGTGATAAGTGAGAAATACAATACATCGAACACCAAAACGTCATCGCTACCACGGTATTTCTAATGGCAAACGTGGTCGTTTGTAAAGAAAAAAAGGCTCCTGCTTCCTCCCCAGTCTGCCGATGAATTTACTTTTTGCAGTGATTTAAACCCAGAGGTTACCGACATATCCAAGACAAAAACAGTGTCAGAAGTTACAGTTATAGAAAATTGTACAAGAATGATAATATTCCTAAACTAAAATAATGAAGAAAAAAACCACAATAACATAGCTGTTTAAAAGGACAAAGGCTGGATTGACTCATTCACTTTTATTAAAACTGTTTAATGGTTTCTCTGGCTGGGCCAGCTATAACATAAGGCTTCGAGTAGAATGCTCCCAGAATAAATACTATTTATCAAATCTAGAGTTTCTTAAATAATAAGTTCTCCACGTAAAACCCTAGATTTTCCTTAATACTAAGTCTTCAATGTAAACACTACATTTCAACATCATATTGATCAAAAATACTCCAAGGCCTCAAAGCCATATTGCACATAATTATAAATAGTTCATTTATTGCAATATTTCCACTTTTCCCTTTGGGGGTAGCATAGTGCTTTAATGTGCTATGCTCTTCATCGTCATGGCCGATGAATGGACAAAGGACATGTCTTATTAAAGCACCATGCGGCCCTTAAAGGGTTAATATCTCATTTATTGAAACATTGCAATTTAATGAAATATAATACACGACTAGTTTGACTTCGGTTCAACCCTCTTCCAAGAGACAACAACGTCATTCACGAAACAACCCACACTCAAAGCCAGGTATAGCACCCGGTACATCTATGCCAATGTACCTAATACTTAAATAGGATGAATAAATTATCGGTGTCTACTCGTCTATATTTCCCGCGAGGAAGGTCTCTATGTTCTCGGCTGAAATCCATTGTCAGCTACAACAGGTTACCATGGCAACGGAATGACACAAGTGAAATGACACTATTCATGGTTACAGCTTGCAGTAACACAGGATGGTAATTTATTAACGAATGGACATTCAATTAGTCTAGGGGTCCCCTGGGATGTGGTGTTATTCTACTCTAATAAGACTATCCCTCTACAACAATAATACACGTGATAGTGCCTCTTTAAGAGACCTGCACAGCACAGTCCCTCTAATACTAATACCTAGGACAGTCCCTCTCACAAGGGACAAGTGTACATCCTACCAGTTTAAGCAATGTTATTTAATCCTACATTCCCCAATTCCCAATCCCATCATTCATAGTGTCATGTCTTGGTGATAGGCCTACCCAGTGATGTTTTACTCCTCGTCCGGGGGGAAATTCAGACATTTCCATCGGTAGATCCGAAAACAATGGCTTGCATCTGCCAACCAGTCGCCGTTAAATTAATCACAAGAACCTCAGAATTTCACGATAACAGTTCAGAGTCCATAACATATAGAACATGTTGTAGTAACCGCTCAGGTGTATTTCTCAGTCCTTCGGGCTCAATATTTGGCATAAAGTGGGAGAGGATGGAGTGACCTAGTTGACGGGAGCGGATTGGCGCCGACGCCACCCCATGGGGAAGATGTCGCGGGTTACCTCGGGACTCATACACCGGTACTCGTACTTGACGTTGGCTCGGCCGGGCTCCACAAGGTCTGTTAACTGGCACCGACTCGCACATTGGCAGCTCCTGCAGAGGGAAGACAACGGGGAAAATTAAAGCTTGACTGTCATGGTTGAAATGAGGCCAAAAGCACTTTGGGATATAGTTCAGTTTTCGTTTACAAGAGGGCTCTTAAGGGCTGGGAGCTCAGCTCTCATAGGCACAAGATAGGGTGAATATGTTGCAGCTGGAAAATGCTCATGGTCCCCTGTCAAAAACACTGCTGCCCTTTAGTGAAACTGTTATTTTTGTCCATGTATGGAAAATGCTGAACTTATTCCCTGACGGCCCAGCTTTAAAGTTAGTACACACCTTTAAACAGAACTTGGGAATCAAACATTCACAACTACTTGGGGGAACGACACAAATCAGAACTTGTTCAAAAAACTTGTTCAAAAAACTCATTTAAAAAACAAGAAATTCCAGGGGATATGCCACAAAACGTTCAGAAAACGTTAAAAAATCTCCTGGGGATCACAAGTCAAGACTCAAGAATGACACAAGTTTAGCTTGAGGTTTTGTTTGCAGGGTATAGTTAATAATCCTTTACTTTCACAGTTACAGGCCAAATATGTCAATGAACATTTAGCCCAGTCTGTCATTATCCTGCTTTGATTCACATCTAGCCTTGTAAAAATCATATTAAAATACATAAAAATATGTATCTTTATTCCATGTGGAGAAACAAAGTTACTATGCTTAAGAACTAGAACGGCCGTTCTCCACACCCCCGTGGAGAAACTGATACTCATTCTCCACAGCTCCATTCTCCACGGTAAAGTTGTGAAACCAATCTTTAAATGTCGTTTTAAAATGGAATTGATCAACATTCACATGAAATAAACACAGAGATCCACTCAAATCAGTCTGACCTCCTTGTTTCTCCACTCCTGAGACCTTGTGTCGCATCACACTCGGCTGCGCCTCGTGTGATACAACCCAAGGTCCCACTCGTGGAGAAACCTGTCGTTCAGACAGATTATCGTGGACCTCTGTCTATATGTACCACCATAGAAGATAAGAAATACCATCGTCAATTGCAAAATTTGGCACTTTTTTATCATAGATTCGGCAGTTGTTCTGAAAGAGACCCCTCAGGAGGATCTTTCAGAACAACTGACGTGGTTGTAGGCAAATGGTGAGGTGACGGAACCTGTCTGACGACCAGTAGTAAAAACTCTTTCAGAAGATGGAATAGTCAAAATACATAATTGTTCAAGTCTGCTGGGAAATCAAATGTATTATACATGCATAACATATGTAACAATATGCATTTATACATACACATACATAGGTACATGTATGGTTTCTGAAATGATCCCAAATTCTGTTTGACGACCACTTGGGATCCATACATTTGCCATGGTCGTCAGCACCCAATTTTACACTTTGCCAATTATGACGACTGACGAGTGAAAGACCCTCCTGATGTCTTTAGTATTTTTATTCTACTTGTCTACTTACTTGTTCTCGATATAGAGGCAGTCCTCCTCGTCGGGGAAGGCGGGGCCGGGTCTGCTCTGGTAGGGACAGATGGCCCAGGCACACGCCATGTGGGGGGAGCACATCTGGACCGTACTCCGCTTCTCCTGGGGGCAGAAATACAGTCTCATTAAAGGTGGTGTGTCAGCTAAATGTTTAGAAATCTTTAGGTTTCATCAAAATAATATTGTATATCCTATCCCATACGTCTTCCCTAACTTTTACAACTATTGACAGTGTCTTAGTTAATGAGATAAGCACATGCAGTGCAATATTCTTTACTATAGGTCGACACTAAAACTCCCTATGTGTTGATCAGTTGATACTCAATGGCTCAAGGCTTTCTCTATCGGATTAGTTTCCCCAATACTCTCCTGGGGGAGCACTTGAGTCAGTAGGGTACATCAGGTATATTGTTATCAATTTCAAATTATGTATCAATAGACAAATATGCTGCACTGTTTATCAGTTAAAATGATAATGGAACCCATATGGCATTGAAGTGATATCCATTTTGAAGAAAAGGTTTGGGATATCTATTAGCTGATATACCATCTTTAAAGGTCGGTTTGAAAAGATTTTATTGACATAAATTCTGCATTAATGAAAACACGTCTTTCAAATAGAGCCAATGTACTTTCAACTTGTATTAATTCGGTGAGACACAGCCTTATGAAGTATCATCAAATACAAATGTATGAGTGCATCAAGTCAAAAGATTGTAAATTCTTTGACAAATACTAATGTTCCACAGTCGCACAAAATAATGAAAATTATATGACCAAGTTGAAACCAAAGATATTATCCAATCAATGCTATCCCTGCAAAAGAAATGTCAAGCGGAACTCATGCCATTCTTGCGTCAAATCTCGAGAATTCCGAAACTTTTTAGAACATTTTTAGAAATTTTCTTGTGTCATATTCCCTGTCATTTCTTGTACAGGTAAATGCGAACGTTTCTGAGTTGTGTGGTTCTTGAGTTCTGTTTGGAGGGTTGTCATCAGTCGTCATAATGAGATTTTTGTCATTATAGCAATTTGCAATTAAGGGAGTGGTCATTTTTTAACAACAGGGGGGAGGTCGGTGGATTTTCGCGCAAGGGGTTCGAAATTTTTTGGTCCCCCCCGCGGTAGGGGACGAATTCTTTTTGGTCCCCCCCTCGGGCAAGTTGAAATTGAGCGCGGCCGACCCCTTTGAGCTATAGTAACGCGCGGGCTTTTTCGCTTAAAAGGGGTGCAATTTTTTGGTCCCCCCCTTCAAGGGGTCCAAATTTTTTTGGTCCCCCCCCAAATCCACCAACCCCCCCCCCCTGTTGTTAAAAAATGACCACTCCCTAACAAGGGCACCGGTGAGCATCAATATGTGATATCTAAGTGTATAGATTACTGTATGGAATCTAACAGGAATTCTTGTGAAACAGTGAGTATCACTTTTTGGTGAACATTTATAACCCTTGCCCTGGCTGGGGCGCGATTCAGAACTGCCGTATCCGTCATTAAAAAAAAGTCGTCAAAAATGCTGCAGAGTAGGAATTTTCAACTTGACAGAGCACTCGGCAAATGAATGGATACCTAATGGTTGTCAATGTCAATTCATTGGGTATTGCATAAGATAAGAGATTAGATGATAATTTGATATATAGTGGGGTGTATCAAATTGTCTTTGAAACACAGCCAAACTGTGAACTTAATAACTCTGACATATTTTGAAAGAGTTTTGACAATTAACTAAATTGTCAAACCCGAGAATTTTCGGCACTTTTTACCAGTCGTTCTGAATCTGGCCTCTGGAGGCTCATTCAGAATAACTGATGTGGTCGTAGGGAACTGGTGACGTGACGAGACCTGTCTGACGACCAGTAGTTAAATTTGTTTCAGAAGAATTACTATACAAATCTACAGAAACTTAATGTAAATACCAGATTTTGGCAGCTATAAATACCCTCGTCAATTGCAAATATTGCAATATTGACGAAAATCGCAATATGACGACTGACGAGCCTGTTCTGAAAGAGCCTCCAGATGTCTGAGTGTCTTCCATGCTGAAAGGGAGTCATGCATTGGGCCAAAAAAAAAGAAGGTTTGTTTCCGGTAACCCGACCGGGTCTAGTAAAACAGGGCCAGGTCCCCCTCTTTTTTTCTCTTATTCAAATTTTTCCCTACATGCCAGTTTTTACGGTTTGTAAATCGGATAATTTCTAAGGATTTTAGAGGAAAAACGCTAAAAATAGGCCTAAAATAGGGGGAAAAAATTTAAAAATTAAAAAAAAAAAAAAAAATCCGACCGGCCGGGTCTGTGTTGTCTGACCATGTTACCGGAAACCAACCTTTTTTTATTTGACCTAAAGCTCAAATTGGGAGTGTCTTCCCGCAAAACCAATCTGATGAAACAGTTATCCCCCCTCCCCCCCCGCCAGTCGTGACGTGACGTAACGCCTGCATGTTTCATGACAGGATGTCCTTGTCATGACCTTCATGTATAATGAAGGTCATGGGGGAGGTGTGACATTCTCATACTAACAAGACGCCCCAGCTCTCACATCCCCTTCCTAAACATTTCAGGACAGCATGGTATCTCTGGGTGTACATTCCTGGCCCAACCTTTTTTTTGGTTTGAATGTGCTCTAAATGAACTTGTTTATCTAACAGTCCATTTGGATAAATGAGAGGAGTAATGAGATGATACAGAGTGAGATAGTATAGAATATAGAGGGTACAAATTACATCAATCAGATCAAGGTTTCTTACTCAAAACCCTTTCAGATGTGAGCAAGGCATGTATTAGTTTGACATTATATCTCACACTCAAAAAATAAACTTGTCTCCAGACTCTTCAAAGTGACGGTCATAAAATAAACGAGTCAAAAACTTGTCTAAGTGACAAGGAAGCGGGTCTTCTAGCTGGAGATAGAAGACCCACTTGGTATGTGCCAGCCCAAAAACCGACATTTGCCAGCTCCAGATTCTGTTTGTGGGATGTTAGCCTGATAGGTTAGACAACTTTTAACTCGTTTATTGTATGACAGGCAATGGGACAAGTCTGGAGACAAGTTTATTTTTTCAGTGCAAGGCAGCTGACTAGTGTGCTTCGGATATTTCCCTCAAGTCGGTGATTTTCTTGAAATTGCGCTTAAATTGCGCTTTGTTCACACTCACAAGCATAATGGACGTCACCTGCGTTCTGAAAACGCAGGAAAGGCGTTCTATTTCTCGTATTTTCCAACCTCAAGATTCAATTAAAAGAGTGCTCTCCTCAAATTTATAATTGTTGTCGATTTTGTAGATTAACGTTTTTCAGGAAAAGGGGTATATTTTAATGGGGATTTGACCTTGTTGGGAGCACACTCAAAAAGTAAACTTGTCTCAAGACTCTTCAAAGTGACGGTCATAAAATAAACGAGTCACAAACTCATCTAAGTGACAAGGAAGCCGGTCTTCTAGCTGAAGATAGAAGACCTACTTTGCATGCGCCAGTCCAAAACCCGACATTTGCCAGCTCCAGATTTTATTTGTGGGATGGTAATCTGATGGGTTAGACAACTTTTGACTCGTTTATTTTATGATAGTCACTTTGACAAGTTTACTTTTTCAGTGCAGATCCCTTTAGGTCAGGTGCAAAAGAAGGGACAGTTTCCCCTGACCCTGGTATACTCATAGCATCGTATGGTCGGCATGATGCATGAATGCAGCACTGGTGAATCACTCACCAGGTGTGCTTTCATGCATCATGACGACCAGAAGGGAGTAAGGGAGTACACTCAAAAAGTAAACTTGTCTCCAGACTTTTCAAAGTGACGATCATAAAATGAACGAGTCAAAAACTTGTCTAAGTGACAAGGAAGTGGGTCTTTTAGCTGGAGATAGAAGACCCACTTGGCATGTGTCAGCCCAAAACCCGACATTTGCCAGCTCCAGATTCTATTTGTGTGATGGTAATCTTATGGGTTAGACAACTTTTGACTCGTTTATTTTATGATAGTCACTTTAACGAGTCTAGAGACAAGTTTACTTTTTTCAGTGTAGTGCACCAAGGCACTATGCGGCCCTTACAGGGTCTCTAACAATAGCTACTAGCGTATGACCTCTCACACAGCATGTCACAACCAGCCATCAAACCTGTCACCAATCTCCAAGCACAACCTTGCTCCATTTTACCGCTATCTCTGACAATAAAGGCTCTATAGGGCTCCTAGGGATTAGGCTATGGGCGCGGCCATGTCCAACCCCTGGTACTTCTTTTGGTTGCCTCTAGATGGGGTCTAAGTCAGGATAGTGATTGCTTCAGTCTGTGTTACCCTGAAGACATGTGAATAGCATTGGCCTCAGTAACTAGGCCTACTCACTGAAGGGCAAAGTCCTGGGAACCACTTCAGACAGAAGCAATAGTGGCCTGCCCTGTGATGTCATAACCCCTGGTTAGCTGCTCTATCTAGTGGCCAAGGGCCTGTGCTGAAGGTTCTCAACTTAGGACAGGTGGTGCTGCTATCAACGACCAGGTGCCCTGTAGCGTACACGTAAAACCCTGGTCATAAGCCGACCTCACCCCCCCCCCCCCCAGCCCCCACTTGTCAGGGAAAGTCATACGCCGATTCTGGGGTCATTTGAACATACATGTGTTAGGGAGTGATCATTTTTTAACAATAGGGGGCAGGTGGGTTTCCGCGCGGAGCGCATCAAATTTTTAACACCCCCCAGGTCAAGGGGTCAAAATTTTTTTACCCCCCCCCCCCCCCCTTTTGGCCGAAAATCAGCTCGCGCGTGGGCCCTTTAAAGCATAGTAACGCGCAGGCTTTTTGGCTCAAAACAGGTTAAATTATTTTGATCTCCCCCCCAAGAGGGGTCCACATTTATTTGCCCCCCCCCCCGGTCAAGGGGTCCAAGAAAAACCCGAGGGCACCAAGAAAACCTTGCGAAAATGGGCGGAGGCTAGCTTGGGACGTCGCATGCCTCTGCTGAGAGAGTGACTTTACCTTTTTGCGCAATATCGGGAGGGTGGGCTCCTTGTAGAAACCGGAAGTTCAGGGACAAACGGAAGTGACGTTTTCCTGGGCGTATGGCGTCATTTCAGGACAGGCCTCGTTATGGCATCAGTCAAGAGCTATTTATAGAATAGTCCTTGACCGAGTTTATTCTAGAATCTTGCAAGTTATATTTGTATCGGATGATTCTGAATGATAATACCATTTATTAGCAATAGGTTCGTCATATCGCCCATTGCTGAATAAAGTGTACAACTTTCGCAGGGCCAGCAACTATATCAATCACCTCCCCATTGCCTCAGGTGTGAGGTGAGGGACTTAGCCTGATTGGGAGACAATGCATTGATTACACATTGAATCACTGACATGTGACCACCTCCAGCGGTGTTGATTTAATGCTCTCAGATTTTTCATCACATTTCTTAAAGCCTATCTACACAGAGAAATGAAACAGCGTCAAAAGGGAGTCCAGGTCGCCTCCAGAATGACTCCCCTCTGTTGGGGAGCCCAGGTTGTCTAACAGAGTCTAGGTGACTCCCTGTCTGACCTAGGGGAGTCACCTAAATGAGTCACCTAGCTCCCTGGCCCACATAAGGGAGTCACATATGGACCTGGGCTCCCCTAGAGAGGGGAGTCATTGTGTAGGCAACGTGGACTTCCTTTTGATGCTGTTTCTTTTCTCTGTGTAATTGAAGGCCATGTTATGGAGAAACTATAGATCAATTTTAAAGGAATACACAGTTATACTATGTACCACTGTGAATTGGGAGTTGAGAATTATTTTATCTACCGTAAAACCTCGCGTATAAGCCTAACTCGCGTATAAGCTGCACCCCTAACTTTGACAGAAATTATAAGCTGCAGAGGGGCTCTGAATATTGTTAATTTGGTACTGTAGTATACTTATAAAAACTCTCGTATGAGCCGCACCCTATATAGGCATGTTTGGTATCAAAAGAAAGCTGAGTCTGACTCTTGTACTAGCCGCGGCTTATACGCGAGGCTTTACAGTATACTTAAATTACAATTAGCCTAGGGCAATCTGATATCCCAGCTTATATATATATAATGCTCAGTATGATTACATATTGATATATTTATCGTGGACGATTTATGTTACATTTAGGTGCCTAAAAGTTTGTGTCTGATGTTATGTAATTTGGCATAGGAGAGAGGTGAGAATTGTTGCAAAATGTTGAATAAGAACACGCTATGGCCATTTGGCCGATACATTGCTTTAGACATTGCCATCCTCAGGCACGTGCCTCAGGTATTGAACAGTGGTACTCTATGGGTGTGTCTATACGCAGAAAAGTGCGCAGTGGACGTATTTGATATAGGATATAGGCTATTAGCTTTTATACCCTTTTACTGTAGGCGGAGGGGGGGGGTCAGTTGACGTCATAGCCCCCTCCACCCCCACCAATAGCAATACGGCCGTTACAGTCACTGGGACTGGAGGCTCATTAATTCAGAACAACTGACATGGTCGTAGGGAACTGGCGACGTGACAAAATCTGTTTGACGACTAGTAGTAAAATTTCTTTCACAAGATTTCCTATACAAATCTATAGAAAATTAATGTAAATGCCACATTTTGCTAGCTACAAAAACCCTCCTCAGTTGCAAATATTGCAATATTGACGAAAATCGCCATATGACGACTGACGGGTCTGTTCTGAAAGAGCCTCCAGGCTGGGGCCAAAGAAGAAAAAAGGTGTGTTTCAGGATACATAGTCTGAAAATCTAGGTAGGGTAGGTCGGATGTTTTTTGGGTTTTTTTAATTGGTTTTTTTTCAAACGTTGGACTGAAAAGTACCCAAAAATTGACTGGCAAACTTTAGCACTGACTCGCTGACAACTGTGTCGACTCGTAGACTATCAAATTGACCCTGAAATAGGCCCAGAATTAAATCAAAAACATGAATATTTTGCAAAATAGGATAAAAGATTCTTGCTGACTGCGGTGTTGAGTCGTAGACTATCAAATTGACCCTGAATAAGCCCTAAAACATAAATATTTTTTTCAAAATTGGATAAAAATTTCTAGGGTCGGCCCTGTTTTGCTAGGTAGGGCCGGGTAACCTGAAACACGCCTTTTTTAATTTGGTCAGGACATGAATTAACCCTGTAACTGCCGCAGAGTGATGTAATGCACTCCCTTAGAAAAGTGAGAGTCATTGTCGCTAAAATTACCGTCTCCTGAGGGTCAGGCACTGCCTGATCCTCAGGTGAGGGTAGTTTTAGCGACAATGACTCTCACTTTTCTGTGTGTGCAGCATGTCATTGGTCGTCATGATGCATGGATGCAGCTCTGGCGACCATCTCACCAGTTATATATTTACACAGCTAGATTTGAATTAAAGCATGTAAAGATTGGTTAGAAAATGTGTGTTTTTTTAATTGGGCCAAAAAAAAGGTGTGTTTCAGGCAACATGGTCCAAAAATTTAGGGTAGGTAGGTTGGATTTTTTCTTTTTTTAATGTTGGAGGTACCTGGAATGAGTCGTGAACTGCCACATGGACTCGCGGCTCATCAAGACAACTCACTGATTCTTACTATGACTAGGAATATCATGAAATAATTGGACATTCTTGTTAAAAAGCAATTTCCTGAGGCTGGACAGTTAATAGGGCATGTGATCTGTTCTTCCTGGCCCAAAAATTGCTAAGATTTCCTAGAAAATATGAATATTTTACCAAAAAAACAAAAAAAAATTCTCCAAAATCGGAAAAAGTGCTAGGGTCTGCCAGTTTTTGAAACTAGGGTCGGGTTGCCTGAAACACACCAACTTTACAGGGTTACCGGTGTCACTATCAACTCTTTATGGACAGCATGATGCCTTAATGAATAATGCCCTTGGTCGTCAAGATGCATGAATGCAGCCCTGGCGAGTAAATCGCTAGGGCTGCATTCAAGCATCATGCCCTATGGGGTTAAGATACTCCCAAAGGGTCGGCATGATGCAAAAATGCAGCACTGGTGAGTTACACACAAGGGCTACATTCATGCATCATGACAATCAAGGGGATGATGCATTGCGGAATCATGCCGTCCTTAGAGGGTCAAAGGGCTACTGGCGTCACTATTAATAGGCAGACCAAACAAGGAGCCTTATTTGTGAGTCAATAAGGTGACTTACAACAACATGCTGAGTAACTCCTGACGGTATGTACACTTATATTCTGACCTTAGAGTACTCCCTCCAAACAGAACTCGGGGATTGAACGTTTACAACTGGGGAGAATCTGGGGAAGTCACCACAACACAAGAAAGACACGAGATATTCCCAAGAATTGTCACATTGTGAGCATGTCCTACTCACAAAATGAATTTGGGAATTGAACATTCACGACTTGGGCGAATGACACAGGTTAAAACTTGTTAAAAAACTTGTTCAAAAAACCAATTCAAAAAACAAGAAATTCCTGGGAATATGCCACAAAACGTTCACAAAACGTTCAAAAATCTCCTGGGGATCCCGAGTCAAGACTCAAGGATCGCACGAGTTCCGCTTGAGATTTTGTTTGCAGGGTAATTAATAATCCTTACTTTCACAGTTACAGGCCGAATATGTCAATGAACATTTAGCCCAGTCAGTCATTATCCTGCTTTGATTCAAATTTAGCCTTGTAAAAATTTACCTCACAAAGAAAAATGCAAGAATCGTTTTCGCCAAAACAAGCACCTTCTGAGCGTCAGGCACTGCCTGCCTTTCTAAGTTTCAGTGTCCATACATTTTATACTTGTAATAGCAAAGTAATGCTCCGTCATAACAGTGTTCCAAGTCTCAATGAGGTCCTCCATGTTTAGTTCCGCAGCCAACCACCAGGTGGCCACTGACCCTGACTAGTGGATGAAGCCGCACCCTGTGCTATGAGTTTCTATGATCTGGAGATGTCAACAGCTTTGCATATTTAACTTATTCTAACAATATTAAGTGTTACTCAATATCTGTACCCAGTGGGCACATCATTCAGTTCAACATTGAATCAATGTTGAATCAACATTGAAACAACATTGATAACCAGTGATCAATGTTGAATCAATGTTCTGTGCCCACTGGGTAATGTGCTTTCTAAACAATGTAATACTTAGAGATGAAACAAACACAAAATAAACTTTCCAGAGAATAAATTACTTGTATAGGTTTCTACGGTACAGTGGCCCTGTTAAGCTGCTATTACTGCCCTGCCATCTAGCGGTATTGGGCATGAACTAGCCCTGGTGGACTCCCCCATTCGACGACCACACCCAAAAAATACACACCCTCGGACCGTATAGGGTATCATACTGTTTAACCCTTTACGGGCCACAGAGCGCTTCAATGCACTATGCCCCTTTGTCGTTGTGATACATAAATGCAGGCCTAGTGAGTTACCCCCAGGGCTGCATTCATACATCGGTCCAACTCTATGAGGTTGATACACTCACTGAGGGCTACATGGTGCATGAACTAATTGGGGTGTATTCATACATTATGGCGACCAGGGAGTTGGTCTAGTAATTCTTTTGTAAATCATTACATGGCCATAACAGGGATAATCACGTTCATTTGTTTAATGCACTGTCATTAAAGTCCGCGAATCAGTTACAAATAGGCAAAAAAACAAAGGTCTATGGGATCGGACGTGGGAGTAGGTCATTGACGATATTATCATACTTAACAATCAATACTTTAAGGGCCGCATAGTGTTTTATTGTATTCTGCTCATCATGGCGACTTATGACACAATGTAGTGACCTTGCAAACAATATATCAAGCGGAACTCGTTCCATTCTTGTGTCATAACTCGAGAATTTCAGAATGCTCATTGAACATTTTTTGAAAATTCTCTCGTGTCATATTCCCTGTCATTTCTTGTAGTTAAACTCTTGAAATCCAGGTCTTCATTCTACTTGTGGAATTTCTGGTTATTTGCACGAGTAAAACTCGGGAAACGTTTCTCACTTGTGTGATTCTTGAGTTCTGTTTGGAGGGAAATCACCATGCGGCCCTTAAAGGTATAATCACCGTTATTGGTTTAATGCACTGTTATTATCAGTAAGTATCTGCTGGGTTGACTGAAGTTACCTCACCTGTTGCCTGATACCTGAAGTATGGTAATGAATGGGGGAGCACTGAAAAGGTAAACTTGTCTCCAGGCTCGTCGAAGTGACTATCATAAAATAAACGAGTCAAAAGTTGTCTAACCAGGTTACCCACAAATAGAATCTGGAGCTGGCAAATGTCAGGTTTTGGGCTGGCACATGCCTAGTGGGTCTTCTATCTCCAGCTATAAGACCTGCTTCCTTGTCACTTAGAGAAGTTTTTGACTCGTTTAGTTTATGACCGTCACTTGGAAGAGTCTGGAGACAAGTTTACTTTTTGAGTATGTGACTCAAGTAATTGGTTTAATGTCTGTAATCCGTAAAATTAGAAAAAACACAGGCTATAAGATCGGACGTGGGAGTGCACATATGATTATATACATCTATAAGAATGTACCACTTTAACCCAGTAAGAATATAAAAATGACATTTGATGGTATAATGCACCAATGCAGCCTCAGTGAGTTACCTTGAAGGTATCACGAGTCATGACTTGATTTGCCCTTGATATCTCGTGTACATTGCTGTCTAGAAATATTACTAGAACTGAGTTACATACACTGTACATGTTTAACGATAAGAAGCCATCAGTAAGGAGAAGATCTCATTAGTTTTGACTGATGTTGGCTTTAGTTTTACTAACAAGAGCGCTGAAGATGATGAGGTTTTTCTTATCCGCATTTTATTAGTTGAGAGCTTTTATCTTTAAAAGTTGAAAATGTAAGTCAATACTATGCATGGCAGGCAGTAGAAGCTATAATTTGATACCAAATATGGTAATATCTGTCTTTCTTCTTTTTTTTCAAGAAAGAACTTGCAAATGTACAGAGGAAACACGGAGAGCATTAGAATCAGTATTCCAAGACTGCACGAGTCTCTGGCAAAACTTGACTTTTCCTCTGGAGCCTTACGTTGGTCTGTAGCTTTTTATTACAACTCGTGTGCGGGTGTAAATGCAGTCCCATTATTCATTTCTAACAGTGTTCTGCTTATATCCTTTTCGAATTTTCGCCATGTAACAGCTAATGCTTCTAAAAATTGAATCCTGGAATTGCGGCGTGAGCGTTACAATTTGGTAGACAAATGGCGCTCTCATTGAGTATCCAATGCTTTACACACGATCAACCGCTTCCAAATTCAGAACTTCCTCCTGCATGTGTTCCCCTATGTTATTTCATGTGGAGAAAGGAAGTTGCTATGCTTAAGTACTGATGTGGCCATTCTCCACACTCCAATGGAGAAACTGATGCTCCTTCTCCATTGGCTGTTTCTCCACAATGATAGCTATGAAACCGATCTTTAAATGTCTATTTTGATAAAACTAATCAAGAATTACATAAAATAAATACAGAGATCCACTCTAATCAGTCTGAAGTCCTGGTTTCTCCACTTGTGGTACCATGGATCGCATCACGCTCAGCTCTGCCTCATGTGATATGATCCAATGCACCACTCGTGAAGAAACCTGTCGTTCAGACAGATTATCATGGACCTCTGTCTATATACTATTGCCTGTCTGTCTGTCATATAGATGGAAGTCGTCGTAAACTTTGTGTTCATAGTGTGTTCTACAATGAGGTCCTAATTAATTTTACTTTTTTGATTAAAAGAAAAGTATTTTGGGGCAAGGTTTGCCGAACAACACAGAAATATATGAGCTTCAGACAGACTATCCCAGTATATGTTGCCAATACAAACTCCCTATGTCCCTCTCTGTCTCTCTTTGTCTCCCAGTGTCTCTGTCTCTGTCTCTCTGTCTCTGTCTCTCTGTCTCTCTTTGTCTCTCTGGGTCTCTGTGTCTCTGTCTCTCTTTGTCTCTCTGGGTCTCTGTCTCTCTGTCCCTGTCTCTCTCTCTCCCCTCTCTTGGAGGTGTATCAGGCCCTAAAATAGCTGATACTCCCACCCTCCCTACTCACTATATATATATACTATACACTTGGTACTCATTTGACCGCTGCTGTTCACAGTTCAAGTTGTGGATTATCCAGAATTGAGTACAGGTCCGGGGTAACACCCATCATTATTCACGGCTTAGACTCAGGAATAGAACAAACCAAAAGTCAGTTCTCCCCTCACCCCTTTCTGAAAGCTCAATTCTCGAGACTAGAAAGGTAAAAATGTCTCCCCTATCGACTCTAATGGCGTTGTGCCAGTGGAAAAGTAATTAATTAATTAATTCTACATTAATACTCTATTCTTCATTCTTTAAATGTATCTAAAGGCTACTCAGTCATGATAAACTATCTAGAATTGATGTCATATGAATTTGTTTGTACAAATTGACTTTGCTGGATAAACAACAACAAAGTGCCTCAAATACTTCATCTCATAAAGTGACATGTGTTTCAGTATTTCCCAACACTTGAGGAGGACTTACATGTAATACGAAACAAGAAATACCCTCCAAACAGAACTCAAGAATCACAGTTCTAAGTTAGAAACGTTTGCATTTCCCCAGAAACACACAAGCTGCCTACACAAGATAGGCACAGGAGATTCTCCATAATAGTGAACGTTCCTAGTGACATGTTAATGGTCATGATGATACATTTTAAACCCCAACTAACAGCTGGCAGGCATATAACGCCGTTCATAGGCTATGCCAAAGGGATTTAAAATTATATATAAAAAATCTTATTTTTTTTAAGTATGGGGAACTCCAGAGGAATTGGAGTGATGTAAGGGACTAAAGAAGGGAGATGATGGAGGAGAAATAGGACTATTGATGTTGTAGAATTTGGAAGTTGTGCCATAAAGGCAACATTGAATGTGTAGGCCTTCCTTGAGGAGGGGACCCTTTGGTATCTGAAGGTCCCATTTTAGGGTGGGACAATGGTTGGTTTAACACATATTACATGATGCTTTTTATCGCCATGATGCATGCATGCAGCACTACCAGTAACATCCAAGTATAATTCCATAAACGTTGATACACTCCTAAAGGGTATCACAGTGCATTGATGTAGCCCTGGCCAGTAGGCTCCCCAGGGCTGCATTCATGCATCATGCCGATGTGTGATTTACAATACTACCCGGGAATACCACACAGTCCTTACCAGGTTAACCTTTTAAGGATGCATGTCCCTTTTAAGGTCTACCTTTGTCAACATAATGCACCAATGCGGCCCCCACGAGTAACTCACTAGTTTGTGCGTCCGGATGGTATCAACCTGGCGAGTTACTCATCAGGGCTGCATTCATGCATCATTACACCCAAGGACATGATGCATCAATGCATGATGCATTAAGGCATAATGCATTAAGGTATAATGCATTAAGGCATGATGCATTAAGGCATGATGCATTAAGGCATGATGCATTACGGCATGATGCATTAAGGCATGGTACATTAAGGCATCATGAAGTTGAAGTTGAAATACAGCTCAATTGTTCCGCATGAACATACATAATTTTAAGTATAATTACATTGTAAGTCCTTATGGACAAGTTATGTTACATTTAAATAAAGGGGCCTCAAAGGGTGTGTCCGGTGTTGTGACATTAAGGCATCATGCATGAAGGCATGATGCATGAAGGCATGATGCATTAAGGCATGATGCATTAAGGCATCATGCACCAAGGCATCATGCATTAAGGCATCATGCATTAAGGCATCATGCATTAAGGCATGGTACATTAAGGCATTAAGGCATGATGCATTAAGGCATCATGCATTAAGGCATCATGCATTAAGGCATTAAGGCATCATGCATTAAGGCATCAAGCATGAAGGCATCATGCATTAAGGCATGATACATTAAGGCATCATGCCTTGATGCATGATGCATTAAGGCATGATACCCTCCTTACAGGGTGACAGACATGTAACAGGTGCCTTACCTTGGTGACGGAGCGTCCTGACGTGACGGCACACAGGATGCTCAACACCAGAGCCGCCAACAGCGCGCTCAAGTGACTGCTCAGATGCATTTTCAAGAAAATGTCGGCTGCTTCTCCTACTCAATAAAACGGTGTAAATGTCGTCTGGGAGAGAGTATCCAACTGTGGGGGTGGGTTGTACAGGTGTATGGTCCACCTGCTGCGTTCTGAGTGCGGTTGGTGTCTGCTAACAGACTGCCTCTTATATAGACCCACTCCTGAGATGTCCAAAACTTTGTGACGGCACCAATTGGCCGCGACACCCCCAGCGTCCCACACTACCCACACTACCCACACGCCCCCTGTGTACTTCCGGTGGGATTAGCCCCGAGGTGAATGGCGTCATAAGACACAGGCCCCGCCCACTGCGGCATCCCGCCCTCTGATTGGCTGGTGGGTAGAGTGGCCATGCCCATATTTGGAGGCTGGCTGTGGGGTACAATAAGCTGGTACAGGATGGCTGAGGCTGCCACCTGTTCACTGGAGCTGTCACTCTCCAAGCAGAGCCTGCATTCACCTCTGGCTATACCTTGTCCGTGGGAACCTGGCGAGGCCGACCAAGGGCCTAGCTAATGAGTTCTCTGTGGGAGTCTTATAGCTGTGGTCAATGGTCAAATTGAAACCTCGCCAGGATATGCCAGACAAGGTATACCACGTACGAGGGACCGTATTCGACGTAATAAGCGCCCTGGGCGCTTATGAAATTATTTTCATGGTAGTTTTAGTACTTAAGAGTTTAGTTGTCTCCAAAATCGTGAGATTTGAGCCTTTGTTCTAGTCTATAAATGCCCCAAAAAGAGGGGGGCGCTCATTAGGGGGAGGGCGCTTATTACATCGAATACGGTATGCATAAATGGCCAGTTAACTGTTGGAGGGGCATTCTCACCACTCACACTTAACCACATAGTAGACTAGAACAGCACTAGAACTGTGAGTGGGATACGCTCGGTGATTATGCCACTGTTGACCCTTTTTCTTGGAAGGCAGCTTCACAGATTTATCATGGTATAGACCCTTTTAATCCCCCTTAACCCCTTTAATCTTAGGGCTTAGTCTCTACTCTCCCCGGGACTCTATAGTGACTCCCTAACATCCCTGCAAACAAAATCCCAAGCGGAACTCGTGCCATTCTTGAGTCTTGACTCGTGATCCTCAGGAGATTTTTTAACCTTTTGTGAATATTTCATGGCATGTTCCCGGGAATTTCTTGTTTTATGAATGAGCTTTTTTAAACAAATTCTTTTTTACAAGTTTTAACATGTGTCAATCACCCAATTGCAAGTCTTGAACATTCAATTCCTGAGTTCATTCAGTGAATAGGACACCTTCACAATTCTCCATGTCTTTCTTGTGTTATGGTGACTTCCCCAGATTCTCCCCAGTTGCGAACCTTCAATTCCCGAGTTCTGTTTGGAGGGTTTGTTGTTTTATATGAAGATCCCCTTGAGGTTTTAATAACTTGGGGGATCCCAAATCTACTGCAGCTGTTCTAAATACCTCTACATAACTTCATTTCAATTGTTCATAGATCTTAATGGTAGTAGCTCATACCTGACAACATCAAATGAATCCTTTTAAACTAACTTTATGATCCCTTCTGTTTGGAGGGATTGGCAGGACTGTATAATGACTCCTATTCTAAGACTCCCTCTTAATTGGGAGTCACTTTAGAGTCATGGGGGTAGTCACCTCAGTGATCGAGTCCCATTTGGGAGTCACTGTGCTTCTACTTCTTTTCTCTGTGAAGAGTATATTAATACCATACTATATACCGTAAAACAAGAGTAGATTCCATTCTAACAATGGCAGCCGGTACCACATTTATCAGCTAGGTAGATAGGCGGCCTATATAGGCGTTTACAGGACTTTTACAGGAGATTGAAAATGATGGGAGGGGGAGAGGAAGGTTCAGTAAAGTTTTGAAAATTGTCCCACCATGGAGTCACGACAGGGAGCGAAATATAATTAGAAAAATCAGCTTCATAGAATCCCAAGTACAACAACATCAGTCCACATGAGGAAGTAACATCATCCTCAGGGTAATTGCCCTATTTGATTTACTTTATAATAATAAATATTTGAATAACTTTATGAAGTTATTTAACCCTTTAAGGACGGCATACTGCCTTAATGCATCAAGCCTTGGTGGTCATGATGCATGAATGCAGCCCTGGCAAGTAACTCGTCCGGGCTATATTCATGCATCATACCGACACTACAGGGTTGATATACACCTGAGATATGAACCGGCGAGTTACGCACTGGGGCTGCATTGGTGTATCATGCAGACAAATATAATCTTTTAACTACAAGCGTCCTTAAAGGGCTAAACACCATCCTACTTTTCCTACTTATTCCAAATTCAACCTGGAATAGGATGTCACTGTCTATAGATTTAAGTCACATTTAAGATCTGTGTAATTGGGCCCTCTAGGAGGATTCTTAGGGCACAAACAGTTGAGGGGTGGTAAATTTATGGAAGAGCTTAGCCAATCAGGTATCATTAGGGACATGGTGGACATTAAGTAAAGCTTTGGTGGCAATCTGGGAATGACGGTAGGCAGCCGTGGTGGCTATCTTTGTCCTCAAAATAAGTGAATTAGAAGAATTATATTGTAAGGTCCATAAGAGAAACTAAAATCATTGAAATTAGTTGTTATCACTAGGGATTGCAGACAATAATCATGTGATTCTTTTAGACATCATGCTTTATGGATCCCCTCCAAACAGAACTCAAGTTAGAAACCTGAGCTGTATATAGGCTGCGAACTAGGCCCTACACGATGCTGGGTAAATAAAACAATTATCAATCAATGAAACTCTGTGAGGTCTGCCTGTGCTTGGAGAGTGATGACGAGGTCAACACGTCACAGCGTCCGTACCGTCAGAATGACGTCCTGAATGGCGGGGTTTGTATGACGGGACGCTGTGACGTAACACGTGTACCGTGGACGTAGATCCTGCTGTATTGTGGCGGGAACCAGCTCTGTATGACCGGGGGGGGGGGGCACTCCCTAACTATGTGTGAACATCACCTAAAATATCACATCACCTGGGATCCTTATCACGGGAGGTAATTCTACAAAATAGCACGCTTTTTTATACAGAGAAATGGGGGAAATAATGCTCCAATCAAGGGGGACCGAGGTGAAATACCCTCACGAAGTTTGATTGATTAAACTAGCCCATAAAAGATAGGGCTTACCCCTACCCTAGAAATAACATTTATGTCTGTAATGAACGAAAGCTGGCTAGATGTGTCAGTTGAGAGTTTCAGCTTAAAAATGTACCCCTTTTCCTCCAAAATTGCCTAAAAGGCACCCCTATTCAAGGGGCCTCGCGGACCATTGCCTAGGATCCAAATACATACCCTTTCCCTTGGAATCGTGTTCACACATAGTATTCAATGCTGAGGGAGTGCCCCCCCCCCCCCAGGTCTACATGATAGGGTAGGGGTGGGGGGGGAGAGGGGGAGATGGGTATGAAAGGGGCAGTAATTGGGATCAGGGGTGGTGTACTACATGACCCCACTCACCTAGCCGACTTGTGATCTTAGGGAGTGGCCATTAACCTCTGTGTCACCAAGGGGGGGGGGGGGGGAGGGTGAGGCACCTTTCTCTTTTACTGGTGGGGCTTACTCTCTTACCAGTTACCAGGGGGGGCACCTTTCTCTCTTACTGGCAGGGGTACCTTTCTCTCTTACCGGGGGGGGGGGCAACTATTTTTAAACCTTCGTTACCATGCTTCTAAGGGAAAGCGAGCGGCCCGATTTTCGGCCCACCGAGGGGATAGGGGGCAAAAATTGTCGACCCCTCTAGGAGGGGTTGAAAAGATTTTGGCGCGAAATCTCACCACCCCTCGCCTACTGTTAAAAAGTGGGCACTCAGGTATTGCTCTATAATTGCATGCGTCCCATAAGTATACCATATAGTGGTTTCATGGCCGGGGTGTCGATAAAGGGGGGGGGGGGCGCTCATAGTGGTATATGATGATAGTAATTCCACATGTGCCGTAAGTATGCTCTTATTGTGGCTTCGTGACTCGGGGGGGGGGGGGGGTCGATAGAGGTGACCGGAAGTAGTATTTGTCAAGTGCTGCCCTATATGATCAACTCATACCTGAACATGATTCATACCGGCCAGTGGCTACTATTACTATAATGGAAGGGATTACAGGTGTCCGCAGTGACCCGCTCCATGTATAGGCTGCATGGTCACCCATTAGGCCAAAAAAAAGGTTTGTTTCAGGTCACCCGACCGACCCTATCAAAAGAGGCCGACCCTACTTTTTTTATGCAATTTTGAAGAAATTTCCTTATTTTTAGCCTTTTTGGTAAAATCTTTGGGTCTTCGGAAAGGCCGGGTAGTACTTGCATGTTCAAAAAAAAGTTTTGAAAAAAAAGAAAATCCGACCTACAGACCCTACATTTTCATACCATGTTACCTGAAACTAACCTTTTTTTGGCCTTATGTGGTAGATATGATACAAGTGACATGCTGTATGAGTGTCAAGCCAAGGATAGGGTCATTGCCCAAGGCGTCAGCCGCAGATAATTACCATTGTCCAAGGCTTTAACAATCATGCAGCTAGTCACACATATCTGACTTTCACTCACAGTAGGAGAGTGTGCTCAATGGACCACATCAACATACAACCTTGTATGTAAAATACCAATATTAGTCCATTTGTTTTATTCTCTCAGCTGTGGTTTAAAGACAGATAAGGGCCTGGTCATTTATTAGTTACAGGGGGTTGGCGATAAAATCCCGCGCGGAGGAGTGCAAGGAATCTTTTTGAGTCCTGAACCCCTTTTCAAAAATGGGCTTCAAAAGTGGATTTTTCTCCATTCCATTTTAGCATATATGGATTATCGCAATGAAATAAATGGAATTTCAATTAGAAATATAATGATACCTCATGAAAGACAAAGCTTTTGCCTTTTTGGATTATGCACGGGACTTCCTACATAATTAAGGATAATTCTGACGAATTAGTTCATCAGTGGTTTTTGAGAGAAAATTGGAGGGGGTAATCTGATAAAGTCAAAGCCACCTATTCACCTACTTATGTTTTTTAAGTCTATATAGAAGATTTCGGAGTGAGGGACAAGGAATTTTAAACAGTCCTGGAAGCTCATTCAGAATAACTGACGTGGTCGTAGGGAACTTGTGACGTGACAAAACCTGTTTGACGATCACGATTGGGGCACTCGTAAAAATTCTTTCAGAACATGAGATAGTCAAAAAATATAATCGGACATATCTGCCATGATTGCCAGATGGCAGGGTCAACAGCCCTTAAATAAAGCCTAATTTAGGGAGTGATCATTTGGAACAGGGGGTATATGTTACATGAGTGGAGGGGGTAAATGTTGGGTATGGGAAATGTCACCTGTTTTCCATGAAGATCTCGAGGCATTATTTATTTGGGGGCTATCTTGCTGAGAAATATCACCCCACCA
This sequence comes from Harmothoe impar, assembly GCA_947462335.1. Classification (NCBI taxonomy): domain Eukaryota; kingdom Metazoa; phylum Annelida; class Polychaeta; order Phyllodocida; family Polynoidae; genus Harmothoe; species Harmothoe impar. Next base: position 11,369,265 of record OX381716.1, read on the forward strand.
CACCCCCCTCCCCCGCTCGTCAACACCTAAATTTACACCTGTCACACATTTTGACGAAAATCAAAATATGACGACTAACGAGTCTGTTCTGAAAGAGCCTCCTGCTCCGGGGGTTGGAGGGGGGGGGGGTTACCCGGTGTATGGATACACTGTATGTATATCTTCCACACAGTACAGTCAGAGAGAATAGTCTAGTCACATACACACGGCCAGCTTAGCATTACATAGACATAGGTCAACCAAGTACAAGTGGCCAAAGTTACTACTACTCAATATTCCACTCACCAACTAAACCCTCTACACGTGTAGAGTGTACTGTATTGTACTGTATTGTACTGTATTGTCAGGGGTCGGTCAGCTTCCTCACTATTAGTCTAAAGCCTGATTACTCGCAGACTATATAGGCCCGTGTCAACGGACACACTGGTGGAAGCAGGAAAATGGAAATCTGTCCGTCAACGGGTGACGGATCCGTCACATTTTGGCGGATCCGTCAAGTGACGGGAATATCAAAAGATTTTAATATTCCCGTCACTTGACGGATCCGCCAAAATGGTGACGGATCCGTCACCCGTTGACGGACAGATTTCCATTTTCCTACTTCCACCAGTCCGTCCATTGACGGATCCGTCGACGGATGGACCGGTGGAAGCCATTCTGACGGATCCGTCACACTTTTGGCGTGCTGATGACGGGGAAAATGCCTTCCAACAACCCGTCACTTGACGGATCCGTCCAAAAATGGACGGATCCGTCACGTCGCGTTGGTGGAATCACCGCTTTAGAGTTTCTACTTGTATTGCTTTGGTGAGACTTAGCCTTAGACACCATAAATTTGCGTGGGTGGAGGAACTTCAAAGCTGGCTTTTTCACATTCAAAAAGGACAGCGTTTCTTTATTAGAGAAACTGTCACTGTCCAGGATTTGAAACTCCTTACTTAAAACAGCAGCACTTGATGGTCAGACGTATATATATGATTTGAGAGGGGGAAAGAGCTTTGACCCTTTAAGGGCCGCATAGTGCTGTAATGGGCATGCCCTTGGTCGCCATGATACAGAGAGCCGCACAACAGTCTCAGAGTGTCCCAGGCTGGGATGTGTATTGTGACAACCAGAGCGCCTGTGGTGACCGGAAGACCGAGAAAAGGAGAGGTACAGGGCCCCAGTGTAGGTTATATAGCAGGCTGACGTAAGAGATGGGAAAGATAGGCCTCTGTTGTGCCCTGCACTGGATACATGATGCATGAACCTATGATGTGTACCTTACCAGGCCAGTGTTCAAGCATCATGCCGACCCTTCAGTTCATACCCCGGGGGGAGGGGGGCACTTTATTATCTTTTGACAGGGGTGTGTGGCTGACCCTTTGACAACCCTTACCCTTGGTGAGGGGGATTTTTGGTCAAAAATGACCCTTGCTGAGGGTGATTTTGGATAAAAGCCTTCCAAACAGAACTCGGGAATTGAACGTTTGCAACTGGGGAGAATCAGGGGAAGCAACCATAACACAAGAAAGACACAAGATATTCCCAAGAATTGTGAATGTGTCCTATTCACAAAATGAACTTGGGAATTGAATGTTCGCGACTTGGGGAAATGACACAAGTTAAAACTTACTCAAAAAGAAATCGTTCAAAAAACAAAAAATTCAAGGGAATATATCACAAAACTTTCACAAAATGTTCAAAAATCTCCTGGGGATTGTGAGTCAAGACTAGTTCCGCTTGCGATTTTGTTTGCAGGGGACCCTTTAGTTCATACTATCCTTATGGGTCCGCATGGTACATTCCTGTATCCTGACGATAAAGGGTATGGTGCATTAAAGCACCATGCGGCCCTTAAAGGGTTGCTGTAGAGTTGCTTTCAAGTGGGGTACACTGAAAAAGTAAACTTGTCTTTTAAGTGACTGTCATAAAATAAACGAGTAAAAACTCATCTAAGTGACAAGGAAGCAGGTCTTCTAGCTGGAGTAGAAGACCCACTTGGCATTGCCAGCTCCAGATTCTATTTGTGGAATGGTAACCTGATAGGTTAGACAACTGATAGGTTAAACAACTTTTGACTCATTTATTTTATGACTGTCACTTAGATGAACCTGGAGACAAGTTTACCTTTTAAGTGTATGCTGTATAGTTATATAGCAAGGGAACACCGGTTAGGATTTGTGGGGGGTATAGCGCTCTTTGGCATTTGAGATTTCCGAAGGTTCCCAAGTGTCATGGGTTTTAATAGAAATACACTTAGGAATAGGAATAAAGATTGAATTACTTTGGTGGATAACTTTTTGTCGCCACCTGCCATTTTCTTTTTGTTTCCCAAGGGGGATAGTCGGAGAAAGGACAGTGTCTTTAAAGTTTCCTTTTTCAGAACATATCGGAAAGAAAAGTAGACTATGCGGCAGAGGGAATAAGGCTTATAGCCTTATGGGGTGAAGTCTCGCGAGATGTGATATATATGGCGAGACACAATGGTGTTTTATAAAAGTGGTGGGGTGCCAGTAGAGTCTTCCGGATGTCTCTCTGTTACATGGCTGTCTCTAGCATCTCCAGGGTATACTGCACAGTGGAAGTTACACATACATTCAGAGGGAGATTCATCTCTATGAAAAGTATGTGAACTAAAGTTTTATATTAATTTTTTATAAATCAAAAAGACTCCTGCTAACATCTCAGGCACTCAGACGAAGAGTTTCAATCACCGAGCACTGGAAAATTTGTCGAGAGCGTTTTTTACTTCCCCGCCCCCTTTTCTTCTTTTTTTTTTCGCTGCAGGCCTAGTTGGAGTTCAAAGGGTTTTCACAAACAAAACTAACCTGTAAGTGGCTAAGAGTTTAATGTTCCCCGAAGGTCGTGAGAAGGCAAGTTTTTTCTAACTCAATGAATATGTATACGATTTAATTTGATACTGAATATGTCGATATTTTCCCACCAAGCCAAGTGTTAAGTAATAGAGGTGTGTAGACCCTGCAAACAAAATCTCAAGCGGAACTCGTGCCATTCTTGAGTGTTGACTCATGATCCCCAGGAGATTTTGGAAAGTTTTTTTAACAAGTTTTAACTTGTGTCATTCGCCCAAGTTGCGAACATTCCATTCCCGAGTTCTTTTTGTAAATAGGACATATTCACAATTTTTGAGAATATCTTGTGTCTTTCTTGTGTTATGGTGACTTCCCCAGATTCTTCCCAGTCGCGAACATTCAATTCCCAAGTTCTGGTTGGGGGGAAGCCTTGCAGAGGCCAATGAGGTGTGCCAGTAGTCAGCATATATCAGCCATGGGGGGGGGGCGCGCTTTAATATCAAAATGAATATTTGAGGCTGATTTTTTCACTCAAAATAATTTTAAGCGCCCAGGGCACTTGTTACGTCGAATACTGTGTTTGTCACAGCAAACTAGTAGCAGCCTGTTTTTGTCTGGATGAGTGTGTCTGAAATGTGTACGTCAGCAGACCGTATAGAACCCTATCTGTTTGCACTCTGCGGCTATACATACCGTAAATTCTCGCGTAGAAGCCGAGGCTTGTACGCGAGTCAGACTCAGCTTTCTTTTGATACCAAACATGCCTATATAGGGTGCGGCTTATACAAGAGTATTTATTAGTATACTACAGTACCAAAATCGCAATATTCAGACCCCCTTTGCGGCTTATATAATTTGTCAAACTTGGGGGTGCGGCTTATTCGCGAGTTAGGCTTATACACGAGAATTTACGGTACCAGTCATTAGTACCAAGGAATGTTTGTGCTGAAATTGCATAAGTCTAATGCCTTTGGTATCAATGCATAACGACTGCATTGTGCAGATCTGCTTATTCAGCACATTTTCAGAGACAGATGGGAGAGGGGACTCAGAGTGAGCCCACCCTCCAAATAGAACTCGGGAATTGAACATTCACAACTGGGGAGAATCTGGGGAAGTGCCATTTTTGAGTCCAGGAGATTTTTGAACGTTTTGTGAACATTTTGTGGCATATTCCCGGGGATTTCTTGTTTTTTGAACAAATGTTTTTGAACAAGTGTTTTTGAACAAGTTTTAACTTGTGTCATTTGCACAAGTCACGAACGTTCAACTCCCAAGTTCATTTTGTGAATAGAACACGTTCACAAATCTTGGGAATATCTCGTGTCTTTCTTGTGTTATGGTGACTTCCCCAGATTCTCCCCAGTTGCGAACATTCAATTCCCGAGTTCTGTTTGAAGAGAGCCCTGGTGCTACACTGAAAAAGTAAACTTGCCTCAGACTTGTCGAAGTGACTATCATAAAATAAACGAGTCAAAAGTTGTCAAACCTATCAGGTTACCATCCCACAAATAGAATCTGGAGCTGGCAAATGTCGGGTTTTGGGCAGGCACATGCCAAGTGGGTCACTTATCTCCAGCTAGTAGACCCGCTTCCTTGTCACTTAGATGAGTTTTTGACTCATATATTTTATGACCGTCACTTTGAAGAGTTTGGAGACAAGTTTATTTTTTGAGTGTATTTCACGACGGTGCAGTACAGGCGTTTCGTCTCGCCTCCAAATCTACTAATAACCCTAAGGCCACTCAAGAAAAGAGATGGTTTCTCATCACCAAAATATGACAAGGGCGTATTTTGATTAATTCTTTTCTTTACCATTGGGCTAAAATGTATTTTTATGACAGTCACTTAAAAGACAAGTTTACTTTTTCAGTGTACCCCGCTTGAAAGCAACTCTACAGCAACCCTTTAAGGGCCACATGGTGCTTTAATGCACCATACCCTTTATCGTCATGATACACGAATGTACCATGCAGATGACTTTTCACGAATATATGTCAGAGTTTAGAAATTAAGAGTTTGTTGATAAATAAAAGTAGGAAATGTATGTTTTTCCTAGCCTAATGCATTACGGACAATTTAGGCATTACTTTGATAAGAGATAAGCCATAATTTGCCCATTCTAAACATATTTTTCATCAAAAATAATAAAAAAGAATTTATATGGCCAATGCTGTAATGAGAAACCAGCGACTAAAACTATCGAAACTCACCAGATATCCAACATAGGGGTGGCATTCAGCAGAAGCTCTGAAACCACAAAGGATGTTGATAATTAATCAGAATGATTAAGGTTGCTTACTCTAATTTCCGTACGTACATATTATTGGGGTTAACATCGTTAATTGCCAGTTAGGTAAAGCAATTGTTATCAACCAAATGCATGCTTTAGCCACATGTCATACTGTAAACCTTTAAGGATGGCATGTCGCTGTCAAGTAACCCAGCCCTGGCGAGTAACTCAGCCCTGGTGAGTAACTCAATCCTGGCGAGTAACCCAACCCTGGCGAGTAACTCAACCCCGGCAAGTAACTCAACCCTGGCGAGTAACTCAACCCTAGCGAGTAACTCGCAGGGGCTGAGTTGGTACACTCTGTGGCCCACAAAGGGTTATTAAGAAATGAATAATATTGCTGAGTGCGTAGTTTAGCACAATACAGTTGCCATACATTGTCATACATCATACTTATGCAACACAGACATTCCTAGGTACTAATTGCATGTGGTATGTGTAGCCACACAGAGCAAGCAAATAGAGTAAACCCTATAAGGGCCGCAACATGCTTTAGATGCCATTGTTGTCGTTTATGACCGGGTGCAATCTATGACCGGGTGCAATCTATGACTGATGAAAAAGACAATTTATTTAGGGCAGATGATGACATAAATGGTGGGAAATGTTAATGGGAGTTTTGATACTTCATATCACTCCTTTTATTTCAATTTATATCTACATCTGCCCTAAATAAACCGTTTTCTTTCAAGCAGGTCATAGATTGCCCCTGGTCATAGATTGAAACCGGTCATAAACGAAAACTCATCAGGGCTGCATTTATGCATCATGTGGACCTCACATTGCAAATGGGTCGGAATGATGAATTAATGCAGCCTTGGTGAGTTGATCTTCTTGATGCATGAATGAATGAATATGCCACACACTACTAACCCTATATGCGTTAGGCTGTGTCTCATGAGCTTGGGGCAATGTTATGGTCTTTGACCGGATGCCAGTTTGAAATAGTAATTAGTAGCCCATTTATATCTCCATCTGCCCTAAATAAAACGCTTTCTATCAAGCCGGTCAAAGATGGCACCCTGTTATAGATGGCACCCGGTCAAAGATGGCACCCAGTCAAAGATGGCACCCGGTCAAAGATGGCACCCAGTCAAAGATGGCACCCGGTCAAAGATGGCACCCAGTCAAAGATGGCACCCGGTCAAAGATGGCACCCGGTCAAAGATGGCACCCGGTCAAAGATGGCACCCGGTCAAAGACTATAACATTGTCCCGGCAGCCCTGTCTCGCCCACCTACGCACACACACATTCCAGACACACTGCTCCGCCCAGAAACAGGCCGCCGCTAATTCACTGAGATAATTATGTGTCTTGTGATCCAAGGTCACTATCGTAAATGCTTGTCTCTAAGTCTTTTAAGCGTATACATAAGTCGCACCCCAACATTTGAGAAATTGTATAAACCACAGAGCAGGAGTTGAAGCTGGGTCATATCATACGATGCCGCATATATTGATGCTACACTGGGTATGACTTGTCAACATAATGTCTAATGTGCCACCCCACACTCCCTTTAAGGGCTGCATAGTGTTTTAACCTTTTAAGGGCAGATGTTACTAAAAGATGATATTTGTCATCATGATGCACCAATGCAGCCCCGGCCAGTAACTCGCCAGGACTACATTGGTGCATCATGGCGGCCCTTTGGGAGTGCCTCAAACCTGTAAGGTCAGCATGATGCTTGAATGCAGCACTTGACAAGTTACTCGCCAGGGCTGCATTCATGCATTAAGGCATTGTGCCGTCCTTAAAGGGTTAATATGCTGTCTGACTCTAAAAGCTATGATTTATAAGACAAAATAAGGTATGATTATCCGTCATTTAGATTCTAATTCTCCTGACATAGAATGTCCTAGCTACAAGGTTAAAAACTATAATTGACAAAGCATAGTACACTTGGCCGGCAAATGGATCTAAATAAAAGACAATGTACAACTATCTGGCATTTAGATTCAAATTTTCATTAAATGTCCTAGATAGAATGCTAAAAACTATAATTGGCAAAGCAAGGTATACTTGTCCGATCTTATTTCAGAAGGTGTAGCCTTTAAGGACTCTCAGCACCCATATTGCACTAAAATGGTTATGAGGGTTTAATTCCAAGTATATGTGTTACACCTCTACATATTATACATCATTTGAACCATCTATAATACTTTTATCAAATTCCTTCCATTATTTTCGTCACTGTGGAACGTGAATGGAACAAAAACGTTCCTTTTTATCTTCTTTTCATTTCAACATCATTATGGGATGGAAAATGAACATAATTCTTAGGGTTAACTATTTTAAACTGATATTGATGTCAATACCTTGGGTCCTTTTTTTTCTTTTCTTGATATTCCAATTATTAAGGCCTACAGAGCTCTTCAAAGTTGCATAGTTACTAAAAAATGGTAAAAATGGCTATTTACCCCTATTATCACCCACTTTTTAGATAACTATGCAACTTTGAAGAGCTGTGTAGGCCTTAATAATTGGAATATTAGGAAAAGGGGAAAAAGGACCCAAGGTATCAACATGAATTTTAGTTTTCAATTGAGAAATTCAAGAATTTTGTTCAATTTCCATCCCAAAATGCTGTTGGAAATAAAAGAGGCTGAAAATGGAACATTTTTGTTCCATCCACATTCCATGGCTACTAAAATGAGAAATAATCGAAGGGATTTGATAAAGCTATTATAGATGGTTCAATTGATGTATAATATGTACAGGTTTAACACATTTCCTTGGAAGTATACCCCTCAAACTGTTTTAGTGCAATTTGGGTGCTGAGAGTCCTTAAACATCTGTTAGATTACCTTATTTGACCCATCTAATGTACAGTGGGCTTAACAAATATTGCATACTACAGGCCACTCAAAAAAAGTGCTTTTATCATCACCAAGGTCTGAGAAATCTAATGAGGGAGGTTTTTGGTTTGTTTTCCTGTTACACTGACTTGAGCGTTACTCAGCTCTGTCAAGTAACCCAGCCCTGATGAGTAACTCAACCCTGGCGAGTAACTCAACCCTGGCAAGTAACTCAACCCCGGCGAGTAACTCAACCCTGGCAAGTAACTCAACCCTGGCAAGTAACTCAACCCTTGCAAGTTACTCAACCCCGGCGAGGAACTCAACCCTTGCGAGTAACTAGCAGGGGCTGAGTTGGTACACTCTGTGGCCCATAAAGGGTTATCAAGAAATGACTAATATTGCTGAGTGCGTCGTTTAGCACAATGCAGTTGTCAAACATTGTTATACATCATACTTATGCAACACAGACATTCCCTGGTACTACAATGTAATTGTCTGTGGTATGTGTAGCCAGCCACACAGAGCAAGCAAACAGGGTAAACCCTATAAGGGCCGCAACATGCTTTAAAGTGGCATAATCACTGGGCGTATCCCACTCACAATTCTAGTACTATTCTAGTTTACTATGTGGTAAGTGTGAGTGGTGAGAATGCCCCTTTAAGTGTCGTTTCTGTTTGTCTTCATGATGCATGGAAGCAGCCCCGTGAGTAACTCACCAGGGCTGCATTAATGCATCATGTGGACCTCACATTACAAAAGGGTCGGTATGATGCAGGAATGCAGCCTTGGTGAGTAACTCGCCAGAGCTGCATGCCTGTATCACAACAAGCAGGGAGCTAGTGTACTAAGGCATCATGCGATACATAACTCTTTGAGGAAGGCATAATGCAATATAGATCATGTCCTTGGTCATCTTGATGCATGAATGCATCACTGATGAGTAACTCGCCAGGGCAGTACATCATGCCGACCCTACGGGATTGTGATACTCCCATAGGGTCAGCATGATGCACCAATGCATTCTGGAGTTGCATTGGTGCATCATGATATAAAATGTCATATTTTAGGGACGTCCATCCTCAAAGGGTTAAAGGGTTACGTATTGTCTGCTAATGTGTCAAGGCTCACGACCACTCATGCACCACCCCCCCCCCCACACACACATACACGGACAGATTTCAGACACACGATACCAGGCTATGCCGCTGATTTGCTATGATAAATATGTGTCATGTGACCACCGAAGGTGTCTACTACGGATATTATCATTGCTGCATACAGGGTGTTGGGTATTACTCAACATAATATGCCACACACACACTACTAACCCTATATAGGCGTTAGGCTGTGTCTCATGAGCTTGGGGCAATGTTATTTTTTAGTCTTTGACCGGATGCCACTTAGTAATTAGTAGCCCATTTATATCTCCATCTGCCCTAAATAAAACGCTTTTTATCAAGCCGGTCAAAGGTGGCACCCAGTCAAAGATGGCACCCGATTATAGATGGCATCCGGTCAAAGATGGCACCTGGTCAAAGACAATAGCATTGTCCCGGCTTCGTGAGACACAGCCTTTTTTTTGTCCCATGGCCTTTGTTTTAATGATACATGAATGCAGCTGTTGTGAGTTACTTGTCAGGGCTGCATCCATACATCATGTAGACCCCAGCGAGTTGACTAGCGAGTCGACTTAAAGCACCGTGCGACACGTCAAGAGTTAGTATTGTCTGTGGATGGGTCAAGGCTCACGCCCACATATCGCCACATTCCAGACACACTGCTCCACCCAGATACAGGCCGCCGCTAATTCACTGAGATAATTATGTGTCATGTGATCCAAGGTCACTATCGTAAATTCTCGCCTATAAGTCTTATAAGCGTATAAGTCGCACCCCAAAATTTGAGAAATTGTATAAACCACAGAGCGGGAGTTGAAGCTGGGTCATATCACACAATGCCGCATATATTGATGCTGCACTGGGTATGACTTGTCAACATAATGTCTAATGTGCCACCCCACACTCCCTTTAAGGGCCGCATAGTGTTTTAACCCTTTAAGGGCAGATGTTACTAAAAGATGACATTTGTCAACATGATGCACCAATGCAGCCCCGGCGAGTAACTCGCCGGGACTACATTGGTGCATCATGCTGACCCTTCGGGAATGTCTCATCCCTGTAGGGTCGGCATGATGCTTGAATGCAGCACTAGCGAGTTACTCGCCAGGACTGCATGACGACCAAGGGCATGATGCATTAAGGCATTAAGGCATTAAGGCATCATGCCATCCTTTATGGGTTTATGCGCTATGGCCATTATCTTTATGATGCATTCATGCATCACGCCGACCCTATATGGTACTGATACACTCCTGTAGAGCTGGGTTGATGCATGAAATTACTACTGATTCATGCTCGGCACATTTGCATCCATATATCATGAGGACAAAGGCATAACACAATAATCCTTTAAGGATGGATGTCGCTAAAACATGACCTTTGACCAATGCAGCCCCATTGCGTAACTCGCTGGTGCTACATTGGTACATCATCTCGGCCCTTTGGGAGTGTCAACCCCGTAGGGTCGACATGATGCATGAATGCAGCACTGGCGAGTTACTTACGCATATACGTATTAAATACGTAGTTCCCCTGTAGATATTTCTGGAGAAATACGTATATACTGAACGTAGATAAACATATAAACGTTAATGTAGATCTATGTATAACGCTTTTGTGGATTTTACGTAGTAATTCGTCTTTTCAACGTAGATATTCAATTAAAAAATTCATCAGAAGATGTAGAAAATATGTGTTTCATCTTTGCATAAACGTCTATTTTCAGATATTTAGGTAGAAGAATGAAAACCTATAAAATACACAAAGAGAAAATATTTAATTCTCCACTCAAATTATTTTAGTTTTACACAGTTTTACACATCCAAGGCTATAGGGATAGGCAAACCCTTCAGTTCATCATTATAGGACAGCCATCAGATGTCACCAGGGCTCATGTATTTATTCATAGTGGTACCTGGAACAGGTTGGATATATCTATCCTTCAATGCCATGAAATGGGTGTTCAGCATGCTGCACATCATAATACAGGCACCATATAATTATCTAAAGAAGTATTTTGTCTAAACATATTCAAACATTAAATGCAGATGCCAGATTGGTTGAAGTATAAAATTTATATGTCAGCATTATTGTTGCATATTTTAGAAGAATATTACTATGCAACTATCAGCAAAGTACTATCACATGCTAAACTGCCACCTGGTGAGATCAGCCAGAAACACAAAAACCTTTCAACGTTCTAAATACGTAAATTATTACCAGAAATATACGTAAAATATATACGTAGATCCACGTAATTTACTACCGTAAAACCTCACATATAAGCGGCTAATACGCAAGTCAGATCGGCGGTGCGGCTTATAGGATTGGCCCAGGGTCAGGGTGCGGCTTATACGCGAGTTTTTGCTACTATGGTACAGTACTAAAAGTCACCATAATCAGATCTCTCGTGCAGCTTATAGGATCAGCCCAAACTTGGGGTGCGGCTTATACGTGAGTTAGGCTTATACCCGAGGTTTTACGGTAACCTTCTTATCTTCGTTTAATATACGTTTATCAAATGTCTGGTAGAAAACCAACATAATCCTACTTAAAGTCTATGTAGAAGATACGTATTGTGTTTACTGGGATTACGACCAAGGGCATGATTCATTAAGGCATCATGTCGTCCTTAAAGGGTTAACATACTATGTAACCCTAAAAGCTATAATTTATAAGACAACTTAAGGTATGATTATCTGTCATTTAGATTCTAATCCTGAAATAGAATGTCCTAGCTACAAGGTTAAAAGCTATAATTTACAAAGCAAAGTATACTTGTCTGGGCAAATGGATCTAAATACCAGACAAGGTATAACTATCTTGCATTTAGAGTCCAAGGTAGAACACTAAAAACTATAATTGACAAGGTATACTTCTCCGGCAACTGGATCTAAATTCAGAAGGTGTAGCTTTCAAACATCTGTTTGTAGGGGGGGGGGTGGTTAGCGCATACTTTTTGTGGTACACATCCTAAAAGTGGGTACTCATCACTGGAAACATAAATCTGACCTTCATTTTCGAATTTTTGAATTCCCGGGAATATGCCACAATACATTTACAGTACATTCAAAAATCTCCTGGGGATCCCGAGTCAAGACTCAAGAATGGCAAGAGTTCCGCTTAAGATTTTGTTTGCAGGGATATCATCATTACAAAACCAACAGTTACAATATAATCGGTGTGTGAATGTGACTCCCTGTAAGATAGAAATGTATACCACATTTGGCTGAGAGAACAAAGAAAAATAGCCAGGTATGTACAAAATAATCAAATAGATTAGTAGTCACATAATTCAGATATGGTTACGCCTGACCAGCTACAGAAGTGTTATAAGCCTTAGACAAGGGTAATTATCCCCAGCTAGCACTTTGGACAATTACCCTGTCCTTGGTTTATACCTATTATACAGCAAGTCACTCGTACCATAACTAATACATATTGGTTTCTGGACAAGGCCTATAGTTATATGTATTGAAAATACTTCTAATAAATCAACATCTAAGGTCTGTTGACACATTATAGGCAATCCTAGAGGGTTGGTGACAGCCCTTTTCTCAGGTGCTTTTTTCTTTAATCTCTGAAAGGGGGAGGGATTTCAATGAAATGTGACCCTTGGTGAGGGGCATTTTGATTCCCATTTTGATTAAATACCGACCTTTGTTTTCTTTCAAATGAATTACCCTTGTCTGTTGTACATATACACACGCGTTTACCAAGAATGTGCCTCTACATGGGTTCCATGGGTACCCACAGTTTTGGCCATGTCGCTGTGTCCATTTTTATGTGTATAGCATAGACGGGGGCTTTATAAGGTCGCCCATGTCGATTTTTAAAAGGCCCATGCCGCCGTGTCGCACGTGTTGAATTTTACACATTTAGAGGCACAAGAATGTTTACCAGCATACCAAGTGACCCCCCCCCCCACCACCACTCCTGTTGATCGAAAAGGGGTGGGGACGGGGGAACGTTACATATTCTCTTAACAATGTCTATTGATAATGTCAAGGCTGCATATACTGGGTGGGTTATGTAACTGGTGGCTGGCGGGGATCCCCCTCCTGATACAAATAACCTCCATGCACTCTGTGACCTAGACACCAAGATGAACCCTTTTAAAGGGAATTGCTGGTTCCTACACAGAAGCCACCTGGTGGCAAAAATCGAAGCTCTTGAAAAGTATTCTTTAAGCTGTATTCATATTTCTACATAGACAACTATTTGTATTTGCTATTTTGACAGTATACCTCCATTGTTCACATATATTCACTGCTAGGACACCCATAGGATCCTATAGTTAAGGCAAAGAAATATTTTTCCAGAATTCATGCCTTTCTCATTTCATCTGTGACCCCCTTTTTTATTGGTCCTAAAATGTTTGTATAGATGTCCATTATACATTCCCAAGTTTTGGTTGCAATATCAATAGAAGAAGGGGATTATCCATGACAGATAATGTGAAAATGCTGTTTTCCTTTCTATAGTTAAGGTACTCCTTTGCTCAAATGGTCGTATCATGAAAGTTAGTGCGGTGACATGGCAATTTCTTTTGATTTTCTATTAGATAATAAATCAAACTAACATAATCCTGAGTTATATCCAAAAGTCAATAGAACATCAGTAACCCTGCGACAAGTAGCGAGTCCCTTTAAATGGCAGAGTAGTACAGTAAATTCCCGCGTATAACCCGCACCTCGTGTATAACCCGCACCCTGACTTTGGGAGAATCTTATAACCCGCACCTAGGGTCTAAAACTCGCCATTTTAGTACTGCACTACACTTACGTAATAGTACCAAAATGCTATGAACCAAGCACATAATGCATCCATAACTTGGTATGTGATATATTCATCTTTGTACTCAATAGGTGTATATACATTTCGCAAATATCATTTATGTAACTAACAACTCTCTTCTCCATCTCTCCTAATAGCCCAACTAATGCAAATGTAGGGCATAATGGCCATAATTCTTTTTACGTATTCAAAATTTCCAAATTTTCGACTCTCTCAAAATGAGGCATGTGTCATAACATCTGACACATCTTTTTGGATCCTTTATTTAAATGCAACATAACTCGTCCAAAGGTCAAACTATGTTTTATTACACTCATAACAATGTATGTTCATGAAGAACCCCCACGAGCTGGTTTATTAGTAAGACATGCCCTAGGCTACTCTTATATACCAGGATAAATAAAAGAAATTTCAACTTCAACTTCAACTTCAAAAATCGCGAATATGAGTATATAAAAGCTGTAGTATAACCCCAGTGCTGTAACAGAACAGCCCTGTATACCAGGCTGGGTGGGATGTCCAGTCCGTATTGTAAACCCAGACAGTCGTCCACCTGTTAAAGCGGCATTCTCACCAAACGTGTCCCATTCACAGTTTTTAGTACTGTTCTAGTCTACTATGTGGTTAATTATGAGTGGTGATATTGCCCCTTTAAACCCCACCTCCGCTGTATAAGGCACAGGGTTATCAGTACCGCACCAGTGATGCAGTCAGGCACCCTATGGGATTCATACGTAGAAGTAGTATGGGTCACTGCCTTAACATTGGTTTAGTTTTTGAAAAAAAAAAGTTCTAGATACAGTATACTGTGAAAGTACTTTATTTCGCTGGGTATATATTTTCGCGATTTTGGCGGAAATGACAATTTAAATCCGTGAAAACAAATACTTTCACAGTAAACATACTTATCATATGTCACATGTTCTCCAACGATGGACGGATGAGAACTATTCTCTCTACATACTAGTCAATGGTCAACAAACGATTTAAACACTTCCACAAATTTCAACCCTCTCCCTGCATCAGCCTGAAAGGCATTATTATAGTTACAAGAAAAGGCACCAGATGGCGACATAGTGATATGGTATGGGGTGCGTCTCCATCCTACCTCCTCCCCTCAGTCCCAATCAATGGCAAATATACCTGAGACTCTAATAACCCTTAACACTCAAAAGTAAACTTGTCTCCACTCTCCCAAGTGACTGTCATGAAATAAATGAGTCAAAAACTCGTCTAAGTGACAAGGTAGCAGATCTTCTAGCTTGAGATAGAAAACCCTCTTGGCATGGGCCAGCCCAAAACCCGACATTTGCCACCTCCAGATTCTATTTGTGGGATGGTAACCTGATAGGTTAGACAACTTTTGACTCATTTACTTTATGACCGTCACTTTGACGAGTCTGGAGACAAGTTTACCTTTTCAGTGTAAGGACGCATGTTGCTAAAATTTGACGTTTGTCTTCATGGTGAACCAATTCAGCCGGTGCATCATGCCCATCCTTCGGGAGTGTCTCAAATGGGGTTTTGAGTGTTTAGTGTGGCCTGACACAGAGAAAAGAAACAGTGTCAAAAGGGAGGTCGCCTCCAGGCTGGCTCCCCTCTTTAGGAGAGCCCAGGCTGCCTAAGGGAGTCTAGATGACTCCCTGACTGACCCAAGGGAGTCACCTAGCTCACTGGCTCCCCTAAGGGAGTCACATGATGACATGGGCTACCCTAGAGAAGGGGAGTCATTCTGGAGGCAACCTAGACTCCCTTTTGACACTGTTTCCTTTCTCTGTGTACTGTCTAAAAATGAAGAAAATTAACAAACTTAGAGGCCACAGAGTATAGCTGTACTGTACCCAATGGAGCTCCCACACCTTTAACATAGGCCTATAGCTAGGGTTGTATCTGCTATGTAATAAACAACAACTCTCATGTAATAGGTTGTATGACCTTTTACTTTGATTCTCTGGGATAATATATCATTCTGATTTTCTAGTTAATACTTGGCTCAGCTTTTCATAGCTCACATCTGTACACACATTTTGGCATAAACTTGGATAAAAACAGCAGCTCATTCAGGATGATTTAACATAGTGAGGGGGGAAGGTGTGCCTCAGGCTGGACGGTCTGATAATCAGACTAGGTAAGGCCAGCGCAGTGGCGGATCCAGGATTGTTTAGAGGGGGGGGGGGGCAAACCTGGCCAAGCTGGAGTCACTATCTGTTTCCAGCGGGCGAGGCGCATTAGTTAGACAAGGGGGGTTTGGGGCATGCCCCCATAGAAAATCTTGTTGATCTAGACTTGAAATGGTGCATTTTACTGCACAATATTTCAAGACCCAGTCCCCTCCCCCCCCCCCCCATCCAGATCAGAGGCCCTTAGTTAGGCTCTATGAATCATACTCCACTCTTTATCTCTTTCCCTCTTTTCTTCTCCTTTCTCTTCTCTTCTTCCTCTTCTTCCTTTTTTTTTTTTGGGGGGGGGGGGGGGGGCAAGGCCCGTCAGGCCCCCCTGGATCCGCCAATGCAGTGTATTTTTGTGTGTTTTTTTAATGTTGATAGTACCAGGGATGAGTTCCCAATTGGCACGTCGAATCGTGACTTATCAGGATACGTCACTGGTACCTCATGTACCTGACTATGAATTGAATGTCCCTTTCAAAAAGCCATTACTTGAAGTCAGACAGCTATTTAAATCATTGAAATCAGTGGAATTTGTTCTTCTTGACCAATAATTTTAAAAAAACAAAAAAAAAAAACACTTTTTTTGGCTTCTTTAAGACACACAACAATGTCCGTATTTAACATTTACTTCTAACCATTTTTGAATATCATTCTCATTGAACCAAAATTATCATTTTTCGTCCTCACTTTAAATGAATGGAAAGGCCTTTTCCAGATTTATATTTCTTGGATTGCTGTATGGTATCACCATCTGGTAACAAGTAATAGTGTGCCCCCTTTAAGGTCTGCAGAGTCCTGTAATGCATCATATGACTTTTTGTCATGATGCATGACTGCATTGACTGATGCACTCCTGGCGTCCTGGCTAGTCGTCCAACGGCCGCACGTAAGCCTCCAACATGCCGTGTGCCAGGATACCAATGAAACACATGAAGGCAAACACAAACACGATGCCACATCCTGAAATGAAAAAAATTTAAAAACATGGAAAAGGTGTGTAATACAGTGTCCCAGGAGGGCCAAAAAAAATGATTTTGAAAAGAAAAGTGATTTTGAAAAAAACAGTTTTCTGATAAAAGATCTTTTTCAAATCTCTTTTTTTTCTAGGAAGGTTGCTGTCAACTGTCAACTTGACAGTTGACATCAAGTTTTAGAAAAAAGATGTTTTTTCAAATCACTTTTTTTTTAGAAAAGTTGCTGTCAAGTTGACACTTGACACCATGTTTTTGAAAAAAAGATCTTTTTCAAATCTTTTTTTTTCTAGGAAAGTTGCTGTCAAGTGTCAACTTGACAGTTGACACAAAGTTTTAGAAAAAAGATGTTTTTTCAAATCACTTTTTTTTCTTGAAAAGTTGCTGTCAACTGTCAAGTTGACACTTGACAGCAACTATTTTGGAAAAGAAAGTAACCTGTTTTACTTTAACAAAAGGATTAAGAAAATGAAATGCCCTGTTTTTTTCTGAAAAAGTTCTGTCAACTGTCAAGTTGAAAATTGACAGCAACTTTTCTAGAAAAAAATGTGATTTGAAAAAAGATCTTTTTCAAAACCTTGGTGTCAACTGTCAACTTGACAGTTTTTTACTAAATCACTATTTTTTTCAAATTTTTTTTTTTATGGTTCTCCTGGGCCACTGTAGTACGAGGCTGTTTCTCACGAACTTGGGCCAATGTTTTCGTCCATGACCGGGTGCAATCTATGACCCTGTGCAATCTATGACCGGCTTGAAAAAAATGCTTTATTTAGGGCAGATGAAGACATAACTGGTGGAAAATGTTAATGGGTGTTTCAATTTCTATCTACATCTGCCCTAAATAAACCGTTTTCTTTCAAGCTGGTCATAGATTGCACCCAGTCATAGATTGCACCCGGTCATAGTTGCATCTGGTCATAGATTGCACCCGGTCATAGATTGCATCAGGTCATAGACAAAAACGTTGGCCCAAGTTCGTGCGACACAGCCATTAGGATGTGGTCAGGATGAGACTGGTGGAATTTTGAGAGGGAGTTGCAAAATTATTTTGACCCCTCCAAGACAGTTCAAATCTACAGTACATGCTTTCTCACTAAGAAGGGGTAAATTCTTTTTTGTCCCTCCCTTTCAAGGGGGTTAAATTGTCCCCCTCCCCCAAAATCCACCAACCCCCTCCCCTCTTGTTTAAAAATGGTCTTTTCCCGTACACTAGGGTGGCAATTTACAGTGAACCACAATGAAATAATGCAGGATTTCATGAATATATACACACAGAGAGGAAACAGTGTCAAAAGGGAGTCCAGGTTGCCTCCAAAATGACTCCCCTCTCTATGGGAGTCCAGGTCGTAGAAGGGGGCCTAGGTGACGCTCTGGCTGACCTAAGGGAGTCACCTGGGGGAGTCATATGACCCAGAGAGCTATATGACTCCCCCAGGTGAGTTAAACAGGGGAGCCATTCTTGAGGCAACCTGAGTAGTATAGTATGTATCGGAACGGGACTATAGTTAAGTACTGTTTATTACTCAATCGACCTGCAGCCAATCAGAGGCCTCCATTTGGTCACGTGACCCCCTCATTTGCATAATTACGTAATAGGCCACGCCCCCTCATTTGCATAATTACGTAATAGGCTACACCCCCTTGATCACCAGCCAATCAGAGGCCACCATTTGGTCACGTGACCCCCTCATTTGCATAATAGGCCACGCCCCCTTGATCACGTGACCCTTTCATTTGCATAATAAGCCACGCCCTCTTGATCACCAGCCAATCAGAGGTCGCCATTTGGTCACGTGACCCCCTCATTTGCATAATAGGCCGCGCCCCCTTGATCACGTGACCCCTTCATTGACATGATAGACCACAACAACATCACGTGACTATCTTTGTTTGTAAACAACACCACGTGGCTCTCTTTGTTTGTAAACAACACTACGTGGCTCTCTTGTTTGTAAATAAGACCTACTAAGTTTAGGCATAGGTAACAGCAGTGTTTGTAAATAACGCCTACTATGTTTTCAGTCATAGGTGTCTAGAGCAGCAGCAGCAGCAGCATCTTCAGCAGCAGCAGCAGCAGCAGCCGCGTCATAAGTGTCTAGAGCAGTAGCCACGTCATAGATGACTAGTGCAGCAGCAGCAGCAGCATCTTCAGCAGCAGCAGCAGCAGCAGCAGCATCATAGGTGTCTAGAGCAGGAGTAGCAGGAGCGTCATAGGTGTCTAGAGCAGTGGCAGCAGCAGCAGCAGCAGCATCATAGGTGTCTAGAGCAGGAGTAGCAGGAGCGTCATAGGTGTCTAGAGCAGTGGCAGCAGCAGTAGCAGCAGCGGCAGCAGCAGTAGCAGCAGCAGCATCAACAGTATCTTCAGCAAAAGCAGCAGCAGCCGCGTCATAGGCGTCTAGAGCAGCGGCAGCAGCATCTTCAGCAGCAGCAGTAGCAGCAGCGGCAGCAGTATCTTCAGCAGCAGCAGCGTCATAGGTGTCTAGAGCAGCAGCGTCATAGGTGTCTAGAGCATCAGCCGCAGCAGCAGCAGCATCTTCAGCAGCAGCAGCAGCGGCAGCAGCAGCCTCATCAGCAGCAGTAGCAGCAGCAGCAGCAACATCTTGAGCATCAACAGCATCTTCAGCAAAAGCAAAAGCCCGTAACTTAGCATCATGGGCATCAGTCATAGCCGTAACAGCGACACTGCGACTAGCATAAGCAAAACAGGCTATTTTTTTAGCAGCTGTACAAGCATTAATAGCATTAGCCCTAGCAGCAGCCGCAACAGCGACACTTTTAGCAGACGTTGCAGCATCAGTAGCAGCAGCATCGGTAGCAAGAGCGGAAACAGTAGCAAAAAGATTAGCAGCACGAGCAGCAGCGGCGAGAGTAACAGCAACGTTGTTAGCAGCATTGGCAACTTCGTATGCAGCATGTGTAGCACGAACAGCGATACGAGCTTCACATTTTGCACGAGCAGCAGCATTAGCTGCAGAAGTAGCCCTCACACTTTCCAGCCACCCGTACGAATCTTGATAAAAACCAACCTCCACCTTGCTACTTGTAGCTTCACGTTTTGCACGAGCAGCAGCATTAGCTGCAGAAGTAGCCCTCACACTTTCCAGCCACCCGTACGAATCTTGATAAAAACCAACCTCCACCTTGCTACTTGTTGACTCATCAGTAAACATGGCCGTCTCCTCATGTGGTGTTGTCGCGGCTCTGTAGTAGTGTTGGGATTGTTCACATTCGGTAGAACGTAGAGTGATTCCTGATGACGCCATGCTGAAGGTGGTTGAAGAAGTGTGTGGGACTCATGTTTCACTCTCGCTTATGTACTAGGCTCCGAGATAAGCTTCTTAACTCAGGAGGAAAACTCTCACTAGGAAGGCGACCGGCTGTCTACCTGTGTAGGCGCGGGTTCGTTACATCTTTAATCCTGTTCGACCCTCCGAGGAAATACATGAAAAAAACAAAAGACTCGAATCCGCAGACAGTAGGAAGCTATAAGGAGCTTAACTCGTGTTTGATTTAAGCTGTCTACCACACGCACGCGCTTGTAGTCACAGCTAGAGTGGCAGACTTCTGTCCGCCCGCTGGCGCATGACAATCGACTTTAGACACCCCCTGTAGTTTTTTTTTTGCATACACAGTTGACTAGCATCTTAAGCTCTTACTCAGCTATAAGCCCATATACATGTAACGCGCATTACTCTTCTTTATGGTAATTATCAGATCGATTTAAGGGTGGAAAGGGCTTAGGTGATGTAGATCCCTCTCTAGCTGAAAACAGGCTTAGGCTATAGCATGTAGGCAGCTGGCCGCGTTAAACATCCCTGTAGTTTTTTTGTATACACTCTCGATCCCCTCTCTAGGTGAAAACAAAAGCTTAGAAGATGAGGTGATCCGGCTACTGGCTGGCGCGTCACACCTGGCGTTAATCACCCCCTGTAGGCTTTGTATACGCTCTCTAAGTGAAAAACAAAAAAGCTCCCTCCACGGGCTGGCGCGTCACACCTGTCGTTAAAACGCCCCCTGGAGTCTTAGTATACACAGGTGCCCCGCCTTATCTATTCACCAGCTATAAGCCCATATACGTGTACATGCGATTTTTGATACCCTCTCTGGAATAGGGTGGGGCTCAAGGTGAAAACAAGATTAGTCCATTCGCTCTCTCAGCTATATAAAGAGCCTCAATTGTTCTTGCAACAGCACTTCACCACCGGTACACTATCAGTCACGAGGCAGATGTTTGCGGCATGGGTCATACAGGTTACCTACTAATAGCGGTTTGGGTGAGTAGATCACTTTTTTTCCCCTAAAAAACAAAAAAAAAAACCCACTTATGACTCAGGTATGTATATGTAGCACTGTTAGTGTAAGTACACAGTAGAATCTACTGTACTATAGACTCAGCCCTCTGAAGACGGCGGAGCGCGTTAATGCGCGGGTCTGTGGCGGCGTCACTTGTTTTTTTATTCTAACTAAAAAGTCAGAAGTCGATCTACGACCTATCAAAGACAAATTTGTGATAAGTTCAAACTAAATAAGAGACAGTTTGAGCGTCTCTTAGTCGCTGTCAAAGATGCGAATAACGAACGCGCTGAGGACGGGGTTCAGGTCACGTATAGTTCCTTGCTCTTTCGTCAGATGGCGCCACAATAGGGGATTTGTACATTCCTACGATGCTCGCGAACATTTCAACGCATAATGAGTTATATAGGCAACAAAGTGTGCTTCTGAATATATTAAAATATAAAAACAATTCAATATTGTGTATTTCTGATAGAAATGAGGCAGTTTCTTTGAATACCAACTAAACTATAGCGAGATGAAAAATACCACACCATATCTAAGGCTTTATAAAAGATACATAAGCAGAAACTCTCGCCGAGTCGGTAATCTGAAAAACGAATCAACTCGTTGTGCCACAAGGGCCCCCATCCAACGGGGGCCTATTGAGCTCAGTCATGTTGTTTCTCAACACTAGGTGTAATTAATTACGCCCATGTTGAGTAGCATCTACTAACCAACTGACAGTGTCAGTTGGTTGGCCCCTCTTTAGGGGCCACACAATAAATAAAGAATAGAGACCTAAGGGAACGTTCACAAACGTCTACCCTTCCTACGGGGTGGGTGGGTCTTTGGGTTTAGTGACAAAACAGCGACATGTCAGCTCTCTTTTTTTTTCCAAGTCTACATATTATTTATGATTAAAAAATTTAAAAAAAAACCCACGATGATAAAGTGCGCTGATCAAAAACTGAATAGAAAAATAACCAAAAATAGGTTGGTAGCTGATCGGTCGTTGTCACACGGTGCAGAAAATCTATATTAGGACCACAGACGGGGCACATGTGACACTTGTCGAATATAAGAGATACCAATGGGTCTTGTCGAATTTAAGAACTAGGTCTTGGCCATTGTCATTGACTATTTTGAGAAGTAGTCTTGCCCGTCTTGCCCCTTGTCGCCAACTCCCAGCACCCCCTGTGTCTCTTTGTCCATATTGGCTAAAAACAGGACATTGTTGCCTTGGCTATTTTACCCCCCGTCTGGGATCTTATTACTTAATCACCTCGTCTTGACCCTGTGGGGTAGTGGGTATATGGAATAACCATGTCCAGGTGTACTCTATCTGACACATAACCGAAGGTTACTGAGTTATGTAATAATAACTGACCTATGAGGTCGCCAGTCAGTTTGCCGTGATTATTTTGACACACTCTCAGTTACTCGTAGCACATCTAATACATAATTAGACTCAGCATCATATAAGGCAGTCTCGGCCACGCCGCGGCTGCATATCGGACCAGGGGGATAGTCTGGCAGTGACCCGCCACCCCGTTCACAAGCTGTGTACAGCACCCCGTTTCTCTTTGTCCATATTGGCTAAAAACACAGGACATTGTTGACTTGGCTATTTTACCCATCTGGGTCTTATTATTTAAACACCTCGTGTTGACCCTGTGGGGCAGCGGGTACATGGAATAAACGTGTCCAAGTGCACTCTATCTAACACATAACCGAAGGTTACTGAGTTATGTGATAATAGTTATGTAATAATAACTGACCTATGAGGTCGCCAGTCAGTTTGCCGTGATTATTTTGACACACTCTCAGTTACTCGTAGCACATCTAATACATAATTAGACTCAGCATCATATAAGACAGTCTCCGCCACGCAGGCTGCATATCGGACCAGGGAGATAGTCTGGCAGTGACCCACCAGCCCGTCCACAACCTGTGTACAGCACCTCGTGTCTCTTTGTCCATATTGCCTAAAAAAAAAAAAAAAAAAAAAAAACAGGTCATTGTTGACTTTGGCTATTTTACCCGTCTGGGTCTTATTATTTAAATCACCTCGTCTTGACCCTGTGGGGCAGTGGGTATATGGAATAACCGTGTCCAAGTGTACTCTATCTAACACATAACCAAAGGTTACTGAGTTATGTAATAATAACCACCCTATGATCCTATGAAGGCGCCAGTCAGTTTGCCGTGATTATTTTGACATACTCTCAGTTACTCGTAGGGTATCTAAT
This sequence comes from Harmothoe impar, assembly GCA_947462335.1. Classification (NCBI taxonomy): domain Eukaryota; kingdom Metazoa; phylum Annelida; class Polychaeta; order Phyllodocida; family Polynoidae; genus Harmothoe; species Harmothoe impar. The sequence continues at coordinate 11,392,730 of OX381716.1, forward strand.
ACATAGTTAGACTCAGCATCATATAAGACAGGCTCGGCCACGCCGGCTGCATATCGGACCAGGGAGATAGTCTGGCAGTGACCCACCAGCCCGTCCACAACCTGTGTACAGCACCCCGTGTCTCTTTGTCCATATTGGCTAAAAAAAAACCAAAAAAAAACAACAGGTCATTGTTGACTTTGGCTATTTTACCCGTCTGGGTCTTATTATTTAAATCACCTCGTCTTGACCCTGTGGGGCAGCGGGTATATGGAATAACCGTGTCCAAGTGTACTCTATCTAACACATAACCAAAGGTTACTGAGTTATGTAATAATAACCACCCTATGATCCTATGAAGACGCCAGTCAGTTTGCCGTGATTATTTTGACATACTCTCAGTTACTCGTAGGGTATCTAATACATAGTTAGACTCAGCATCATATAAGACAGGCTCGGCCGCGCCAGCCGCATATCGTACCAGAGGGATAGTCTGGCAGCAACCCGCCATCCCGTCTACAATCTGTGTACAGCAGTCTGGACCAGACCACCAACTCTGGGTATAGCATTCTGGATGCCTGTAGCAAGACTGGATCTAACCCTTTAACAGTCGCATAGCGCTTTAATGTGCAGTGCCCGTTGTCGTCATAAGTCATGAATGCGGCACTCAGAGTTCCTCACCAGGGCTGCATGCATGCATACACTGGCATATCGACAAAGGGCGTAGCGCATTAAAGCACTATTGCCACCTTTAGCATTAAAGCGCTGAGGGTTTTATTTTTTTGATAGTGTAGAAACCAATATCTGTCTAATTAAACCCCTTATCAGTGCTGTTTTTTTTGGGTTTTTTTCACATACAAAAAGAATTAGGTAATGGCGCTGCAGTACTCTGAAAAGCGGTGGCGGTGAATTTCCATTTAGATCTTGAAAAGGGGGGCGGTCAGATGTCGTCAAGGCCCTGATAAGTAGGGCAGTTAAAATCATATGATTACATTGAGCTAATTTTCTTGCTGAAAGGAATGAATAATTGTATTTGTATAAAATTCACACACACACACACACACACACACACACACACACACACACACACACACACACACACACACACACAGGACACCTGATGATCTCCACACGATGACCTGATTGCCCTTCCTAAAAAAAAATGCCCAACTCGATCTACCTACTCAACAGGGTTTCAGTGTATAGCGTATTAGGGGTTTTTCTGATGCGTATATTATATTGAGATTGATTTTCAACTTTTGTGATCAGTGGTTGGTCCTTAAAAGGACCGTTTGGTAGAGAGAGGGTCGCAGGGACCTTGCTGCTGAAGCGGAGGGCGTGGTCATAACGCGTGGCAGTCCTTCAGCAGCTCCTCCAGCACGGCGGGCGGTAGGCCTTCCTCCATGCAGACTTGCTGCTTGACCTGCTCCACGCACCGGCGGATGAGTTGATCAGCGACGTTCTCGATCAGCTCATCCACCACACCCTCTGCTTCAGCAGCAGTCCGCTGTCTCTCCTCTCTCTGTAGCGAGGCTACGAACTGCTTCTCCACGGCCGCATCGATCATAGATCGAGAAACGGCCACGAAGTTCTGTCTCTCCGCCTCCTCTCTCTGTTGCACGGCTACGAATTCCTTCTCCACGGCCGCATCGATCATAGATCGAGAAACGGCCACGAAGTTCACTCCGTGAGCCATTTTGTCGAACTGACTTCCTAGCCGCCTGAGAGATGCTGACGTCACACTATTTTCGACGACGCTATGACGCGCACGAGGTAGACAGACGACGTCGTTTCACTTCCTTATTTGGAGTTTGGGATCTTTTGACACCGAAGTCATACCGTACGGTCGCGATAAAGCAACTAGTGTTGAAAAGCGTGCCGGTCTTTTATAAGCGCCGGAGTATAAGAGCCTCCAAATGTTTTTTCTCAAGCACTAAAATCGCGACTTTGAATAAGCGCCAGCGTCTAGCTTGTATATAGCTCCTGAGTAAGAACTTCACCGAATTGAAAAGCCCTCCCTCAGAGCTCTTAATCGCGACAGTACGGTACAAATCTGATGTCAACCCGCGCCAAAAACAAAAAGGGTGTTCCGGTCACACGTACCTACGACGAGCGACCTTCAGCTATCACCACGTGAAGAGTGGGAAATAAATTTTGTACGGCAAGAAAACTGAAAACTGATAACGATTCCATTAGATAAGTATTTGGTTCCAATCTATGGCGAGATATTTCCACCAAAGCGATTGATTTATATGTCTGTAAGGTTCAGCTCTTCAACACTCTCCAATGTCCGCCGGTGCACGACGGTCGCCGCCCATCATTAGTCACAACTAAACTTCTGCTGGAGAGTGAAAGTTACGTTGAGTCTTGAGGTGCGCAGAGATACTATCTGCCGCAGCCTGATTTTAGTTCCACGCTATTTAGATAACCGCCCCATTTAAAATCTCTCTCTCGATCCTAGTAAAGGAAAAAAAAGGCTAGAGTTTATCATGGACGCGTCTCAGTTTTAGTCAAGCCGTAAAGTGAAGAACCAGAGCTTGTACATATTCCCACGTGAGGGGTGACCCCGCGGGGCGTTCAGTTAGTACTGAGTCTATACTCAAGGTCAAGTTCCACTCTCTAAACAGAGCTTTAGCGACTCCGTCATATAGACTAGACCGCGCGCGCGATTTTTTTTTTTTTGCTGAAGCAGCTAATCGATGGAAGAGTAGAGAACAGGTGCTCGATCAAAAATCTGCTTCAGAGGCTTGTTATCAGGTATTAACAGTTAAATCAAAATATTTCAAAACATCCAGAAAAGCAGAATAACATGTCCTACGGGCTACAGCCGGGCACTGACGAGCAGACGACGCTGACGTCGTTTCAATCAGGTCACAGGGCTCTTTAGACACCTTTTCTGTAAGACCCGTCTCATACCTTAGTATATAATACCGTAAACACCGGTGATTAGTATATGATTCACATTGGCAGTCGCGGATCCACGAAGAGGCTGAATAAGCCTCGAGCGGACCCGCCACTTGCAATGTGACATAATCTTACTATGCGCTTTGTTTTGTTTTTGTTTCTATTTACAACAGCAAACATTTCAAACAACCTATTGTTTTTTAAAAATGATGAAAAATCAGCCCCAAAAAAAAAGTAAACATTTTAGAGCTAAATTTGTGGAGGATAGCCGGACATGCTGATGTCACTAGACCCCTAAATTCGATATGGTGACATGGGCATTTTCTTAAAATTCGATACGACGACACGGGCACGGACATCTAAGTGACATGGGACATGTGGCATTTCTTGAGTCCCACATGTGCCATGGACCATAGTGACATGAGGGAAAAAAAATGTTCAAAGAGTGCATCAGAAAAGTGCCATTTCAAGCCTAAACATTTCGCCAAATTTTTTTTTTTTCTTGGATGGTACTCGGCTTTGCAGTGTCTGAGTCCTTAAAAATGTACCAGAATGCTCAAATTCGGGTTCTAAATATTTTCAAAAAACGTTTTCTCCCTTAGTGACGTGTGACATGGGCATTTCTTAAATTCGACATACGGCTGCATGGGGAGGACCCACCCGTCAAGGGCCCCATGATGACTCATACCCGCCGCGTTCAAACTAGCGTGGTGGTTATAGGTAGACCTTCTTTCAGTATCCACGTGACCAGTTCCATCGCCGTCTCTTGAGCAACAGTAACCGAGGTAACTAGGGTTATTGTTATCCGGTCCGTAAGACGACAGTCTAAGACGGTGTGTAGTCGCGTTTTGCTCTCCCTAATACTCTAATTCAAGTCGAGTTACCGCTAACCTCTACAAAAAGAGGGTCATTTGTGTAATTCAAAAGGCGTTCCTTTGTTAGCAATGAGGGGGTCGTTCTATTCATTGATATTTTTTTTTTTTTTTTTTTTTTTTTTTTTTGTTTACAACAACAAGTCAAAGTACAGTCAATCAACCGAGATCCTTTCTACTCCGTGGGGGTGTAGAAGGATCTCCCCCCTGAGGTTACAAAGTCACCTCTTTATTTAAGGGGCTACGGGCCGCAAAGTTGCTTTCGCTTTCGCTTACAAGTCACAAAGTCGCAAGAAATATTCAAGTCAAAAAGTCAAATTCATCAACTATCAGTACAGTCGTTTGAAAGTCATCAAGTCACCGAAAAACTCCTCTACAGTCACCTCCGACTCGCCTCCTCCCTACCCCCCTAAAGGGGGGTAGAGAGGAAGCGATTCCCTAGAGATCAGATAATTTTTTTTTTTCTCCCGAGCAGACTCCAAAAGCCCCCCTCCCCCCCAAGTGCCCGCCCACCCCATAAATAGTGCCCCCCTCCCCCCCTCCCCTCCCCATGCATCTTAAAGTGCCCCCCTCCCCCCTCCCCTCCCCTCCCCCCTTATAGAAGCCTCCCATTAGCTAGTCCAAGTCATGTGACCAAAAGGGAAGCGTGGTCTGTCTATTGTCTGTATTATGCAAATGAGGGAGGGGGTCAGGTCACGTGACCAAGGGGGTGTGGCCTATTTTCCAAATAAAGAGCGCTTCCGGTCACGTGACCAAGGGGTGTGGTCCTATTATGCAAATGAGGGGGTCACGTGACCCATTATTATGCAAATGAGGGAGTCACGTGACCAAATGGAAGCAACTGATTGGCTGGTGATCAAAGGGGCGTAGTCTACTATGCAAATGAGGGGGTCACGTGATCAAGGGGGCGTGGCCTATTATGCAAATGAGGGGGTCACGTGACCAAATGGTGGCCCCTGATTGGCTGGTGATCAAGGGGGCGTGGTCTATTACGTAATTATGCAAATGAGGGGGCGTGGCCTATTACGTAATTATGCAAATGAGGGGGTCACGTGACCAAATGGAGGCCTCTGATTGGCTGCATGTCGATTGAGTAATAAACAGTACTTAACTATAGTCCCGTTCCGATACATACTATACTACTAACCTGGACTCCCTTTTGACGCTGTTTCTTTTCTCTGTGTGAGGTGAATTGGGCATAAAAAAGTCTATGCATACTTGCAAGAGTGGGTAGCAAGACTTTTCTCAATTTGATGCAATGTATATATCACGTGCACATATTGTTGCATAGTACAACGTCTACCTAAAATCACGAGTCAGACTTATAGTCTGATACCAAAAATGTAGGAAAAGATTACCACATATCCGCGAGAAATAGGGTGCAGCTTATATACCAGCTAGATGAGAATTAACGGTATATCATTTTAGACATTCAGGGCTCAGTCTCATGAGTTTGTAACATTTCAAACGTCTTTGACCGGTGCCGTCTTTGACCTGTGCCGTCTTTGACCGGTGCCGTCTTTGACCGGGTAAGTGATTAAAATGAAGAAAAAAGTAGTGTATAGTAAAGAAATGGGTAAATTTTTTGTATAATATGTTATAACACATCATTTCGAGGCATTATTTAAAATTGATATATTTCATATATTTATGTTGCTATGCGCAGTACACAATAATATGATACAACACAGCATGTGTGGCGGTACAATTTGGTATAATGTGACGTATAGAACAATAATATATACATACAAGAAAAAAAAAACTATATGCATGTAAACTTACATATCTATATATTACATTTATATAGTTTGGTACAAAAAAAAATCACAGAGTAACCCTTACTTTGGTACTTTCACCCGGTCAAAGACGTCACTTGGTATTTGACTTCAACTTTGAAAAGCTGCACTGTCCAAAGTATTATGCAATAAGAAGTGCCACCAAGTACATTACATCATATACATTAAAAAAAATAAAAAATAAAAATAAAAATCACTTTTGGACATACCCGGTCAAAGACGGCACCGGTCAAAGACGGCACCGGTCAAAGACGGCACCGGTCAAAGACGTTTGAAATGTTACAAACTCATGAGACTGAGCCTTAGAGTCAATGTGATTACCGGCTTAATAAAAATAAACATATATATTTAATACTTACTGAACCACATAATATCACATTTTCTGGTGGTGAAGATGGCAACCAATTTGGCACCAAATAGGTTACGACGTCCCCTTCTTAGACGATCTTCCAGCCTATCTTGCATGACAAAACGATCGATAGGCACTTGTGCAAGCCTATCTACAGGCCTAGCAGCAGGCCTAGCAGCAGGCCTAGCAATAGCCCTAGCAGCAGCCTGGACTTCCCCATGGACCCCTGTCCGTGAGTGTACACATGTTGAGCTGTCTGGGTGGGGGGCCTTGACACCACATGTGTAGCAGAAATTTGTGTGACACTCTTTGCAGGTCATGAAATAACAGCCAACGATCTTCTGAATCCAGACCTAGGTTTGGGAAAGATACAGAATATATATATGTAAAGGTCAACATGAATAATCGTACACATTGCATACTACACGAAAATAGCCTCATGAAAAGCTAAGTATACATGAGGCAATTTTCGCAAGATATCAAGTGCTGGATAACATATGCTTTTCTTGCAAACATTAACATTTTATAAATAAAGAGTCTGTGGGCCTTTAAAAGTGGAGGACATGTAAGCTATTTCTATCCCAATGCATTTTTCCTGGCAGTATAAACTTCCATACCAAATATGGCTATACTTGTCCTCCTTATTCATCAATTTTTTCCCATTAGTTTGGTGCATCGTGAAAACAAATGAATATCAAGCCCATAACTTTCAGGCATCATGCTGTCATTACGGGGTCAAGTTCATAGAAATTGGTTTACCCCATAAGGACAGCATTGTGCATTAATGCATCATGCCCTAGGTCCTCCTTATGCATGAGTGCAGCACTGGCAAGTTGCTCATTCACCATGACAACCAAGGAACCAAGCAGTACATTAGAATAAATAGACAAAGGTTGACATGTTTTAGTCTGTTGGCTTGGTTATTTCACAAGTTAGATGTCAGGCCCTATTTCACGAGGCCGAAGGCCGAGTGAAATGCAGCCTGACATCTAACAAGTGAAATAACCAAGCTAACAGACTAAAACGAGTGTGCCTTTGTGTTTATTTTTTATGTTTTTTGATTCAAACCAAATTATCTATAGGGGTAGGGCCTAATTTAGCTGAAATACCCTTTCCTACACCGTTCAAACGTAAACAAACCGCCATTTTGATGATGTCACAGGGCCCTGAAATACGGCCATGGGTTATTTTATAGGGGCTGTGTAATACGGCCTCCCTTGGCTAAGTCAATGGCGCTGCAGTATTCCATAAAGAATATGTGATCCCTACAGGGTTAAAGTGGGTATATCTGATTTTTCCCAAATTTTGAATTTTACATAAAGACGTTCATATACTGTAAAAGTAAATTATTTGTGGGTTGGGGGACATGAGAATTGTATCCACGGCCAGTATGAGCTTGAAAAGTGGGTTCCATGGGGTCCAACCGTAGTACTTTACAGTGTAATTTCAATGGGGGCAATAAATTGGGCACGATTGTATTCCAAAATGCCCATATATTGGGCAATAAAATCAAATTAAAGCAAAATCTGAGGGAATGAAGGGGAATGGAGTAGATAGGGAGTTAATTGTGTTGTTTATGAACGTTCTGACTCATCTTTAGGGAAATTTCGGATGTACTAACTTTAAGTGTGTAGTAATTAGTTAATTACCTTACAACTTGGACATTGCTGAGCGTTTCTCTCTCCTCCAGCATTCTCTAATTTAACCGCCCATTTGTCGATGCCTGTGTCTGTTTTCAAAGACTTGAACTCGGCACATGTGTAGTCCTCATGCCAAGGCACCATACACTGGAAGCACCACTCCTTACGACACTTAGGGCACGTTATAATCGACTCCAGCGTGTCAAAGAACTTCAGGAAGGCGTCATCCAAGATGACAACATTGTCACACATGGGGCAGGCTTTCTTGTATTTACATCTATCAGACTTGACGCGCAAAAAACTGAAGCGTTTGGCTTTGACAGTGTCCAAGGCTCCTTTTATAACCCCCTGACTGATTTTGGTGTCACAGTCATGCCCAGGACACTGGATATCAATGACACCGTCTTCAATCTTTCCATCTACGTATGTCTCGAGGCACGTTTGGCAGATTTTCACCCCACAGCACCCGCGCGTCCATACTAACTCTGTATCATCTAAACATGTCTCACATTCTCCGAGCCCCAGGGGGACCGAGCGAGGCAGTGTGCTCATGTTGGAGGAGACGGTGGACAGTCCGTCCCACTCCTCCACCCCAAGGTGAATCCTGGCAGCCATCTCTGCAGTTTGTAGTTTAATTATTTTATTTGACCATAAAAATCACAAACGTGGGGCGCTTTTCATCATATTCAAGGAGAGTACATAAATCGAGCGATTGATGTCATAGATTCTTATACTAATTACTGAGGATGTGATCATTGTTCAATTGTCCATATCGTTAGTTACGAGTTCAGAGAGCACCTAGGTGCTAACCCTACTGTTTAAGATTGCTTTCAAGAAGTCCTTTTTGATCGTCATTTGTTGCACCTCGTCATTGAGGGCACTTCAGAGGACGTCGCCTCTGTGTTGCGGGCTTTGGCGAAGATGGCCTTCTTTATCGGTGGTACTTTCAGTCTCTTCCTCTCAAGCGGAACTCATGTCATTCTTGAGTCTTAACTTGTGATCCTTGCAAATGTTTTGTGAATGTTTCTTGATCATTTTCTTGTGGGGAAAACCTAGTGAAATTTAGAATGTTTCTGGAATGTTATTTGCACGAGTAAAACTCGGGAATACATATCACCATTGAAACTGTCACTAGGCACGTTCACTATTCTTGAGAATCTCCCATACCTATCTTGTTTACATATAGCTTGTGTTTTTCCGGGTTATAAAAATTCCTTTCATTAACCATTTTCTTTGTGTTTCTTTAGGGTATCAATTTTCTCATTATTGCATTTTGCAGGTAGGAATAGACTGAATGTATAGTAGTTGTATACAGATTGTTGTGTTGTGATTGCAGGCTAAATCCAATGGTTTTATGATGCACCCCTAACAGGTCTTGATTTCTGCTAGCCGACAGTTATTCCTATGTGACAATATATTGTAGTTTTATTATACTAACTGATGAATGAGAGCCTTCCAACTTTGACACCTGCATGCAATTACATGGATCATGTAATCAACCTAAAATGGGAAAATCACCAAAGATTAGCTGACATAGTAGCTTTAACACAAACTATAGGGCTCCTGGGTGTTATGCCATGGGCGCGGCCATGTCTGACCCCTGGAGCTTGCTGTGATTCTCTCTAGGTGGCTCCTAAGTCAGGCCATATATTGGTAACAAGTAGGAGAGTAAATGCTTCTGTCCAAGTGGTCCGTGGGATGCTGTTATGGCCCCTTGTGCCCCCTGGGCCATGGGCAGAGGGAACAGCGTAGGTTGAAGTCCTGGGAACCAAGTGAGCCAAAGCAATACTTGAATTGCACTATGAAGTCAGGCAGGCAGTGGACCGTACTGACCCCTGGCTAGTAGCTCCTCCTACTGGTCAGGGGCCTGTATTGAAAGTTCTCAACTTACCACAAGCGGTGCCCTATAGCAAACACGTATGGATGGATGGAACGTAGCATGCTCCTGGATCTGTAGGTCTCTGGTACCAAGCTAAATCCCACGCGAAGTTACGAGGGCAGAGCCAATACGGCCATCCATAGGGAGCTTTTAACAGTATGCGTATACTAGAAGGCCCGAGCCCTATTCCACAGTCAAAGCATATACAGTATCAGATACTGTACTTTCTATGTCCACAGTGTATAGCGATGACTTTGGTTTCTCCGTATGGGCGGCCATGTAAGTTCTGAGCTCGCAATGTATCGTGAGACTTAGGCAGTGACCAGACATTCACACACTATAGCTTCCGGGGAACAGGCTGCAGCACGAGAGCAGAGCCAAGGTCTCAAGAGATTGCTGGTGTCAGTGTATACAGTGTGGGTGCGGGAATAAGTCCGATCCCGGTAGAGGCCTATAGAAGGCCTCTGGGTGTCACCTTAATGTAGGTGTAAGTGTAGGTGTAGGTGTAGGTGTAAGTGTAGGTGTAAGTGTAGGTGTAAGTGTAGGTGTAAGTGTAGGTGTAAGTGTAGGTGTAAGTGTAGGTGTAGGTGTAGGTGTAAGTGTAGGTGTAAGTGTAGGTGTAAGTGTAGGTGTAAGTGTAGGTGTAGGTGTAGGTGTAAGTGTAGGTGTAAGTGTAGGTGTAAGTGTAGGTGTAAGTGTAGGTGTAAGTGTAGGTGTAAGTGTAGGTGTAGGTGTAGGTGTAAGTGTAGGTGTAAGTGTAGGTGTAAGTGTAGGTGTAAGTGTAGGTGTAAGTGTAGGTGTAAGTGTAGGTGTAAGTGTAGGTGTAGGTGTAGGTGTAAGTGTAGGTGTAAGTGTAGGTGTAGGTGTGGAGGGGACTGTTTGGGAGTCATGTGAGGGTGCTGGTGGTGAGAAGGTATTTCCACATGTTTCCACTTCCTGGTAAACAGCGCTACCCTACCACATTCTGTAACGAGACATGGCACCACCGTAGCTGAATACCTCTCTGTTTGGATACAGCCATCTTACCCACCAATGGGTAATGCATGATGATTCATGCTACTGGGGGTTTGAGTCTATACCAAGAATGTTTTAGGAGAGTGACATGTTTGCTTAAGGTGTGGGCCGCTCAGAGAGGGGATTCCCCATCGACTGTTGCCTCAGAATATCCCACCAATGCTGCTAGGGTGGCTATAGACCAATGCAGCAAGAAAGGGTTACTTTTCAGAGAGGGTTGTTAATTTCTAAGGCGTGACCGACAAAAAATAGATATAACCACAAAATCCTGCATGCAAGTATAAGCTATTTGAAAGATAATTCTCTTGTGAATCTCCTGATATGAACTGTTTACAAGCATAATTATTACAGACATTATTATTAGGATTCTCATAAAACCAACATAAACAAAACGTTATTATGAAAAAGTCACCCTTTCTCGATACATGGGTCTGTAGGTGTTCACTGTGTAGAGAGCTTACCTCACCCTACACTCGTGAACAGCCGGCCAGCCAAGCATGACAGACACCCCCCTGGCTGTGTCTAAGGGGGGAATCAAGTGCTGCAGCGCCATCCGCATGGAATGGCTAGAGTGGTAACTACATACAGTCATTTTTAACCATATTTTAAGCAGTTATTACGCAAAAGCTGTCTGAGTTTAAATTCTGTTGTAATTTTTCCTGTGAACATTTACCGTTTTCCTAGTTGTATTTCAATGTAGCATTATAAAGCTTCTGTTGTTATCTCAATATGAGGGTTTCATTCATGCTCTCTTAACGCAATGCAAATGTACTGAGGGTAGGCTATATGAACATGGCCCTCCTACAGTAGTGCCACCTCATGCCAATCATGTATACTAAAGACCTTCCAACAGGTTTGGACCACACTGACCTGTACAGTGTTACCTCCTCCCTGCCCTGTTTGAGACTGCCGCTACTAGGCTGGTGCAGCTACATATATATGCTCCCGGGTGTAGAGGGCCCCACAGCACTTGACTCCCCCCTGCCTGTGCCTCATGAGATTGGGCCAATTGAAACGTCTTTGACCGGGTGCCAGCTTTGACCTGCTGACATAAAACGGTTTATTTAGGGCAGGCAAAGCCATATATGAAGATACTACCACCGCCATTTTCTTTATTTTATCCCTTACATATCAAAGAAGAAATTTATTTTTCTTAAATATTTTTTTTATGGTGGCTGGTCAAAGTTGCACCCGGTCAAAGAGGTTTCAATTGTTCCAATCTCATGAGACACAGTCCCCTACTCGCATTCCCAGATCCTTAAGAAGCAAGGCTCTGGTAACAATCACCATGACCTTGAACTTGGATTTTGCTAGATTTGGTCGATCCCTGCTAGTAATGATTTTCATTTCATTTGGGAAAATACCAAAATTACATAAGGTGCTTTTCAGTAGAGCCAAATTAATTGAGTGCTTCAAGATCTCAGAGTACATTATTACTAGTACAAGTATACTATGAATTAAGTTGTAGGTTGGGACCAGTGAACAGGAACCAGAATGTATTATGGTAGTTATCCCATCATACTTTCTGGTTCCAGTTCCGGTTCCTGTTGGCTGGTTCCAAGCTAACCAGGGCACTGCCTAAACCCAGCAAAAACTCCACTTGAAGTTTCCAAGTGCCATCCTGTGCAGGAATGGTGCAAGGGACAAGTTCAGCCCACCCCATACTATGTCCTCTGAGTAGTATAGTATGTATCGGAATGGGACTATGCTTAAGTACTGTTTATTACTCACTCGATATGCAGCCAATCAGAGGCCTCCATTTGGTCACGTGACCCGTTGCCATGGTAACGTGACCTACTTAGGACTCTCAGCCAATCAGAAGCCAGCATTCTGGGTGACCTACTGACCTACTTAGAAGCTCCCAGCCAATCAGAGGCCGGCATTCTGGTAACCATGGTAACGTGACCTACTTACGTCACGTGACCTACTTAGGCTCAGCCAATCAGAAGCCGGCATTCTGGTAACTAGGGTAACGTGACCTACTTAGGGTTTGTTTGTAAACAACACCACGTGGCTCTCTTGTTTGTAAACAACACCACGTGACACGTGACTGTTTGTAAACAAACAAACAAAAAAGTTATGTAACTTATATATAGAAAATAAACACAACAAGATAATTTCTTTTTTTCCATGTTATGCTAAAATTATATTTTCAAAAAGCACATCTGTTACAGTGTCTATGTGTAAGTATGCGCGTTCTCATTCAAACACTATAACACTATTATACTGTAGCAGCAGCAGGTAGGGCAGGAAGAAAAGCAACAGCACGAGCAGAAGCGACGACACCATTTGCACCATCCGGCCGTCGCGTTGGTATCCCTACTACCCGTCGCGCGTTCAACTGGAGGTTTAAGTGTAACAAATGACGATTCTTTGTCGACGCGACTACTAACATCAGCAGCATCAGCAGCATCAGCAGCATCAGCAGCATCAGCAGCAGCGGCAGCAGCCTCGGCAGCAGCGGTAGCAGCAGCAGCAGCAGCGGCAGCAGCAGTAGCGTGAGCATTAGCAACAACAGCAGCAGCGACAGTAGCAAGGGCAGCAGAGCGTACACTAGCAGCGTCATCAGCGGTGACATCGGCAGCCGCAACAGCATCAGCAGCAGCAGCGTCGGCATCGGCGGCATGAGTAGCTGCATCGGCAGCAGCAACAGCAGCAGTCACAGCCGCAGCGGCAACAACAACAACGTCATCACAACCAGCGTCACTAACAGCCGCAGTAAATGCAGCAGTAGCACGATGAGCAGCACTAGCAGCAGCAGTAGCAGCGGCTACAGCATCAGCTTCACATTCGCGCGCCGCTTCATCATACTGCTTCATGTCACGGTCGTAACTTTCCATCATGGGGATCTGCAAATTGAGGCATGGTGGTGGTGGTGGTGGTGGTAGTAGTAGTAGTAGTAGTAGTAGTAGTAGTAGTAGTAGTAGAGTGAATGATGATGACGATGACGAATACGGTTTCACTCCCCCTTATATACCCTTACTCCCCCCTTTTTTCAAGCCACCGGCCAGCTGCCCACTCACGGCAGGTCTTTAGATTAGCCTTAAGTCGCTTACTACGCGCTCATCATCCCTCTAATCGCATTTTCCAGCCGCCGGCCAGCTGACTGCTGACGACAGGAGAGGGTGATTTTTTTTCTTTAGATTTAAGCCGCTTACCACACGCCCACCCTCTAGTCACAGACAGAGTGACAGAAAGGGAATGGGTCGCTTTGTTCACGCTACCTGTAGTTGTTTTCTATACACACTCTAAGCCCATGACCTGCTAATCCTTTATACAGGTAACACGCGTTCAACTAATTACACTATTGTATGACAGTCGGTACACGGATTAATTTTAAACCACCCTCCCATCTGGATCCATGTCTGGTGGGTGGAAGGATCCAGCTGAAAAGCGTGATTAGGGCTTTTGTTTCTCTTATGATAGCAGCAGGTCAGCATGCGACAGCTGAAAATGTCAGACTAAGTCGAACTCTCGCCGCTCCTATAAAAGAATGAGATGCATTCTCTTTCCACACGCCCTTCTACAATCGCCGCCGACACCGCCACCGCCGGCCAGCCGACCGCCGCCACCGCCTGCAGTCACCCGGCCGCCCCTACCGTCACCGCCATCACGCCAGCAGGGAATTTCGAGCTGAGTCTGCTTATTGCTTATTTTTTTTCTTTGAGCTTTTTGTTTTTAAATTTTTATTTTCACTCAGTCTTTTTTTTTCGGAGGAAAGAAATATGGCACTGCAGAGGGCGCGAGTTTTTAAAAGACGGACACGCGAACAAAGTGCCCTCCTCAACTGCCCGGCTATTTTTTTATCTCAAAGGAGAGAGCGTCACGTAGTTGAGGTTCACGCTTCTCTTGAAGCGTACCGAATTCTCGAGAAAAGCAAAGCCGAGTGCCAAAGAAATCGTCTTTATACAAGAGCGGAAAAGGAAAACGTAGCGACATGGCCGAGAGCCGTCTTCTCAGAACAGTATTTACTCTACCATTGCATAATAGCCGCTCTCAGCGCCCCCACTCGTTGGGCGTTTCATGAAAAGAAAGAGCGCTGCTACTCCCCTCACCCTGCCTCCTCTTATAAAGTGAGAATAAGCGCTATGAAACGATTCGACAAGCCGATCGGTTTTTTGGGAGTGACTGCAGCTCCCACTCGGTGGGCGCGCGTTGTGGCCGACGTGAACACGGTCTCTAAACGTTTCGACGTCGTCACTTGTTATCCCGCATATTGCAACGCAGCCGAATTGAAGAAGATAGGGAAGCACTATTTTAAACCATACGCTCCAATATGTATTTGTCACCACCGCGCTCACACGCCTTATTGCTTTTTCGAGACGATCGTGTCACAACACAGAAATAGAAAAAAAAGCGGCAAAGCGACGAGCTTTGCCTAAATGATCAAAAAAAAAAAAAAAAAAAAAAAATTTATCTCCTCCCCTCCTCCTCCTCCTCCTCCTCCTCCTCCTCCTCCTCCTCCTCCTCTTCTTTTTTTTAAAAGATAAATATTTGTATCAGACTCCTCTGGAGTATGACTATTGAGTGAAAATAGAATTTTATCGCAAAAATAAAAAGAAAAAAAAGACACTTCTGCCGCCGCTACTGTGACACCGGCCGGTATCAATAAAAAGGTCAGCTGACTTTTCTCCACAACCATTCACTACCGACCGTTCGAGTGAGAAACACAGCAGACAGTCAGACACACAACTACTCTCTGACGCGTGCTGAAAAAAAACAAATATGTCGAGTAGTAAAAGCAAACTCTTCACAGAAATTCATTTCGACGCTCGACTACAAGGACCCTTTAGTTGTATCATTAGCGGTCCGTCGGGTTGTGGAAAATCGCGCTTGGTGGATCAATTTCTGAGCGACGTGAACAATTTGGTCACGCCGCCGGTGGAAAAAACTTTTTACCATTACGGCGAGTGGCAACCTCTGTTTGAAAAAATGCAAAATCAGTACGGTGTGGAATTCAGAGAAGGTCTTCCTAGCAAAGAGTTTATAGCGGGAGACGTGGAAGTAGCAGAAGACGCTTTACGACCACACACTCTACTGATATTGGACGATCTGATGAGCAGTTCCAATCAGCAAGTGGTAGCTGACATCTTTACTAAATACTCCCATCACTGGAACGTGAGCGTCATATATATCACTCAGAACCTATTCCAGAAATCACCCGACTTTCGAACTATGAGTCTGAACGCTCACTACATGATCGTTTTCAAGAACCCGCGCGACATGGGGCAAATAGCTAGTCTGTCTCGCCAGGTGTTTCCCTCCAACACGGCGGCCCTCTCTAGTATATTTACCCATGAACTCAAGCGACCTCACTCATACCTCCTTCTGGACTTCAAGCAGTCAACACCTGACGATCTGAGAATACGCTCCTCTTTGACATCCATACACTCTCAGCTAGTATTCGTACCGCTAGACAAAAAAAAGAAGAAGAGAAAGTAGTAGCAAAAATGGCTTCTCATCTACTCGAAAGACACTTTGGTACTCTCAAGCACTTAGCTAAATGCTCGCCAAAGGACTGCTCGCATCTAATAGACTCTGGAAGCGACGATCTGATCGCAGCGTTGAGTGAGATCTGTCACAACTTACTCGTAGGGAACATCCCGCTCAGCGACAAACAACTGGACAAGCTTCGAGAATCGGCTGACGTGTTGAGGGAGGTCGGCAAAAAATCTACGCCCATCAAAAAAAAGAGACACGTCTTGGTAGAAGAGGGAGGTTTCCTCATTCCGGCTCTCATAGGGATGGCCTTACCGCTTATAAAGAGCATTCTCCTTATATGAGACACCTCATTCGACACTTCTCGCCGACAGTACCACCACTACCGCCACCGCCAGCGTCCCCATGACAGACTCAGAGCAGCAACAACACTACAAACGCTTAGCGCTCGTGGATCCTGAGACGCTCTACAAATCATCACGAGCAGGTCTACTTCATCATGTGCCCGCTGCTGCTACTACTAGCGCTGCTACTACTGCAGTCGCTGCTGCTAGTACTTCTACTGCTCCAAACCTTCCTCCTCTTCCTGATGAGCGTAGTGAAAAGAACGAGAGTTCCGCCCCTGCCACCGCCGCCCGCCTACCTGCCGATATGGCCTATTACCACAAGCAGGCAGAACAATCCCTTCATCCCAACGCGGCATTGCACCAGGTGCTACAGTTTATCTACAGGGACTTGGACTTAGTGTTGAACGATCCCACTTTGGAATCGCGCGGGAAAATGTTGAAATACCGAAGGTTGTTGAATAGATTGCAATTTTTTCTCGCGAATCCCAACAACAGCAACATCTCTTCGTCCTACACTTCTTCGCCACCGGCTCACCTCCGTCAGTCTGCTGAAGAAGCCAGCGCGTCCCTACTTGAGCGGTTGGTGAACCAAGTTCCCAAGAGGAATCGCATCCGGACCACTGCGCTGTACAATAAATTGGAGAAATCCGGTGTGGTCAAGTGGAACGAGGACGGTGCGGTGCGCGAGATGTCGGGTCGGAGAATACCACCTGAGCGTCACATCAACATAGTGGAATTACTGAGCGACGCCGCCAGGTTCAGGAAGACGGCGACCAGACCGGCGGGCTACTCTCCGTTCACAAAAGCGCTGCACGAAGCAGATCCCACAGACTCCTTGATCGGAAACCATCTGTATAAAGCGAGCGGACCTGGCCGAAGTTTGGACACACGGCTTACTGACAGAGGTCGGAAACGACCAAGCTTCGACTCGGAAGAAGGAGAAGCAGAAGAAGAAGCAGCAGCAGCAGCAGCAGCAGTAGCAGCAGCAGACTCTTCTCTCCAGGTGGACGATCAATCCTCTGACGACGACGAGGGCAGTGAACTTTTCCAAACTCCGACTACAGTGAAACCCCCGTCGGCCTATAGGAGCGCGGCGAGTAGGAAAAGGAAAAGGCGCAACCGCCTAGCGCAGGCGCCGTCGTTCACTCCCGCTCCTGGTGCTACTCCTCCATCAGGCCGACGATGGGAAAACCAGTGAAGAGACTGACCAAGAAGGAAAAAGAAAAGAAGCGCGTAGTAGCTAGATATACCGACGTCAAAGCACCCTCCAGTTTCACTAGCGTGACTAAACTCCAGAAACATCATTTTCGCCACCTAAACCCGGCCGTCATCCGAGATGCTTTAGTGTTGCTGGACGCCTACACTAAACATAAACCCATTCGGAGAAAATTCGCAAGGAACAAGACTATAACCGGTGCAATCGATCAGCAGTGGCAGATAGATCTGATGGACATGCAAGCTTTGGCGTCTCACAACGACCACTTCCGGTCGTGGTGACGGCGATCGACGTTTTCTCTAGGTACGCGTGGGCCGTTCCCATTAAATCCAAGAGTGGTGCTGATGTTACCGAGGCCTTCCAAAAGATGGCAGACACTGGCGAGAGACAACCGCGCACTGTTCAGACAGACAAGGGGAAAGAGTTTTTGAACAAGATCTTTCAAGATCACTTGAAGAGCGAGGGCATAGAGTTTTTCACTGGCGAGAACGACGACATCAAAGCTAGTCTAGTGGAGCGCTTGAACCGCAGTCTGAAGGAGAAGCTGTGGCGTTATTTCACACACAAGCGCACGTATCGCTACGTAGACGTACTGCACCATGTAGTGTCTTCTTACAATCGCACTCACCACAAGACGTTGAAAATGGCGCCGGCTCAAGTCAGCTCGGAAAACAGCGAAACAGTTTTCTACCGACAAGATCTCCCAACTAACAAACAAATCGACAAAATATGGAAAAAGAAGAAAAAAACAAAGACGTCTGCCGTCGACGTCATCGCTCCGGGTGACAGAGTGAGGATGTTGAGAACTAAAGACGCCTTTGACAAAGGGTACGAGGGAAACTGGCGCGAGGAAGTGGTCGACGTTGCTAAGACGTTGGGAAGCAGAGGGTTCGAGCTAAAAGACGACAAGGGCGAGGAGATAAAAGGCGTCTTCTACCCGGAAGAGGTTCAGAAGGTGTACAAGAGTCGTTACGACAACAACTACCTGATAGACGAGGTGTTGCGCCGCAAGACCGTCGACGGTAAAGAGCTAGCTTTCGTACGTTGGTTAGGTTACGACGACAAGTTCAACGAGTGGATCCCCATCAAAAAAATAACGTAGAAAAAACAATGAACATCACCCTACCTAGCAACAGCTCTATGGAGTATTATCCTGACAACAGCTTGACGTCTTTCCGAACTCACTTCGACGCGCCGCTACTTCTGCCCGAAGCGTACGAAGCGGCTCTGACTGAGATCATCCTCCCTACAGAATGGACTAACGTGCACGACGACTTGATCATCGTTGTTCCTCTGCGCACCAAGGGTTCGCTAGAGGAGGCGATCAACGTTTTAAAAGACGCTAAATTCGCCGAAAGAAAAAAACCGCAGGTAAACTGGAGGGGAATGAAAAACGCGAACGGTCTGAGCAAGCTAACGTTCAGCAAAAAATACCCGCTGAGCGGGAAGGAAGCAAGCTATGTAACGGTGGAAGAGATGTCAGACACGTCGGAAGAGCAGCGATTGAAACCGGAAACAAAAAGGTTCAAGAGAGAGGTCGACTTGAGACAGACAAATGCCGTATACAAGCAGTTCTTGTCCCCGGCCGTGAAGAAGAAGGCGATCAGCGATCAAGCAAGACAGATGATCGAAAAGATGGAGAAAGACATGGGAGTGCGCAGTTTTATGCCAAACATATTCGAGATACCTCCTATTTTCACCGGAAGCAACCACGCCCTAGTCGAGCGCTTGAGTGAGACGTTGCGAGATGACAGACTAGAGGGCACCAGCTTCCTGCTCAAACCGATGGGGATCTTATCGTACGACTCCAAGACGAAACGCGTCACCATCAAACCGCCGAGACACTGCGCTATCCTGCTGACTCAGCATCTCGCATGTGTTCTAGCATGAATCTAAATAATTTAGATTCATGGTTCTAGGCTTCGGAGAGAAGACGTGTTTCGCGTCGCCGACTACCGGCGCCTACTCGATGGATGTTTTCGGGACGTGCACTCTGTGTACATATGCACCGACATGATCCAGGAGAGACGTGTGGGCGACATGCAAGTGCCGCTGTTACGCTGCGTCGCGGTGGACAGAGGCGGAAGGCGTCGAGGTGGCGTGCAAGCTATCAGTTTTCCCCATTTGGATTATTTCCCCTTGAAATCCAAGTGGTTTACCGAGGTCGGCATCTATTTAAGAGACCGATCCGGCCATTCCATCCCATTCAGTAGAGGCGAGGTGACCGTGACACTTCATCTGAGACCTATTGAGCGCTAAAAGAAAAAAAAATGATGCGTCAACGCTAAAGATGTGCTGGCGGGTCGGACTTTAAAGAGCAGCGTGAAAGACCGAGGCGCAGGCGCTCTGAAGAGACTGGCGAGTACGGCGTTCTCAGGAGGAAAGACAACTGTCGCGTCTAAGAAAGGGTCGAAACATCGCCGGCATTCTCCTCAGACGGGCGGTGGCTCTTGCAAGAGACGTAGAGGGGATGTATTCGACCGGTAAGCGCCTAGGCGCTTAGGTCGGCGTCAGTCTGCCGTCCGCGTGAAGAGAGAACACAATGGCTTACGTACACGAGAGCAGTAACGAGTGCGCGCTCTCTGAGCTCGACCTGCACACCGTAGCACCGACTCAGACTACTATCTTAAAGTCGTCTTTCCACGGGATAGAAACAAAAAACTCTTTAGAGGATGGAGGTAACATAAATTTCACCATCAACAAGTCGCAAGAGTACACAGACCTGAACGAGAATTACCTTCATCTGGAATGTCAAGTGCTGAAAGCGAACGGAGCGGCGCTAGAGGACACCGACGCGGTAGCTCCGGTGAACAACTTGGCTCACTCGCTCTTCAAAGACGTCCAAGTCTCCATCGGCGGTTTCAAAGTGTCTGGCAACACCGAGACCTACCCTTACCGAGCTTGCTTGGAAGGGTTACTCAACTACAACAAAGACGTGAAGTGCGGCGTCATGAGCGCCCAGGGGTGGCATGAAGATACGCCTGGTCAGTTTGACGCGTTGACTAACGCGAATGCGGGGTACAAAGCGTGCAGGAAGCTAATCTCCAACAAGCGCTTTTCGCTGATGGCGCGACTGCACTTTGACCTGGCTCATCAACCGAAGCTCATCGTTGGAGAGACAGAAATCAATCTCACTCTGAAACAGGCAGCGCCCTCTTTCTATCTGATGTGCGCCGCTGACGCAGGCTACAGCTTGAAGATCTACAAAGCAAAGCTCTACGTGCGACGTGTGCTGGTGGCGGACGCTGTAGCGGAAACGCACGAAAGAGCGGTGATAGAACACGGCCCCTTTGACTACCCGGTGAACAGAGTGGAGGTGACGACGTACGCCATCCCTCAAGGTAACAGAGATCACAGCTACACGCACTCCAACACAGGCCAGCTTCCCAAGTCGATGATGATTTGCTTCCTGGACCATGACGCCTTCAACGGTAGCTACACCAAGAACCCGTTCGAGATGAAGCATTACGACATCAGCTCGCTTCAAGTGATAGTGAACGATCAGAAAGTGCCGAACGACGCTTACGTGCCCGACTTTAACACCAAAGCGGCCGTGAGAGAGTACTTGGCGCTACACACGGAAACGGGGATATACGAGGGCACGCGCTCCTGTGGTATTTCATACGAGCAATTCCTGAACGGTTACACGGTGTTCCCCCTCGATTTAACCCCAGACAGATCGCACGACGGGTGTCGCGTGAACCTTATAAGAGCGGGTCAGCTGAGGGTGGAAGTCAGTTTCCGCTCGGCGCTACAAGCGACAACAACGGTGCTACTCTACTTGGTGTACGACAACGTCGTCGAGCTGACCAGAGATCCACATCCCATCACCGACTACCACATGAACTGAAGACAAGACAGCGGTACTTAGCGTATCGTATGAATACGCTTGAAATAAGTAGAGTGTTGAAGGAAAACGTTCACACAAAACATCGTTTCCTAGGTGTTTTCTCTTGTGACACTATTCCGAAGCACCCTATCAAAGACACTTGTTTCGTGAGCAACACAGATCCGCAACATTTACCAGGTCAGCATTGGGTAGCGTTTTACGTGTCGAGCACGGGTGAAGTGTACTACTTTGATTCCTTCGGCTTACCGCCGCTGAGTGCGGAGTTCTTGTCTTTCATGGAACGCTCTGCTCCGTTCAAGTGGCAAAGAAACCGCGTTCAACTACAAGACACTTCTGCTGACACCTGTGGACCTCATTGCGTTCATTTCCTAATTGAAGCATGTCGAACAAGAAAGCCCAAGAAGTGCGTCATGCGCATGAGCAAAATCCCAAAGCTGAGCGACCGGACAGTGAGTCAGAAGCTATCGATGATGCTGTTGTGACAGAAATAACGGGTTGTTGCGATGGCGGACGTTTCATGGAGGCAAAGATTCTCTGCCTTGCCGAAATGGTGTTGGATTTATCCAAAGTCGTGCAATGTCTATTGGAGAGAGGACGTCAGGGGTGTGGTGCGAGTGACGGCGGCGTGAGACTTTGCGGCCTGTTGGGTTGCAAATCGAAGAAGCAAGCTAAAAAAGCATAAACTTGTGTGTTTTTTGATTGAAATGAAAATAAAGAATAAAATGAAAAAAAAAGAAATTATCTTGTTGTGTTTTTATTTCTATATATAAGTTACATAACTTTTTTGTTTGTTTGTTTACAAACAGTCACGTGTCACGTGGTGTTGTTTACAAACAAGAGAGCCACGTGGTGTTGTTTACAAACAAACCCTAAGTAGGTCACGTTACCCTAGTTACCAGAATGCTGGCTTCTGATTGGCTGAGCCTAAGTAGGTCACGTGACGTAAGTAGGTCACGTTACCATGGTTACCAGAATGCCGGCCTCTGATTGGCTGAGAGCTTCTAAGTAGGTCAGTAGGTCACCCAGAATGCTGGCTTCTGATTGGCTGAGAGTCCTAAGTAGGTCACGTTACCATGGCAACGGGTCACGTGACCAAATGGCGGCCTCTGATTGGCTGCATATCGAGTGAGTAATAAACAGTACTTAAGCATAGTCCCGTTCCGATACATACTATACTACTCCTCTGTCGTCATGATGCATGAATGCAGCCCTAGCAATATCGCTAGTGTTGCATGAGTGCATCATGGGGATCCTTGGGGAGTGTATCAGTCCCAAAAGAGTCGGCATGATGCATCCTCGGTGGGTTACTCAGCAGGGTTGCATCCATGCATTATGAAACCAAAAGGAATTAGCACATTAAAGCCCTGTGCAGCCTTTACAGGGTGAATGTCTTGTGCCACATGTATACACTATACAGGTATACTGAAATCACCTCTATCTTAACACCCCCACCTCCCCTAATGCCTCTGCCTTGAAGTGCGGTATTAACATTCTATGGTGAATACCCTCCAAACAGAACTCGGGAATTCAATGTTCGCGACTGGGGATAATCTGGGGAAGTCACCATAATACAAGAAACACACGAGATATTCCCAAGAATTGTGAACGTGTCCTATTCATAAAATGAACTCGGTAATTGAATGTTCACGACTTGGGTGAATGACACAAGTTTAAACTTGTTAAAAAAAACTCGTTAAAAAAACAAGAAATTACCGGGAATATGCCATAAAACTTTCACAAAACGTTTAAAAATCTCCTGGGGATCAGGAGTCAAGACTCAAGAATGGCACGAGTTCCGCTTGAGATTTGGTTTCCAGGGTTAATATCTCAGGCCACATCTCTATAGGTATACTATAGCAGGCCCTGCCCTAGATAGAGAAACTAGTTCATTGTGTTTTTATATGGTTTTGACTTCTCCATGTGTTGCAGGGATCTGCCCATGGCGGGGTGCCACTGAGCTGTGTGTTGAAAATTGTTGCTTTATAAATATTTCATAAGTAGTGTAGTTTGCCAAATCTAGAACAGTCCTATCCAGTTTAATCAATACACATCAGGCTCATGCTTTGTAGTCTTGATTGTCTGCATTTAAGAGCAGGGCTTGCTTAAGCATTTATTCCACTACCGCCAAAGCGCCCATCCATCGTTGATTTGTCACCAAACCACCCTGCCATTGTAGTTTTTTTTCTTGATGAACTGTTGGTGGATTTGACCACAGTGTAATCAATGCTTAGTATGTAAACACTGAAAACCTCAATTTTTCCTCAAATTCTAAATCATACTTAAATGTAGTCCAAACACTGTAAAAGTATAATATTTAGAGAACCCTGCAAACTCGTGCAGCTCTTAAGTCACAACTCAGTATACACGTATCTGGCATGAGAATATGTAAATAGCTTTTGACTGTGTCATATTCTATGGAATTCCACGTTATTTGTATCAAACAGAACTTGGTAATTCAACATTCGCAACTGGGGTAGGTCAAAATGACACAAGAAAGGCACAAGATATTCCCAAGAATTGGTAACATGTCCTATTCACAAAATGAACTCAGGAATTGAACGTTGCGACTTGGGTGAATGACACAAGTTAAAACTTGTTTAGGTTGATCGCTACTCTTAACTTTGTATCCATGAAATATCCTGTTTTTCCCCCAAAGGTAGCCTATATTATTTAGAAATGGAAAATGGGAAAAAAATGGGGGGGTCCCGAGCTCCTTTTTTTATTACAGATTTAAAAAAAATAAAAAATCTCTATTTTTGCCAAAAAATACCAAAAAATGGGAAATTTTCATGATTTCTTTTCTTAGTGAACCAATGCTCACATTAATTTAGTTTTGCACATGAATAATCCTAGGTTATGCCCTTTAATGGGGAAAATAAAAGTATGGTCCAAAAATTTACTTTTGTATGAAAAAACGTGATGGTTCTATGACGATTATTCAAATGTCTTGCATACTTCTTCAGTGATATCTAAATATCACTGAATAAAATCCATGAATTTTTTTTTGAATTTTTTGAATTTTCATTTTTAAAGGAATTTTGATAGGTGGTCCCGGGCATATTTTTATGGTGTTGGGCCTTTGAAGTTTGAAAAAAAAAGCAAAACTGGACTAAATTTCATATTTAAAGCCTAAAATAATGGGTAAAATGGCAAAAATCGGGGTAAAAAATGGTTGTATATCCTACCCGTGGTCCACATTCAATGAATAGCGATATTTTTTATGGTTTTGGGCCTCTGAAGTTAAAAAATAAAGCAAAACTGGACTAAATTTCATATTTAAAGCCTAGAATAATGGATGAAATGGCAAAAACTCAGGGTAAAAAATGGTTATATATCCTACCCTTGGTTATTTCAAGGAACCTGATGAGATCTATATCTATCTAGATATTGATTTATTGATTAATAAGTCCAATATTCTAACTTATATTAAAATAGCAAATATTATTGCCTTTAAATGTATCAAATATTCAAAGTCCAATAAAATGTTCAATTTTGCTCAAAATTAGCTTTTATATCTTTTAATATGGCTTTGTAAGCATGTATATGTATCTAGTTCTTTAATATTAGCCCAATCTGATACATTTAAGCTATATGCGCAGATACCTGCGCAGTGGTCCATATTCAATGAGTAGCGATCAACGTTAAAACATGTTAGTAAAGTATAGTATAGTATAGTATATCTGTATACATGTGGCACAATACATTTACCCTGTAAAGGCTGCACAGTGCTTTCATGTGCCAATTCCTTCATATCAGGAGATTCACAAGAGAATTATCTCTCAAATAGCTTGTAATTTAATGCAGGATTTTATGGATCTTTTTTTTTTTTCAGAAATGTTCAAAAACTTTTCTGAAAAGTGAGCCTCTCTTACCACATTGATCTCTAACCCTAGCAGCACTGGTGGGACATTCTGAACCAGTGGTAGAAGGAGGAATCCCCTCTCTGAGTGGTCCACACCTTTAGCCAACGCGTCACTCTCCTAACACATTCTTGGTATAGACTCAACCCCCAGTAGCATGAATTACCATGCATTACCCACTGATGCCTTAAAATGGATGTATCCATACAGAGAGGTATTCAGCTCAGGTGGCGCCACCCCTCTTTACAGGATGTGATAGTGGTAGCACGATAGCACTCTAACTGGTATGGACTTGTTTCTGTAACCACTATGTGTACACTGACACCAGCAGTCTCGTGAGATTTTGGTCCTGCTCTCATAACTTAGCTTGTTCCTGAAAATCTATGGTGTGTGGCTGATAGGTTACTGCCTACATTTCATGAGAGATTCCACAGACAGAACTTCTATGGCCACCATTACACAGAAACCAGAAGTATCACTATACATGGACCAGGAAGTGAAACAAATGGAAATACCCCTCTTAAAGGAGTGTTAATTTATTAATTACAGGCGGGGGTGGTGAGATTTCGAGCAGAGGGGCAAATTTTTTTTTACAGCCCCCCTCGAGAGCGGGTGGAAAGTTTCATGCCCTCCCCTCACCGAAGGTGGCAAAATTTCTCGCCACCCCCCTTTGAACTATAGTAATACGGGGGCTTTTTTGCTAAAGTGGGGCTTAAATTGTTATGCCCCCTCCTCAAGAGGGGTCAGAATTCTTTACATCCCCCCCCCTCCTCAGGAGAGGTTGGAAATCTTTACGCCCCCCCCTGTAACTAATAAATGAACACTCCCTAACACCTGCATCCCCACGACCACCACGTGACTCCACCACTAAACGAAGCTCCCCTTACATTAAAGCAACACACAGGATAGTCTCCAACTCCAAACTATCCTTATTAGTATAGTCTGGAGCCAAATAACCACCCATGTCCCAGCTCTCCACCAGGATTTGGTACTACACCCTTCATGTGCTTGGAGACTGTCTACCGTAAAACCTCGCGTATAAGCCGCGGCTAGTACGCGAATCAGACTCAGCTTTCTTTTGATACCAAACATGCCTATATAGGGTGCGGCTTATACGAGAGTTTTTATAAATATACTACAGCACCAAATTAACTATTTTCAGACCCCCTCTGCGGCTTATATAATCCGTCCAAGTTAGGGGTGCGGCTTATACGCGAGGTTTTACGGTAGCAGCTGGGTCCTGTCCACACAGCCTCTTTGACCTCACTGATAGGAGTATGTCTGACTCCTATCAGTATGTCTAGGAGTATGTCTGATGTGTTGATGGCTGGAATCAGTATATTAGTGTAGATCTGGAGTACTGCTCCCCTTGATACATTCCTTAGAATGCCATTAACATACTTTTATTCTAAGGGGACCTGGTGTCACACTCTCCATGCAGACTTTACTTATCAGTAGAACCAATGCTTGGAAACAATGAACAGTATCGCTCGGAAACTTTTCCAGCTGGAGTTAGCGGTATCATAAGCAGACAGACCCGAGGTAGCGACCAGGAGGGGGGGGGGGGAGGGTCTGTCAGTGAGAGACTGCACACAGGAGGGCTCCTACAGAGTGTGGAGTAGGTATCAGGCCGTCTGGTATCAGCATACAAGCCCCCTAGTTGGTACAGGACAAGCTTCAGTTGCCACAGGGAGTTTTGGTTGACATTGAAGCTTCAATTACCATGGCGACAGCTAGACATCCGGTTCCCGTAGCGCCAGCAAGAAAGAAAACTAGGTACTTAGATACACCTTCAATGAGTCTTCAATGAGTCAATTCATTTATTAATTGTGCTCTCTGATGCACATGTATTATTCTAAAGCCCAGTGAGGTATCTCAGCTCCAAATATACCAGGATGTGTGGTCATGGTTTGGAGGTATATGGGTCAGGGGAGGGGTGTACATCTTTAACATATAGGTATTTTATTTAGAGTCACCTCCATAATGGGCCAACTCACTTAAAGCTATGCACCTCTGTTAAAGATGGTGTGTCAGCTAAAATGTGATGACCTTTTAATCATGCCATATTACTATTGCATATCCTATCCTATACATACTCCCTAAATTTTAAAAGAATTGGCAGAGTCTAAATCCATAAGATTAACACATGTAGTGTAATCATTTTTGCTGTAGGTCAACACTAAAAACCCCTATGTGTTTATATTGCATGGCTCAGTGCTTTCCCTATTAGCTTAGTTCCCAGTATGCTCACATAGGGGGGACACTGAATCATTGAGGTAAATAAGCAACATTGTTTTCTATCTCAAATCATGCATTTATAGACAAATATATTGAACATTGAGCCCTGCATATCAGCTAAAATAATAACATAACGCTTGACATTACAATTATATCCATTTGAAGAAAAGGTTTGGGAATTCTATTAGCTTATATACCATCATTAAGGATGGCAGTGGACTGGTACATAGATCATAAAGACAGGAGGATTAACTCAACCCCTCCCCAACATCCTCTGCTTAAAATAACCTATTATCAAATAGTATTTATTCTACTGTTGCCTAGATAGAGGTATCTGCTGCCTCAACCTCTAAGCCTACATAGACATAACATAGTTAAGAGTTGTTATATCATGCACCAATATGGGTATACTAAACAATGACATGGGTTATTTTTTAGAAATCAACATGCTCCCATATGGGTCAGATATTCAGGCCCATGACCTCAAATCCAAGTATATGTATGTATATATATAAATAAATATATAAATATATATATATATATTTATTTATTTATTTATTTATTTATTTATCTATCTATTTATTTATTTATTTATTTATTTATTTATTTACAAACGCAAGGACACAGTGCAACAGGAGTCTCAAATACAACTACTTTTGTCACATAAGTATTATGAATGTTTTTTCAGACGGATATGCATGGTAGAGTTTATAACTAACAGTCTACAGTTCTTTCTTTGTTTAGAGTATCAAGGTTACAAAATGATTGCACGATTTGCTTGGGCACACACATAGTTTGGACAGCAAAGTGTTGCCAAGTACAAATCTGCCAAACCTGTCTGAGGCACTATGTGGGTAGTAATACCAATGGTGACGTCACTACCATCATGTGTCCTGGGTATAACTGTGACGCCAACCACGCTCCGGCTGACGTCAAAGACGCTTTTGACTACCTTCACAACGCATTACTGAGATTGCGCTACCTTAGCGTTCCCGACTTACATTGGCTCACATTGCTTATACTGGATGTTGACGGTGATTCTTCCTCACCCTGTAACCCTGATCAGTGTGACACTTGCCTGGATGACACCTTAGTATGGACACGGCCATGCTGCAAGGTTAAGATCTGCCAGGACTGCATAGAGACCTATGTTAATAGAAAGATTGATGATGGTGTCATTGACATCCAGTGTCCTGGGCATGACTGTGACATCCGACTCTCTGAAGGTATCATCACGGGTGCGGCCGATGCTACCAGAGCTAAACGCTTCGCGTTCCTCTGTGTCAAATCTGGGAGATATAAGTACAAGAAAGCCTGCCCTCTGTGTGACAATGTTTTAACCCTGGATGATGCCTATCTCAAGTTCTTTGACAAGATGGAGTCGATCGTCGTCTGTCCTAATATCAAATGTGGGAAGGAGTGGTGCTTCCAGTGTATGGTAACCTGGCATGAAGGCTACACGTGTGGGGAGTACAAGTCTTTTAAGACGGACACAGGTGTCGATAAATGGGCGGAGAAATTGCAGAACACACTCAGTGAGAGAAACGCACAGCAATGTCCCAGTTGTAAGGTAATGAGGGAGTGATAACTTTTTAACAACAGGGGGGGGCAAAAATATTTGGACCCCTTGACCAGGGGGGGTGAAAAACTTTTGACCCCTCTTGGGGGGGGTCAAACAAAATCTAACCAGTTTTGTCAAAGGAATTTAAGATAATGGTATAGAAACATATAAAAACATAGTCAGTAATCTTACTCAATTTTAATGCCTTGCAACCCATATTCACGTTAAGTGTACTTGCTAAACCAATGGCACATGGCATTTCAATGAAATAAAAGGGTCAAAATCTGTTTTAAAACACTTTTTTGGTAGAGTCAGGTTGGGTGTCATCAGGTCATGGGGTCCCAAAGACCCCAAAAGTCACATTTGGCTTATAGGCGGGGTTCTCTTAAAATCTCATATAATATCATATAAGCCAATTTTTTTTCCTCAAACTCACTTTCAGCTTATAGGCGGTTCTGCTTATAGAGGGCGTTTAACAGTATATATGGTCACAGCAATGTATTACACGTACAGGTTTAACAGATTTCCGCTACAATAAAGAGGATAAATTATTGTAATTAGTCTTGCCTACGACCCTTTAAAATATTACTTCTCTACAGCAGTCATATTTCTCTTTCCAAACAAATGCAATGCAAGAGGAATGCCAAATGTAGTGATTTTTTAAATGCTAAATTTGTTTGTCTTTCCCAAGCTAGATCTGGATTCAGAAGAT
The DNA here is from genome assembly GCA_947462335.1 of Harmothoe impar. Lineage (NCBI taxonomy): Eukaryota > Metazoa > Annelida > Polychaeta > Phyllodocida > Polynoidae > Harmothoe > Harmothoe impar. The sequence continues at coordinate 11,422,386 of OX381716.1, forward strand.
CGATGGCTGTTATATGATGGCATGCAAGGAGTGTCAGACCAATTTCTGCTACACATGTGGTGTCAAGACCCCCCACCCGACCACGTCAACATGTGTACACTCACGGACAGGGGTCCATGGGCAGGTCCAGGCCGCTGCTAGGCCTGCTGCTAGGCCTGCTAGGCCTGCTGCCCCTGCTAGGCCTGTAGATAGGCTAGCACAAGTGCCTATTGACCAATTTAATCTTGAGCGTTTTGATGTTGAACAACAGTGGCAGGCAGGCAGAGGACAATGGAATGGACTTAGTACCAAACTAGTTGCACGCTTCACCACCAGGGCATGCTCTACTATGTGGTTCAGTGAGTATTACTCCCAGAATTAAATTACTGATTTATGAGCAGTCAAAGTTTGAGCATTAATTTCACCAAAGCTGATTTTGCTCCTGATTTCGAATCGGTAGCAAATAGAACGAATCGGATGGACCATCCTGCTGAAATATGACAAAGTTAAACTACCGTATTTGACGTCATAAGCACCCTGGACGCTTATAAAATAATTTTTAAGGCGTTTAACGTACTTAAGAGTTTATTGTCTCCAAAATTGGGAAAAGTGAGCCTTTGTTCTAGTCTGAAAATGCCCCAAAAAGGGGAAGGGGCGCTTATTAAGTGGAGGGCGCTTATTACGTCGAATACGGTATATCCATTTCATGTGATCAAATGGGGAACCACTGCTCACACTCCTAGTCTTTGTGAAAACATGCAGGACAGTGGCAATGTCCATCTCAAATGGCACCAGTCCAGCAGATTGACAAGTGTAACAGGACCGACTCTCCAGTCACATGTTGAGCTTTTCTGAATTAAAATAGTTGAGTCAGGTTTCTAAACCTGAAATTTGTTTGTCAATATACCGTGTAAAACTATGTAATCTATCCTGATTTGGCCATTAATCATTACAAATATAATATATTATACTGTTTCCAGATAAAATGCATAAATCATCAGATATGTTGGTATTCGGTCCTTGCAAAGACTGCACTTCTTAGATATAAGTGAATGATAATGTGTGCCCCCTCCCCAGCTTGAAGGCTTATCTCTCTACCCTCTCCTCTCTGGGGAAGGTGAAATGTATAGCATTCTGAAAGAAATCTAACATACATGTACATCTCTTTAACTTAAGGCAAAAATTGGAGATAATGTTATGCCCTTTATTACATCTTGCCCCCTTCCCCCAAAAAGCAGAAATGTCCCAAAAATCTCAATTCTTGGGACATTTGACTATGAAGAAGGCCAGAAAGAGGTTTGTTTCAGGTAACATGGCAAGAAAATGTAGGGTCGGTAGGTCAGATATTTTTAAGTAACTTTTTTTTTTAACATGAAAGTACAAGCCCACCTCTCCGAAGACCCTAAAATTGACCCAAAAAGGGTACAAATACGAAAATTTCTTCAAAATTGCTTAAAAAAACGTAGGGTCGGCCCTGTTTTTGATAGGGTCGGTCAGGTGACCTGAAACAAACCTCTTTTCTTTTTGGCCTAAGTGGCAGAATCATAAAGCTACATTATTTTCATGATACTTTTCTTTTGTGTTCAGGATACAGCATCGTGTTTGTGTTTGCCTTCATGTGTTTCATCGGTATCCTGGCACACGGCATGTTGGAGGCTTACGTGCGGCCGTTGGACGACTAGCCAGGACGCCAGGAGTGCATCAGTCAATGCATTCATGCATCATGACAAAAGGCCATATTATGATGCATGACAACGGTCTGCAGACCTTAGAGGGGTCACACTATTACTTGTTACCAGATGGTGATATCATATTGCAATCCAAGAAATCCATATCTGGAAAAAGCCGTCTCATGTATATTTAGAGTGAGGACAAGAATTAATTGTTTTGGTTCGAGCAGAATAATACTAATGGAATAATTACAAAAAAATATGCTATTGTATATGTCAACCTTAGCTGACTAGCCAGGACGCTACAACTCGGGTGCATGAGGCCTAGGTATAGGGCTCCTAGGGGTTAGGCCATGGGTGCAGCCATATTCGGGGGTTGGCAGTTCAAGCAGGCACCACTAGATGGACACCTATAGACTCAGTACTGCCCTGTGACGTCATAACCCCCGGTTAGCTGCACCACCTGCTGGTCAAGGGCCTGTACTGAAGGTTCTCAACTTACCACAAGCGGTGCTGTTATCGACGGCCAGGTGCCCTATAGCCTTGGGACAACGAGCAAGGATACCAGTCCTAAGCCACTTAAACCACAGCGGAGGGGTAAGACAAAGGAATTCACACCTTGGTTATTTCTACTTAGACTCACATAACCTTACTGCTGTGGTTTAAAATAGATAGACAATGGTTATGAAAAGGTATGTAGATTAACCACAGCTTGCTGGTAGGGCGACTTGGGCTTCGCCCTCGTCTGGCCCCACTAGCAAGCTGTTGTTAATTCTCCATACCTTTTCATAACCATAGTCTATCTATTACATAACCCAGGGTGGACGGCTGAGACAAAGGCTTTACACCTTGGTTATTTCACGTACCCGAGGGTCAAGTCAGATAGACTACACCTGGCCAGGGTTCTTCCACATACCCACTGCCCACTGGTCATTGACTCGGTGTATAACACCTTGTCTCGACTTTGTGGGGCAGTGGGTATATGGAAGAACCGTGTCCAGGTGTAGGCTATCTAATACATAACCATTTCAAATTCTCAAGCAGAACAAGTGCCATTGTCGTGTCAAAACTTGAGAACTTGGAATTGTTGACCCCTTGACAGGGGGGTGTAAAGAATTTCAAATCCTCAGAGGGGGGAGGATAGATAGAGATAGATATAGTTTTAAAACCAACACAGCCGAAGGCTGGTCAGCAGGTTCAAAGGGCCCATACAGACTGAACCTGTGGGGGGAGGTGATATTTCACCTGTTTTTAGGTTGAAAAAAATCTCTGTGTGAAAACCCATCACCCCCACTCTTATTAAAATGTGATCATTCCCTACAGCTTTCTATAGGATTAGGACAGGAGCTTTCTCTTAAGCAGCATCGCCAAATTCTCCAGCCTACATATGCCACAAATGTAGCCCATTACTGTCAAAGAAATGCAAAATACCCTTGATTTGGGACAGGAAGTTAAATAAGGTAGTATTGTATGTATATAGGTAAAGGGAGAGCTTCATACTTCTCTTACATGAGCTACTGTACATAGTCCAGACACCCGACACTGTGAAGTGTAGTGATTGCCAAAAGGGATCAATCTTTGCTAAGAAATGATATACGACCCAACCCCCTCCAAGGGCCTCTACCTTCAACATTGCCAGTTTTTGACTTCCTGTCCTGAGTTGAGTTTTGCAACTTTGTTAAGTTATTACAATTACAGGTGGACAATCATCCTAAAGGGAGAGACTCTCAATGAAAGCTTGTTGAAAGAAAGAGGATAAGGTAATTACATTTTAACTCTATAAATATGAAACAAGAAATAAACAATGATATGAGAGGTCCATTAGTTTTACTACCCATGCTGGTAATATGGGCTGCCCCATGTTATTACATCTGATATCTGTTTCATTTCCCCCCTAATCCCCTCTGATTTTGCTCTTATCAAATTTCATTGCCCAATATATTGTTATTTTGTATATGTTATATGTTACCCCCATTGAAAATACACTAGAACATTATCTAGTTCTTTGGGACCTATCAACACTCATTGATAACATTTAATTGGCCTCTATTCTCTAAATATTATACTTTTATAGTGTTTGGACCACATTTAAGTAAGATTTAGAATTTGAGGAAAAATCAGATATACCCACTTTAAATCTTGTCAAAAATAATTAAGATCAATGCATCCTCACATAATTATGGCCCTAATAAACATTTATAAATATTACACAAGGGCACAATTAAAATGATCCCCTTGGCCACAAAGTCATTTAATGAGAGCCATTTACAGCCATTAGGTTTTTGGTGTTTACGTACTAAGCATTGATTGCTCTGTGGTCAAATTGACAATCTACCAACGATCTGTCAAGAAAAAAAATACTACAATAGCGGGGCGGATTGGTGACGGATCAGCCGTGAATTGTAGACTGGGCAAAATCTTCACAAATATGACAAGGAATGATGAATAATACATTTTTGGGGTTTTCTCAAAAAACGGTGGCAGCCATTTTGAATTTTTGGCTTTGAGACTCTCAGGAAATGATTTTCCAGCTTGGCAGGTGTCTCAGACAGTCTGGTCTCTAAAATCCCTTCATTTTGATGTATTACATAACCAGGAATGATAAATAACTTAGGTTTCATAGGTTTTCTAAAAAATTAATGGTAGACATTTTGTTTTGAAGTTTTCATATAGAACCAGCCATTTTTGAGCTTGGCAAGTGTGATATTCAGATTCAGCACACCCAAATTACCCCAAAAAGTGATCTTGCCTGTTTGTACTCTAAAATGCCCCTTGGTGGGAGAATTTCTCATTTTGTCACCAGTCTATTGGCACTTTCACGGTTGTGGAATCAATGCTTAAGCAAGCCCTGCTCTTAAATGCAGACAATCAAGGATCCTCATGATGTAGGGATGCAGCACTGGCAAGTTATTCAGGGCTGCATTCATGCATCATGACGAAAAAGGACATAGGTATACCTGTGTACCTATTCATTTTCTTTCTTGTTGGCGTTATGGGAACTGGAGATTCAGCTCTCGCCATAGTAACCCGCCTCATGCGTCAACCAAAGCTCTTGGTCTGGCTGTGCCTCCTGAGGCTCTGTCTGTCCTTACTGTCTTGTCCAACATGCAATGTATGCCTTTGTTGTTGCTGTGGTAACAGACACTCTTGGTGTTGCTGTGGTAATAGAGGCTCTTGGTGTTGCTGTGGTAACAGAGGCTCTTGGTGTTGCTGTGGTAATAGAGGCTCTTGGTGTTGCTGTGGTAACAGACACTCTTGGTGTTGCTGTGGTAATAGAGGCTCTTGCTGTTGCTGTGGTAACAGAGGCTCTTGGTGTTGCTGTGGTCACAGAGGCTCTTGGTGTTGCCGTGGTAACAGACACTCTTGGTGTTGCTGTCATAACAGACGCTCTTGGTGTTGCTGTCATAACAGACGCTCTTGGTGTTGCCATGGTAACAGACACTCTTGGTGTGTAGTTTCCCTGGTATCCTAATGAGGACCTACTCCGGCTCTGACTGGAAGGGGATGAGTGTAGCAGCTCGGTGTAGGGTGTTGTGGGAGTGGTCATTATTTCTATACATACTTGTGAGAAAATCAACCAACCCCCCTTTTGTTACATAATGACTACTCGGTCAGGTGAAAAGGGGCGTCTACGTGTGTTCTTACTTCCTGGTGGGATTGGTCACAACACCTTCTCAGTGTTGACGTCTACATATCTTACATTGGCATTTTCGCTGAAGGGGAGGAGTTGGCGAAATATCTGAGAGAGGTACATATTATTCATTGCCCCAGGACCCTGGGGTTTTATCTACATGTATCATTTTATCCTTCATCCTTCATCGGCCTCGCCAAAACCACCCGCTCCAAGTATATATATGCATGAAATACTTAGTCAGGCAACCATGGCGGGTAACCCACTGGTACGCATTCTGTTAATTTTGGTGTGTTTTTGTTTGCACAACACAGATTTTTTTCTCTCCAAATTTGAGGAGTTCGATCGTCTTTTCAAAATGTTTATTTGAAAAGGATGCTCTAAGGAAGATGAAAAACACATACATTAGACGCATTATCGCACCTTTTATTTTTAGAAACAATTTTATTTTATAGTTGAAAGACTTTGTAATGTTTTGGGGTATTTTGTTTGGTCTTTTCCCTCAGTATCGAAAGGTTCTGTACCAGAAAATTGGCCCTGTATCCATCCCTAATACAATCTCATGGAATCGGTATGGTGGTTGGTGTATCGTGTAAAACAAATGAAACATGGTCATGTGGTATTTGGTATCACATCAAAGCTTAGGCTGTCAGTAATACAGTAAGCTAGGACGTACTCACAATATAACACCTTTTGTGGATCGCAAAACTCTTAACTACTAAAATGTCAAAATCATCAGCAAATTGTCTTAATTTTCCTATGTATTTTAGCCGTCAGTAAAAAAAAAGAAGATAACATTTTTAAAAAACGCCCTCATATTTTTCACTGCCGAGTATTGAGAAACTTTTTTTTTTTGAGTGGCCTAACAGATAACACAAACTAAGCAGGTTCTTCATGAAATGTTTTATTAAGTCAACAAAACTGAACATATTGGTCCAGTTTAGCATCAAAGTAGTATATTGACGTGTAGCACCACTGTCTGTCTGACCTGTTAGGAACTTATTTGGGGTAGATTTTTATTTTTCAGTTTTTCAACGTATTTGTGCTCATAATGTTCAAATAAATATGTGTGTAGCTTTTTAAATCATTCTGATGTGTGTAAAGGCATACGATATAGAGAAACCCAGGTCAGGGGACCACTTTCTCTAATAGAGTCGGGTCGCATGACCCATTCTGACCATAATTTGCTCTACTTTCTATGGATTTATATGTATCTAAATGATTTTAAAAGCTACACACATATTTATATGGACAGTATAAACACAAATATGTTGAAAAAATGAAAAATAAAAATTGACCCCAAATAAGCTCCTAACCCATCTTTAAGGCTTTTGGGTGCATAGTCAGCAGCAGTGCTGGTAAAATATCACAGTCCGGAGTACATGTGCTTGATTAATCACTTATTTATATCACCCTGAGGAAATACTAGGCATGAGAGATGGGTTTCTTTACCCAACAGCCATTGTTTCAACATAATATCATCCATTATAAGTGCGTAGGTAATTGACCAGGATTTGCGGCCAGAAGGATTTTTGAACTACAAAGTTTAGTGGAAAAAGACAGAACTTAACTCTTTAAGGGCTGCATTGTGCTCAATGTGCTGTGTCGGACTGTACCAGTCCTCCGTCAGTATGATGAATGCAGCCCTGGTGAATCTACTCACAAGCAGTCTTTGCCAAAACGTGCCGGACAGTGGCAATGGCTGCCTAAAATGGCTCTGGTCCGGCAGAATGACAAGTGTTGCAGGACCGGATGTCCTCTACATTCTGGGCTTTCCAAAATTGAAAGAATTTTTCAAATATTCCAACTAGAACTGAAGTTACAAGTTCTAGAGTGCACACTAATATTCTAATCTAAGCAAATTAGAGCAATTTTTATTATTTCTTTTATAAACATTATTCTATTCTAAATAGTATGCAAAACTTCGATTATGGTATTCGGTCCTGCAGAAATCTATCCGGTCCTGCAAAATTGGCTAGCTGCAGGACCGACTGTCCTGCATGCCGAAAAAGTTTTCGCAAAGACTGCACAAGGACTGCATTAATGTACCATCCCAGGCTTCCAGAACTGTATCAACCCTATAGATATGGTCGGCATGATGCCCGAATAAATGTATTCATGCATCATGACAACAAAGGGTAGGGCGCATTAATGCCCTATGCAGTCCTCAAAGGGTTATGTGCACTGAAAAAGACTTGTCGATGTGATTATCATAAAATAAATGAGTCAAAAGTTGTCTAACCTATCAGGTTACCATCCCACAAATAGAATCTGGAGCTGGCACATGTCGGGTTTTGGGCTGGCACATGCCAAGTGGGTCTTCTATCTCCAGCTAGAAGACCCGCTTCCTTGTCACGTAGACAAGTTTTTGACTCGTTTATTTCATGATCGTCACTTGTAAGAGTCTGGGGACAAGTTTACTTTTTGAGTGTGAACTAGATATGTAATTATAACAGGAAGACTTTGTTGACGCTATAACACTGTTTAAGTCTGGTCCCACCAGCCCTGAACATTCATCCACCCATTACGGTGCATTGTGTATCACAGACTTAGTTTATGGCTGTGTCTCACGAAGTTAGGCCAATGCTTTTGTCTCTGACCAGGTGCCGTCTCTGACCAGGCACCGTCTCTGACCGATTTGGCATGATAAGGCCAAATACCAACAGCATGAGGCTAATTATAATTATATAACAACAACCATGACGTTTTAACAAATCCTTATGTATATATGAGTTTAAATTTTATAAACACCTTTTTTCTGACACCCGGTCAGAGATGGCACCCAGTCAGAGGCGGCACCCGGTCAGAGACGGCACCTGGGCAGAGATGGCACCCGGTCAGAGATGGCACCTGGTCAGAGACGGCACCTGGGCAGAGATGGCACCCGGTCAGAGACAGCACCCGGTCAGAGACGGCACCCAGTCAGAGACAAACACATTTGCCTAAGTTTGTGAGGCACAGCCATATACCCTGATTCAACCAATAATGGCTGATCCTGAGGAAAAGTTTTAAACTGACTTGATATCTATTCAATGCTATTCGTGGCTTTACAATGTTTTTATTGTACAACATCAGCATTAAACCATCTAAATATGAATTTACTGCACTGAGTATTTGTGTGATTTAGGCTCAAGAGATGGTTAAAAATTTCTGTTAAGGGATGGCAAATTGCTTCAACTTCAAAATGTGTAAAATAAGTTCAGAAATTATTTTCTCATGAAGATGTAAGCAGCCAAGCCCTAAATCTCATGTGGAGTACATCATATCAAAAGAGGGTGCTCGCAGCTATCTATAGAGTTATTCTTTTTCTTTGTAATAGGATTTTCATTAAGCTGTATCTTCATATGTATACACATAGATATAGTCTGAGGGAGTGTTGGTGAGATTTCACATGGAGAGAATAAATTCCCTTCCCAAGCTTCAGGGGTCAAAATAGTTTTACCCCTCTCCAGCGAGTCGAAAGTTGAGCACATTTGCGTCCTCTATTGAATAGTATTGACCTTGCTCAAAACTGACAGTCTATACGAAAACATGTTCACCATGCAGGACATTTGGTACTGCAGATATCTCATTTTGCAGGCCCGGCTTATATTTTGCAGGCCCGGATATCGGAGTACAATCTTATTATTTAAAAATCAAAAGAAAGGCAACTTATCACACTAATAGTGATAATGAATAGTGTTACCCTGTATGTTACAAATATATAAATCAATTGAATATGTAAATCAGTGAAGAAAATTACAGAAAATATTCATGCTTCCTATTTTATGCTGTAGAAACCTCAATAGTCGTCCAATTTATAACACAAGAAAAATTTTAAAATATTCCAAAATTCTCGAGTTTTGACACAAGAATAGAACGAGTTCCACTTGAGATTTCATATGCAGGGAATCCATTCCTGGCTATTATTATTGAATACAGCATTGACAACAGACATCCTCGGCGTCGTCCGGGGGAGGGTTACGAGGGGCGCGGAGGTCTCGGGGAACATAATAAAACCTATAACCCGGAGGAGCGTCACCCGGGGTGCCCCAGTACCTCGGGTTTAAACCCCTTCTGGGTGGGGAAGGGGCAGGGCGAGGCGTGGCAGGGGCAGTAGGAGGGGGGTTAGGGGTCCTGTTAGGATGGCAGCCATTGGTGTGGGGTGTCTTGACGCCACAGTCGTAGCAGAACTTGGTTTTACACTCGCGACACGTCATCAGGTTGCAGCCAGCCGTCTTCTCGATCCATGTCTACAAACGGACAAGGCAGAGCATGAGGAATTTTCATTACCATAAAACCTCGCGTATAAGCCACGGTTAGTACGCGAATCATAATATTGTTATTTTTATATTGGATGATTCTGAATGATAATACTGCAAAACCTCGCGGTGACTCAGATTGGCAGTGCGGCTTATAGGATCGGCCCAGAGTCAGGGTGTGGCTTATACGCGAGTTTTTGCTATTATGGTACAGTACAAAAGTCACCATAATCAGATCGCCAGTGCGGCTTATAGGATCGGCCCAAACTCAGGGTGAAATTCGGGTAAAAGTCAACAAAAAAGTAAATGTATCAACCTAGCATGTGCACGTTGCATTGTCTCTGCTAGCTCCCCTTACATGACTCAATAACAACATATTTTTCAAATAATTCAGGTCTGATGTATAAAGATTATAGATATATAAAATTTGAGAAGAACCACAGCAGAGTTTCATGAAACAGAATAATAATGATATACTTGACGTAATAAGTGCCCTTAATATATTATGGATGTGTCTCATGAGATGGGGCCAAGTGTGAACGTCTTTGACCGGGTGCCAGCTTTGACCGGGTGCCATCTTTGACCTGGTGCCAGCTTTGATCGGCTTGATAGAAAAGGGTTTATAAAGGGCATTTGAAGATAAAAATTGCCTGAAAAGGTAAATGGATGTCACAATACATTAGTAGTTAGTCTCCTATTTATATCTCAATCTGCCCTAAAAAACCTTTTCTATCAAGCCGGTCAAAGCTGGCACCAGGTCAATGCTGGCACCCGGTCAAAGACGGTCAGACTTGGCCCCTCATGAGACACAGCCTTATACTGTAATAGAATGTCATTACATACTGATTGTCGCCATTACACAATTTTTCTCTAGTAGTCAGTCAGGCATTAAAGAAGGCCCGAACGGCTGAGCGGTGTTTGACCGTAGTTCGGTAATTAGCTGTAGGCTATTAAGCTTACTATGCTGTTATTTCCTTAATTAAAATCTATTTAGAAAAATACATTAATCTTCCATTATAAATCTCTCAAAAAGTAAACTTTCTCACCTTGCATTTAGGACATTGCTGGGCGTTCCTCTCCCCGGTGCCCTTGGACTTGGCTGCCCAGACGTCCACCCCGGTGGTGAGGACCAGGGTACGGTACTCGCCGCACGTGACCCCCTCATGCCACGGCACCTCACAGTGGAAGCACCACTCCTTGGTACAGCCAGGGCACACCAGGATAGACTCGTACACCTGTGTAGTAGGAGAGATCAAACATATCTGGTCATTCAGAGATTCTTTGATTTGGCCTGAAGATGCCCTGTCTATTTCCATTTTGGTTTCACATATTTCACTGTCAATAACTGGGACAAGTAGCTAAGCAATGGTCTGAGGCCTTACTATTTGATGATTAGAAATGCATGCTTTCGTGAAATGCATCGGAATATAATATTATCTTTTTTGGTACACCTATTTAGGATGATGGGGCTTTACCCTTTCAGGGGCACATAGCGTGTTAATGCATCTATGTTTTTTTTTACATCATAATAAGTTCCCACAGCTGAGATGATCAACACTGCATAAGCCATCCAATCAAAGCAACTTTAAGCAGAAATTTAAGTTGATTAATGGCCTACTTTCAGCAGTTTTTTCCTCAGTTGCTTAAATCAGATTGTTCATGCAGCATAAATCTGTTTAAGGTAGATTCACCTGGAGTCTGACACATACTTTGAGATGGACAAATGTTTGACTTTGTGTTTATGCAAGTACTCTAATGCATTCATCTGTGAATAATAGTGACATTTAAGTGTAATTCCTTCCAAGAAAGAACCACATGAAGTCCCATCATGTATAGGGTATCTGTACGACTCATGATGAATCTACATGACACACATGGGGCTCACCAAATTAATACAAGCTGAAACTCTATGAGCTGCAACCACCTATGACCACAATGAAAGAAGGGCTTCTAAAAAGCCATGAACCTCATAATTATTGTTTAGCAGTTTTTATACTTCAGCACAGATCCCAGCTACCCATGCAGTCATAAATGTCAGCCAGTCATAGATGGTTGCCAGTCATGGAGTTTAAACTTGTATCGATTTGGTGAGACTGAGCCATGCCCCCCCCCCTACACTCACCTTATAGTACTCCCAGATGGCATCGTCCACAGTCAGTATGAAGTCACACAGGGGGCACGCCTTCCTGCCAGGGTCCAGGTTAGCCCTCACCCTCAGGTAGTCAAAGCGCTGCCACTTCTCTGGGTGCACGATGGTTCTAATAACACGGGGGTGGTAGTAGGACTCACAGGCCAGCCCCGGACACTTGATGTGGGTGGCACCTTCCTCTATCTTACCCGTCATGTAGGTGTTAAGGCACGGGGGGCAGATGGAGATGTCACAGTCTGTGGCGTTCAGGACCAATGTGGTCTCGGTACACGTGAGGCACTCCCCCTTACTGAGTAGAGGAGTGAGGGGGAGGAGTTTAAATAGCTCTCCATTATCATCATTATCCCCCTCATTGTTAGCTGATAGCTCCCCACTTTCAATACCACCTGTGGGATGTAGTCCCCCATTTAACACATTATTGAGGCTGGATAGCGCCGTCCACTGCTGACTGGGGGCTGTGTCTGCAGGACGTAAGGCTCTATATGCGGCACAGGTGAGCGCCTCGTGCCTGGCCTCCTTACAGAAAGGACACCACTCCCAGGCACACTTTAAACATAGGAAATAACAGCCACTGGTATCCATAACACGTGGTCGAAACAGCCCGGTGCGCGAGGCATCAATACCACAGAAGGGACACCCATGTTTGAATGAAGCCCTCGCCAACTCCTTCAAATACAGCCCTTCTAGATGTTGCTCAGATTCACTCCTATCGCCTCCCACAGTTAGCCCATCATTGTCTACTTCAGAGGAGACTGGCCAGCCCCTGCAGTCTAGACACAGGAGGTAGGGACTGGAGCTAGTATTTAGTATGGATGGTGTAAAGATGCCGGTCCTGTCCCCATTCACAGAACAAGAGGGACATGGATGACTGCCATCTCTAGGGGTGTCTGTGGTCAGTAAAGGTGCCATGTGGTGTCCAGATGTATTGTCTCCCATTGATGGAATATCTCCCATTGATGCATTATCACCTATGGATGGAATATCAGTCATTGATGAATTATCGGCAATTGATGCTTTATCACCTATCGATGGAATATCGGTCATTGATGAATTATCGGCAATTGATGGAATATCTTCCATTGATGCATTATCACCTATGGATGGAATATCAGTCATTGATGAATTATCCCCTATTGATGAGTTATCACCTATTGATGGATTATCAGTCATTGATGAATTATCACCTATTGATGGAATATCAGTCATTGATGAGTTACCCTTAGGCTTGTGTTCCCCCTGTGTAGGTGGGGATGCCCCCACGGTCCTCTCAGCGTGTAACGTTACCAGTGTGGCCCCCACCTGTAGACCTGTCCGCCCCCCTGCCCCACTGTGGCCTCCCCCTGCCCGCTGGACGGCCAGGGTGGTGGGGACGGAACACTTCCGGTTGCCATGTCGGCGACGCTTACAGAAGAAGCACCACTGCCCCTGACAGGTCAGACAGCGGAAGTAGCTGCCTGTGTTAGAGGGGGAGGTGAGGCCGGAGGTGTAGAGTCCTGTACAGCGACCTTGGGGCCCACACAGGGGGCAGGTATTGGCCGGTCTAGGGGTCAGTTTTGGGTCATGTAGGGGTTGTATTGCACTTCTAGTCACCAGACTGGTAGATCCTTGTATTGGACTGTCATAACTTTGTTTTTGACTGATATGACCTTGTATCAGACTGTCACGACCTTGTATCAGACTGTCATGACCTTGTATTGGACTGTCATGACCTTGACGGATATGAACTTTTATTGGACTATCAGGACCTTGTATTAAACTGTCATGGCCTTGCTTTTCACAGATGTGACCTTGTATTAGACTCTCATGACCTTGTACTGGACTGCCATGACCTTGCATTGGACTGATGTGACCTTGACTGATATGAACTTGTATCGGACTGTCAGGACTTTGTATTGGACTGTCATGAACTTGTTTTTGATTGATATGACCTTGCTTTTGACTGGTGTGACCTTGTGTTGGACTCTCATGACCTCGTACTGGACTGCCATGAACTTCTGTTGTTCTGATATGACCTTGTTTTTGATTGATATGACTTTGTATTGCACTGTCATGATCTTGTATTAGACTCTCCTGACCTTGTCTAGCCCTGTAATATTCCATGTGAGTCCTAAAGTTGCTCCTGTTGATTGATTTGTACTCATGTTTCTCAATGGTAAATATCCCATCTCCTTGGCTCTGCAGTTCAGGCGTTTCATTCACCACCTTTTTGGAGTTCCCAAGAGAACTTAGTATGTCCCCATTGTTACCAGTTCTGTAATATTCCATGCGAGTCCTGAAGTTGTCATGGTGGATTGTCCTGGCCCCATCTTGCTCAATAGTATAAATTGCATCCCCTGGGCTCTGCTGTTCAGATGTTTCATCGGCTACATGCTTGGAGTTCCTAAGAGGTAATAATATGTCCCCACCCATATTCTCTCTGTCCATGCAAGTCCTAAAGGTGTCAGGATGGACTGTTTGGCACTCATGTTCTTCAATAGTATCATCTACTTCAATGTCATTCAAGTCTGTGATGGTAAATATCCCAATTTTTGGGCTCTGCAGTTCAGGCTTTTCACTGAGCAGCTTATTTGAGTCCACAGTGGGGCACACATCCCCCTTATATAGCTCCCCATACTTTAACATCAGGCACTGCTTCCCTTTATGGCGGGGTTGTCGGCATGAGGGACACCATTTACCGAGACACCGCCGACAGACGAGAAACGAGCCGGCGGTGTCTTTTATAGCGGGGAGGTGGAACCCGCTGAATTTAGCATTACCCCCACAGAAGGGGCAGACAGGCCTGAGGACGGAGGAGTAGGCCTTCCTAGCTATAGGGGCTGACAAGGTACCCATACCTGCTGTAGGTATATACACACTGTTAGAAGTTAATGTAGCTCAGCAGTAGAATCTACTGTAGTTTTGCAGTATATACCACAGTATTAGTGTACATATGGCCAGTAGAATATACTGTTGGTGTACAGTATTTATAAAAGGACGTCTTTTTGGTTTCACTAGTCACAGTGCAGTGCTGAGAGATCAATACTGTATTGTCATCTTGTGCGCTAATTTCTAGCGTCTGCTAATATCCTTCATAATTGACACTGAACAGAAAAGTCCATATAGTAGATCAGATATATCTGGTCCCAAAGTCTTGTTCAGTCCTTCCTAGTACTGTGGGCCCCACGGTGGAGGTCTTTAAGAGTTTTCTGCTATATTGTTTCTAGTGTCTGCTAAAATTCTGTATATTTGACACTGATATTTGACAAAAATAGTTATATAGCAAGGCTAAATTACTGTGGTTCGCTGAACGGTTCGTTTTATAAGATGGCCAAGATAAGACATTTGAGTAGGGATTGAGTTCTATCCTCTGGTTTCCCGGTCTATTTATAGAAAGGCTCTCGTAACTCCTTATGTGGAAACACAATGCCAGGTGGGTAAAATCAATAAATCTCCAATGAATTCCTTGTAATCGTTTAAGCCTACGTAGCCTATACTGTGGATAATCTTGGTTAAAATCCGCTGTTCAGCTTTAATAGTAGATGTACACAATCCTCTACCAGCTTTAGTACAGCTGTACTTAGTCCTACTACACACACACCACCTAGGTCAGCAGTCCAGCAGTCACCAGTGGTAGTACATGCCTCTCGCAGGTTACCATGTTATGTGTATATTACCCTGCTTCAAACGGGGGGGGGGGTGCAGAGGGCAGAGAAATTAAGGTCCCCAAGTCTCAAAGTCACCTTTTTAGACCATTTTTACTATAGCCAAGGTTATCCAAAAGTCGCCAAGTCGCTTAAAGTATTGCACCAGTTGGCCAGGTCGCCTGTAAAACAGCCCAGGTGGCCAGGTCGTTTTTTGAACCCTCTGGAACACATAGGTCAGTAATGACCTCCCTTTTGTTGTCAATAAAAGCTATTATTATCTAATCCTCCCTGGTATATAAGTCCATGGTGTAGTTGTGTCAGTAGACACTATAGACACACCTCCACTGTTACACTGCCTATAGGTGCCTGTCCCACACCCATACTGGGCTGGGTTATATAGACTCATGCCCCTTGACGTGTGGGATTCCCACGTTTCTACACTCCCCTCTGTGTGTTATGAATCATGGATTTTTCCTTGGCCAAGAGGCCTGACCCGTAACTGCTGAAGCATGACCGGTGTGTATGGGTATAGTGGGTCTCTGAGCTGTTGGTGCCACAGGGAGGGTTTACTATTAGGCACTAGCGAGATACTGGTGGCGTCCTCATGTGGTACTCTGGTACCGATTGTACCCCCATTGCAACCAGCCCAGCCAAATCTCATGTCCGAGATTAGGGTACAAACATGGTGTAAGCATTGTGAGTGGGTTGTAGCTAGACATTCCTTGTGTCCCCTGTCCATTATAGTGTAGTGGTTAGCACTGTGGCCTTGTGACACAAGGTGCAGGGGTTCTATTCCCTCCCAAGCCATATGCATACATATATTTATAACCATTCTTATTCATGTTTATAGCTTTTTAGGAAATCAGTTAAATTGATGTACAATAATATGTAACAGGGAATTGAAACAGAATTGCCATTATTTAACCACAGAAAATTACTGTAATATATGGGTCACATAAATGGTTATATCTTATATACAAAATTCGTGGTGTGTAAAAGAGGTAGCCTTGGCATGGATTCGAAGCCAGGACCTTTGTATCCAGTTGCCATGGTCCTAACCACTCCCCCAATCCTAACAGTTGACATAACAACTACACAACTACAACCCATTGAAAATACTCATCATGCCACTTGTACCCTGATCTCGTTCACAAGATTTCCCTGAGCTTGTTGCTGTGAGGTAGAGGGTACACACTGGTACCAACAAACATGGCGCTGTCCACTGGACATCCTGCTAGAGCGGAATAGCGAGCCAGCCAAGTATTGCCATACTTGGCTGGTGAGAGATCCCCATGTTTTGACTGTGGGTGAACTACAGGACCTCATTACAGACAAAGTAAAAGGTTTACAGGGCCAAAGAAGGTTCCATGCGTATATCCAGGCCTGTTTGTTGATCCTATGTTATGACACATAGCAGGATCTCCAGTGATTAGAACAGAGTCTATTATTGACTGTACATTTGTACAGTCGATTCCAAATTGACTAAGAGAGGGTCTGTGTGTGTTTGGATACTTAACCATGTAAGGGCAAGATAATGCATTAATGCATTATGCCCTTGGTCGTCATGATGCGTGAATGCAGCCCTGGCGAGTTAACAGGAATCTTTATATTTTAATTACGTTTTTATATATCCTAATCAATAATAACTATGATTTTCTTTTTGAAAAAATGTAAATGCTTTTGTTGGGCCCACAGATTTAGATCCAGGCTCGTCGATTTTTGAAGCTGCGGGCCCGGGTGGCCCATGACTGATAAAGTTAGTGTCTACCCTTATTATAGTCCGCCAACCCATGGGACACACACTCTAGATGCCTGTTTTTGGCAAGGTCTACCTACACAGGCATGGGTCGATATTAGAACTACCTCCACGGTCAATATCATTAAACCTTTAAAGGCTGCCTAATGCGTTAACGGGCTATGTCCTTGGTCGTCATGATGCATGAATGCAGCCCTTACTCGCCAGGGCTGCATTCATGCATCCTCCGGGAGTGTATCAACCATGTAGTGTGGGCATGATGCCTGAATGCAGCACTGGCGAGTTACTTGCCAGGGCTGCATTCATGCATCATGATCACATACTGCATTAAAGCACTAAAGCGGCCTTACAGGTTTAATGTATGCATGACGTCTGGTTGACTCAGTGCCTAGAGCTGCTTATACATGTGTGCCGACATTTCCACACACCTGGCAAGTCTTGCCAATACCAGCTGGGCGTCTCAGTGAGGGCGTGGTCATTATTAAAAAAAAGGGGGGGGGGTTGAATTCACGATGTTTGTCCCCTCGTTTTCAGCTATATGCATACATGTAGTACATGCTAAGGGAGTGATCATTTGTTAACAACAGTGGGGGGGGGGGGCGGTGATTTTTCCGCGAAATTTTTATCACCCCCCGGTCAACGGGTCAACATTTTTTACCCCCCCTACGGGTCGGAAATTGGCGCGCGCGCGCCGGCCCTTTGAAGCATAGTAACGCGCGGGCTTTTTGACCCAAAACATTTTAAAGAGGGGTCCAAATTTTTTACACCCCCCCGGTCAAAGGGTCCAAATTTTTTGCCCCCCCCCCAAACCAACCCCCCCCCTGTTGATAAAAAATGATCACTCCCTAAAAGGGGTCACATTCAACGGCGGATTTAGATTTCTTTTTTGCGGGCAAAATTATGTTTTTTTATTTCGACCCCTCTTGAGGGGGGGACCAAAAACATTGCACCCCTTTTAACCGCGCATTGCTATAGCTCAAAAGTTTTGGCCGTGCTCAATTTCAACTTGCCTGAGGGGAGACCAAAAACATTTCGACCCCTCCTGTGGGGGGCACCAAAAGAATTTCGACCCGCTCGCGCGAAAATCTACCGACCCCCCCTGTTGTTAAAAAATTACCACTCCCTTAAGTATTACTGTATTCCATAGTGAATCGCTTAAAGTTTATAAGGGCAAGATTTAATGCTCATACTTTTGATTGGCTACAATTAAGCATAGTTGGATCGAACTACTTTATTCTTCCTTCGAAATGACCCCTCCCACTTTTATACACCAGTAGAAAAGACCCCCCCCCCCCCAACACACACACACACCATGACTTGCTAAGGTCAGGTACACTGATTGTGCTGGGTATTTTCCTCAGACTAGAACTTGGACTGAAGCCAAAATACACCAAGGCGTAACTGTATACTTATATGTGTGTGTGTGTGTGTCTTATCCCTTCATGGGCCGCATGATGCCCTTAAGGACGGCATGTCGCTAAAGGATGACATTTGTCGTCATGATGCACCAATGCAGCCCCACCCAGTCATCATTGCTTAATGGGGCCCGTATGTGTTTGTACCTGGGCAAGTTGATTAGTCCACCCTGGGTTTTGGTCCTGGACAAAAAGGACCATAACCCAGGCCCATCTGGCCTCCCACTGGTAGCCCTGGATAAGGAGGACCATAACCCAGATATCATAAGCCAGGCTGATTATCCATGGCTAAGGCACTCTGCTGCGTCATTTAACCAACCAACCCACTACCCCCAGTACATTGCCGATTTCACGCCCCCCCCCCCTTTCCAAAATTCCTGGATCCGCCCCTGGCCTATCGTGTCCGTATAATGCTTGAATGCAGCCTTTTCAAGTAATCTGCCAGGGCATTGTCTTTTAAGTATTAACCAATGGCTGAGGCCACCAGCCAGTCTGTCATGGATATTTTTAGACTCAGGGTTAATTTGTACATACTGTCCATGAAAGGCTATAAAGGAAATGGGAATTCCCATGGACGTCATTATAGGTATTCAGAGCTCCTGCCAAGGCCAAAAAAAGAAAAAAGATTTGTTTCAGGTTACCCGACCGACCCTATCAAAACGGGACCGACCCTACTTTTTTTTATGCAATAATGAAGAATAATTAAAAAAAAAATGTTTACACTTTTTTAATGTTAATTTTAGGTTTACAAAAAAGTATTCCCATTTATACTCTTTCTTGTTCAATTTAAGAGTATCGTAGACGGGCTGTAAAAAAAAACTTAAAAAAAAAAGAAATTTGGCCCAACCCCCATATGGCACGTCTTGGGTAACCCTCAGCCGGCCATCACCACTCCCTACCTTGGGTGTACCTGAACTTCCCATAGCATGACTCATCTTTTGGAAATACCCTTAAAGGGATATCCCAGTGTCTACGCCAGTGACATGGTGTTTCTTTCCTGAATTAGTTTTTGAATGGTGCTGCGGACTATATATGTGGGGACTATGGTTGATGGTTAGTTACACCACATGGTATGTAATAGATAGACAATGGTTATGAGAAGGTATGTAGAATTAACCACAGCTTGCTGGTGGGGGCCAGACGAGGGCGAAGCCCAACTCGCCCCACCAGCAAGCTGTGGTTAAACTACATACCTTCTCATAACCATTGTCTATCTGTTTTAAAGGGTATCGCTACAAAAGTAGGTGCTGGAACCCTGTGGATGTCAGAGAAACAACACTGTACTATGTAGCTAGTGCTGCCCTCTCGTGGCATATGTCAATAAGAGATGTATGGAATAATAGCACAACAGTTCTTCAGATCTCCACCAGAATCTGTAGTGTAGTGGTTATGATGCCTGCTTTGCAATCAGAAGATCAGGAGTTCTATCCCAGAAGGTGCCATGACCTTTTCTCGAAAAAAGGTATAGTTATTCTTTTTTTTTTCTTTTTTTTTTTTTGGGGGGGGGGGGGGTAAATAAAGGGGGGAAGGAATCTTGCATTATAGTCTCATTTTCACATAGAGAGTATTTAAGCAGCAACGTCCATTGCATGGGCTGTAGGGCTAGATTGCCTCGCAAAGGAAGTACTTTTTCTTTAAATGGGCATTACAGAAAAATGAGCACCACAACATATAATTTTTTTCCGTTTTCTATTTGATTATTCTGCCAACTAATCAAATCCAAAGTGGTTCGAAGATAGCAATAGAAGAACATGGTCATCTGACCACAAAATAAAAATTCTCTTTTAGCTTACTTAAGAACTAGCTTTTTCAAGTGGCTTTCCCATAGAATTGAGCACTGTACCATGCCATTTCCTTTACTTTTTCTAGTTCCTAATATATTGAACATATATTTTACTAAGTTATACGCAGGAATCAATAGAATATCTAGATCATCGAACAGGTAGCGATACCCTTTAAACCAGGGTATGCACAGCCTCGAGCTCTCCAGGCCCATTACAGCCGTCAGGCTGTAATGGGCCTGGACAAATTTGTATCTTATACTTGTAACCTAGTTAGAAAATGATCCAGGATCCTGGATCATTTTTTAATGAGATAGCTCAACCACTGATTGGTTAGCCATGGTCACATGATCATGAATGACATATATATGTTGTGTTTGGCCTCATGGGTTCGAATCCCACCTTGGCAAAAATGTAGGTTCGTTTTTTAACATTATTTATTTGGCCTATTTGAAGCATAAATACCCTTATACTGGCATAGTAATACTACATACTAAATATTTAGATATAGAAAATAGTGTAATGGAGGTGCATTGTACAACTTTCAAAATTCCTACCAATTGTGCCAAGGTGGGACTCGAACCCATGATGCCCACATTGGGCATATGCAGTACAACCCCATACATAAGAACGCTCCCAGACTGTATACATACAGTTGGGGCCCGAGACTGGGGTATGCAGCATAACCAAGGTGCGAACTCTATTGTTCTGCCCCACCACCGTGGTTTAAATAAAATTGGGCTACCAGACCTATAATCTTTTGCATTTTGATTACCACCTAAAGAACTCTTGGAATGGGTTGGATTCGAACCAGCAATCTTTGGATCTAAAGTCCAGTGCTCTATGACCAGGGCTAACTTGGCAGGTGATGCTTGAACCTTATAGTAGGTTAGTGTTATTCAGATACAGATTGGTCAAAGAACTAGGATTTTCTTTTACAGTTTTTTTTTTCTAATTCTGCTGTGAGTTCTATGTTTTCCTATGACTACCTGTTTTTATTGTTTAGACATGTTACAGATGATCTCATCTATACATCAGAGAAGATTGGTTAGGATATTGTTGGTCAATTTCTCATAAACTTAAGTAGAAAGATGTTGAGCAAAAAAGGCTGTCTCCCCTAGACGGCTATAGTAAAGGGTGGTCTACTTTTAAATGTTGATATATCCAGATCTAGCCTATGGACCATCTTTTTTTTTGCTTTTATTACATCACTATATATCAAACTAACATAGTGCTTAGCGATTTTTAGATATCATTGGTAGATCAGAAAATATCGAACCCTTGGATATCTCTTGAAACGTTAACCCTTTAGTATAAAGAGAAAACGATTTTAACCCATTTCATATAGGCCGATTTTTTTTTTCTCAAAATGGGGCTTTGACTTATAAAGTAAGCCGCTCCCCCCCCCCCCCAACTTTGAGAGAATGCTATAAGCCGAATTAGGCTTCAAATACCACAATTTGGTGGGCTTATCAGAGGTTTTACGGTATGGTCAATAATCTGAGACAAGGAAGTACAGATTTCTTGTAATGTACGTGTAGACCCCCAGGAAAGACGCAAAGTATTGTTCTTCTACATTTTACAACTTTTATTTTCACTGGAAATGTACATTGGAAGTGCAGCCTCAAAATACTTGGATACAAATACAATTAATTATGTCACTTTACTTGCCTTACCGTTTAATCATCAATAATTACGATGATCTATACGTCACACTTATGAAATCGGAGAAATAACCCTTAATTTCAAAAGTTAGAGGCTCAGCGATTTCCAACAGATGAATCGCATAGATTTACTTATTCATTTTCATGAATCGTAAATCAATACTTTATCAATGTTGCAAACATTCCATATGGAATTAAATAGAAATAAATCATATTCATTGATAAAATATTCTCTTCAAATTGATTAATATTCATTGTTGAGCTTCAACTCTCAAATTCATACTATTTCACATTAATCAATAATCGAACTTGAACAGGGGATGACACAAATCTATTTTTAGATTCATACAAGAACACACTACACCAACACGTATGTATAAGGTATACAATTGGGTCATCATCATCAACCCTTTAAGGGCCGCATTTTACTCTAATGCAGTATGTCCTATGTCGTCATGATGCATGAATGCAGCCCTGGCCAGTCAGTCTACTCGCCAGGGCTGTATTCATGCATCATGACGACCTTTTTGGAGTGAGTGAACCCTATAGGTCCGGCATGATGCATGAATGCAGCCCTGGTCAGTCTACTCGCCAGGGCTTCATTCATGCATCATTACTATGAAGGACATAATGCATTAATGGACTAGGCAAGCCTTAAAGGATTATACAACATTTATTAAAAGTGGCACGCGCTGTGGTGTTGTATGGAGTAACAGTAGTTATAGGTGGTACACAGAGTGCAGGAAGCTCCCGACAGGGGGCGGGTCGGCAGCATCAACTTATATACAGGGTGCTTTGGTTTATACATACATACTGCTGCATATCCATGCTTTACATGTCTATGGTTTATCAATGGTTGCTTATCCATGCTTTACATGTCTATGGTTTATCAATGGTTGCATATCCATGCTTTACATGTCTATGGTTTATCATTGGTTGCTTATCCATGCTTTACATGTCTATGGCTTATCAATGGTTGCTTATCCATGCTTTACATGTCTATGGTTCATCATTGGTTGCTTATCCATGGTGTCTACATCTATGGTCCTTATGGACCCACACGTTACGACTATACAGTACGCAGACCTGACCACTATTGGAAACTTCATTTTTAGGCCACTCAAAATGTAATTAGAAACCATTTCTGAGCGGTCCTACAAGACCACACCAATACCTTCGCACTTCCACCATTTTAATTATCTTAATATCCTTTACACTAACTATGAGGAGTATAGGGCCTACGTGAGAAGAACACATAAGAGCATTTTATTTCTTCCCACCCCCTGTCCCCTTTCCTATTTCTTATCAAGTTGGCGTATCAAAATACAGAATATCTATCTGAGACATGGGAACGAGGCTATAGAAGATACACTGGGTACTTTTGGAAACCCGCGCGTAGAACCGTAAGAAACATCCCTAAACCCTAATTTCATCTATGTATGACTCATCGCTTTTAACTACTCCACTACCGACCATTTTGAGTCAAAGATAATGCATATTGTGACATGGATTCAATATCAATTAATTGACTAATGTTTTTATATACATAAAGAACATGGTTTGGAACTTATGCTAGATTTGTTTATATTGTTTCTAACTAAAAGTAGGTCCACTGAATACAGAATAGTCTATAAAAAGGGGATGGTCATAACTCATGTTTTTGATGAAATACAAAGGAAGATTAAAGTTTAAAATTTCCCCATGAAGGGGATATCGGTGGTTAGGCCACTCCAAACAATATACTTGTTTCTCATCACTAAGCCATGAGAAATATCATGAAGGCGCTCTTTTTTTCCTTTATTTTTTACTGAGGCCTAAATCATATAGATTATTGCAAGCTCCTGGGGAACCAAATTCACATTTCAGTAACTAAGAGATAAAGCATCTGCGAAAGTTGTAAATATGCATGTTTGTGCCTCTACATGGGTCCTCAGAAATTTGAGCGTGTCGCCGTGTCGATTTTTAGCAAAAGGGCCGTGTCATCGTGTCGAATTTTAGGTATATAAGAACTTATGGAAAAATCTATGTGGGTCGATTTTTATCTCTAAAGTTCCTGTGTCCGTCGATTCTTAAAATGGTCTAAAAGGGCCGTGTCGCCCGTGTCGATTTTTACCCATGTAGAGGCACATGTTTCTAACAGCCCATTAAATTTGCTGCACCATAAGCTTTATTTTGATACCATTTATGATGATGTTTGTCTAATTTTGTCATGTTTTTCCACTAAAATTTGCAAAGAAAAGGAAGAAAATTCTCAGGAAGAAGATTTTAGTGATGCGTGCGGTGATGAGAAACAAGTATACTATTTGGAGCGGCCTTATTAGATGTGTAAAACTCCTAGTCTCCCCCCCTCCTATTGTTGTACAAACATCTATACCTCAGGGGTAATGTTCAGTTTGACTCACTCTAGTACACTATTACTACTAATATCATGAAGTATGATGAATATTTCTCACGGTATTTGGCAACAATTTGCCCTGAGTGGAGGTGCAAGGTTTGGCACTTTTACATAGAACCCAATACAAGTTATGGGCAACATCATTGGCTCAAGGCTTAATGTTCATTTGCTGTCATGATGCATCAATGCAGCGCCTGGGAATAACTCGCCAGTGCTAAGTGGGTGCATCATGCCGACCCGTCTTGAGAGTAGAACCCCCCGGGTTTTATTTATACATTATCCAGTCCTTACAGGGTCACCATGGGTTGTTGTGCCCCAAGACACCATTCTGTATGTACATGCTTCAGCCATAGACTAACCCTAAATTCTACTTCTATACTGTTATGGGCCGCGTGGTGCTTTAATGCGATTTTGCCCTTTATCTGCAAGATGCTTGAATACAGCCACGGCGAGTTATTCGCCATCGCTGCATTCATGCATCATGCCAAAGGATTGCATCAACCGCATAGAGTGGGTATGATGCATGAATGCACTGGTTAGTTACTTGGGAGGGCTGCATTCATGCATCATGACAAAAAACGCGCTCCACCTCTGTATAAATTCATGGCCAATAAACCTCCATAAAAAAGAAAAGACCATATAATTACTGTAAATGGAGACTATTTCGCGCTGTACATATTTTCACAACTTTCGCCGAAATGAAAAATGCGCGAAAATATGTACAACGTGAATATTTATACAGTATTGAATTAAAAGAGCCAAATCTTGGAAATCTGTGAATTTTAGTACCAGCGAAAATGTCTCTTTTAGCAAATTCGCGATAATTTGTACACAGGAAAATATCTACATTTACAGTATTAGAGCGCCTTGCAGCCCTTTAAACACTAACACTCTCAAAGACAATCTGTTGTAAATGCACCAGATGAAATGCAGAGCAGAGACTCCGTAAGTCAAACGCGGATTATTAATACTCGCGCCTTTACTAATCAATATCATCCTATTTCACAATAATTACACATTGGTTATATATCCTATCATCAAGGCTGTGCAAGGAAGTTATCAATGTACGTTTTATTTTTATACATTTTTTCTAGTGCCAGTCACTATTTTACAGAGTATTTACACGGATCGTAACTTACACTAGTAGTTTTTCTAAACCCGCACCCTCTATTTCTGTCGTATAAACCATGCAGTAACCAACAGAGTTAGTGTACATTTCCTTATAAGTCCACACACACTTGTTTTGCCAAAATTTAAACTGTAAATAACCCAAAATATCTACATTTTTGGGCCAAATTAAATCTGTACTCGCTGAAATGAAAATATCATTATCCTTGATATCCAAGACAGTTTAGATATTTTAGGATGTAAACATCGATTGTGTACCAATGGCAAATAACTTATGCCCTTTGAAAGTTTGTTCAGACCAGCATTGAGTCTACACTTGTGAAGATGTTGACGACCAGGTAATAATATACCAGTTTCTCTAATACATTGTTTTATTTAGTGTTGTGCCACCTGGTTAATTGGCTGGCAGAATTATGCTTTGGGAACTTGCTTCCCTAACTTTTGGCTTTATATTATTATTTTTCTAGTGATCAAGTACATATCCATATCCTCCTGACCACACTATGCTCAGCCCACCTCGTCTATAATACATCATATGACAATGGTATAAAGTTATACACACATTTGCCTAGGCTCCCCCATCTCGTCTAATTTAATAGGGAGTGGTCATTTTTTAACAACAGGAGGGGGGGGGGGGTGGATTCGGGGGGGGGGGACCAAAAAAATTTGGACCTCTTGAAGGGGGGGGGGAACCAAAAAAATTTGGAGCCCTCTTGAGGGGGGGGGACCAAAGAAATTGCAACCCTTTTTAGCGAAAAAGCTCGCACGCTACTATAGCTCAAAGGGGTCTGCCGCGCTCAACTTCAACTTGCCTGAGGGGGGGACCAAAAAAATGCGACCCCTCCCGTGGGGGGGACCAAACATTTTTCAACCCACTTGCACGAAAATCCACCAACCCCCCGTTGTTAAAAATGACCACTCCCTTAGCTTATTATAGTAAATATTGTAGCATCAGCTAGGCTCCTCCTACCTTCTCATTCACTAGCTAATATAGGGTAATTAGTCTTAGTGACCTTAATGACCTAATTTGGGGTCATTGGTACCAAATATGGCGGTGACATGATACCATATAAGGTGCCTGACTAGAGGACAGCACACAGGGTATTATACATACTGAGATACATACGGTACAGAGAGTGACACACCTTTATCATTAATTACAATATTTATAATAAAATAATATATTTATAATAATAATTAGCTTATATCGCCTCACAGGGACTTTCTCAAACCAAATGCCTCCCCCATGTCATTATATATATATATCATTTATTTCAATTATTTCCATATTAAGTCCATATTACATGGCCATTGTGCCATACTTGGGCATCAATTAACAGGTTATTTCCTTTCATTAAACATAACCTCTGCACTTTATATAAGGGTGCCGTCTCCAATGTAGCCAATGGGACACAACGTTTTCAGTTTCAATATGAAATGTATTTCGCTCATTTCCTTTTGATTTTTATGCCAGCAAATATAAAAGTTGATCCCACATTTATGGCTCACTCACGGCTAGAACCTGTTTGGTCAAACTGTCTGGTCAAGTAACTTTCCAATGGGACTGTAATTGGTGTTTTTCACATAATCATATTTCTTAATATTGATGTTATATAACAGGTTATATAACATTGTTCTCAAAGTAATACCAAAAATCAAACTTTAAACCGAATAGTATCAATTCATTTTATCTGCACATTTTCCTTAAGTATTGATAATAGATGAGTCTGAATTTAAGTGTATTGTCAACAGAAATCAGTCGTGGTATATGTTTCTTCACTCTGAGCACCGTCCTTCATGACCAACTCTTAGCCCTTAAACTCTTATAATGAAGTCACATGACCTCAGAACTACACCATGATTGGGTGGCGTCTAAATAAAACTGCATTAAACCGTTCTGATCTTATCCTCCATCATGCGACACCTGTGTGATGGGAAAATACCTTCAGGTTGAAGACCAACCAAACCCTCTTAGCCAAATGCCAACATTTGTCGTCATGATGCACCAATGACGATTAACCCGCCGACATTGGTATAATCATACCGACACTTTGGGAGTGTATCAACCCCATAGGGTTAGCATAATAGATGACCCTTTAAGGATGGCATGATGCATCCATGCATCATACCCTTGGTTGTCATGATGCATGAATGCAGCCCTGGCGAGTAACTCGCCAGAGCTGCATTAATGCATTATGCATACCCTATGGGGTTCAGACACTCCCGAAGGGTGGGCATGATGCACAAATGCAGTACTGACGAGTTACTCGCTGGGGCTTTATTGGCGAATCTTGACAAATGTCATTATTTAGGGACACTCCTATAAGGGTTAAAGCACCATGCGGCCCTTGGTTCATCACGACTGGGCGGCATGTGGGGTCAGAGGTCGCGGAGGTCAGAGGTCGTCGAGGTCCTGTAGGGGGGGCTGCTGTCATTTGTGACGGTTGAGTTTTTCGGGCGTGTTGTTGGCCATGTTGGTAAAGTCCCGGAATACCTCATTAAACGTCTCGTCTCCTGGGGGAACAAGCAGGGACAGGTCACTTTAACGTAGAAAGATTCAAGTTGAGGAAAGTTTATTGAGTATGATCATCTTAATGATACATATCTCAATATATAAATGGGCTGACCCAGCCCTCTGTGATATGTTAAATTTCACATTGATAAAACAAAACTTGTACATCAAGTTACGGTATCGGAAAGGTATTATTTTTCCACCGTGCCTTCATTTTTTTGGCATTTTAATTCTCTCTACAGTATAAACATTTTGGTGAGTGGAGGGAGAGGGTGTCCTCTTGAATCCAAGTTATTTATAGATTACCGGTAGATTATACAATTAAAATGTTTTTCAAAGTTATTTTACTCCAAAAAGTATGGGATCGTCCTTTACCGGTGGGGTCATCATAAGGCCAAATAAAAAGGTTAGTTTCAGGTAACATAGGCAGAAAGTCTAGGAAGGTAGGTCGGATTTAATTTTTTTTACAGCCCCTCTACAATACCCTTAAATTGAACAAAAAATTTCAAAAATTTTCGAAACCTAAAATTGACCCCAAAAAGGTGTAAAAATATTTAAAATCTTCAAAATTGCATAAAAAAAAGTAGGGTCGGCCCTGTTTAGGAGCGGTTTTTATTGTTTTTCATAGGAATAGTTGACTTGTTGCCTCACCTGGCCCGGCGTACATGCCCTCCGTCTCCTTCATCTCCTCGTTCAGTTTGGCCAGACGCAGTCTGTAGGGGAATAACACACACATCAACAACATCTCTTTATCTATAGGCCTGGACCAATATGTTGAGTTTTGTTGACTTAATAAAACATGTCATGAAGGACCTGCTTAGTTTGTGTTACATGTTAGGCCACTCAAAAAAAGGAGTTGTTTCTCATCACCAAGCAGTGAAAAATATGATGAGGCCGTTTTTTATTAATTTTTCTTTTTACTTTATGGGGCTCAAATACATAGGGAAATTTGGACTTTCCGTTGTTATAATGCAAGTTATTCCTAGCTGACTGCATTACTGACAGCATAAGCTTTAATTTGATACCAAATTAACCAATATTTTTCCAATTTTATTTTTATTTTTTTGGAGTGGCCATACCTATGGAGTTCAGTGTTTTTTTTAATATATCATTAATTTTAACTAATAACTTGAATTGTAGCATATTATTTTTCTTTTCATGTGAACTTAAGCCGAGACAACACTTTCGTCTTCATCTTCTTCCGAATTTAGATTAATCAAGAATTCTTAAATATCAATCTCCTAAAATATGGTACTTAATATCGTACCATGAAGCTTTGAGGAGAGTTTAAAAGAGACAGAATAAGTATACTTACAAAGTAACTATATCGGCATTGGCTGCTCCGATAGCAATGGATAACGGGTCCTGTAAATGGAATACACTCATGGATTAATTCACGATATTATGTATATTGTCACAAAATCGATTATCACTTGTCAACAATGAAATTAACCCCTATCAAAGGTAGTTCATTTACCTGAATGACTGTATAAACTCTCTCTTGGACTACTTTTAACAACTGCAATGCGGTAGTATTTAACTTATTTAACCTAAATTACAATATGAAATGCTTTGTGCAGATTTCAGGTCTGTATATTCACCTTTAAGTGATAAGATTGATAGACAGAACTGATTCCGATTACAGTTTCTGGTCAAGAAATTAGATTCATAGTTGAGATATCATTAATGTATCCTTAAAAGATGAAGTATTGAGCCCCTTCTTCCCATCATAACCATATTGAGACAAAAGCTGATGAGATGTGAACATGTAACTTACCTTGCCCTCTCCGTCCACGGCATGCTGATTGGCGTTTCTCTTTAGGAATTGGCACACTTGTCTAAAGGGAAAGGCAAGACGTTTATTACCGGTACTATAAATTGAGTTATAAATGATAGATTTTCTGTAAAATCCATGAAAGTATGTTGTGAAATGAAATAATAAGAAAGGCTGCCAATTATGGTGTAACATGACTTTGGGCTGATCCTATAATATCTGACTTGTGTACTAACCGCGGCTTCTATGCAAGGTTATAGGTAAATGATTTGGTCACTAGATCCATACTAGTCAAAAACCAATACAGGACCCTTGAGATGTCAATTTAGAATGCAAATACACACAAAACATCATTCCTCTATCTATTAGCAGTTTCAATGTGGGCCCATAAATTTCACAACCTACGACTGAGGGCTGTGTCTCACGAACTTGGGCCAATGTTTTTGTCTATGACAAGGTCTAATCTATGACCAGATGCAATCTATGACCGGGTGCAATCTATGACCAGGTGCAATCTATGACCGGGTGCAATCTATGACCGGGTGCAATCTATGACCGGGTGCAATCTATGACCGGCTTGAAAGAAAACGGTTTATTTAGGGCAGATGTAGATATAAATTGAAATAAAATGAGTGATATAAAGTCTTAAAACACCCATTAACATTTTCCACCATTTATATCTTCATCTGCCCTAAATAAAGCATGTTTTTTTCCCAAGCCGGTCATAGATTGCACCCGGTCATAGATTGACCCAGTCATAGATTGCACCTGGTCATAGATTGCACCATGTCATAGATTGCACCCGGTCATAGATTGCACCATGTCATAGATTGCACCCAGTCATATATTGCACCCGGTCATAGATTACACCCGGTCATAGATTGCACCCGGTCATAAATTGCACCCAGTCATAGATTGCACCTGGTCATAGATTGCACCCGGTCATAGATTGCACCCGGTCATAGATTGCACCTGGTCATAGATTGCACCTGGTCATAGATTGCACCTTGTCATAGATTGCACCTTGTCATAGATTGCACCTTGTCATAGATTGCACCTTGTCATAGATTGCACCTGGTCATAGATTGCACCTGGTCATAGATTGCACCCGGTCATAGATTGCACCTGGTCATAGATTGCACCTGGTCATAGATTGCACCTTGTCATAGATTGCACCTGGTCATAGATTGCACCCAGTCATAGATTGCACCCGGTCATAGATTGCACCCGGTCATAGATTGCACCCGGTCATAGACTGCACCCAGTCATAGATTGCACCCGGTCATAGATTGCACCCGGTCATAGATTGCACCCGGTCATAGATTGCACCCAGTCATAGATTGCACCCGGTCATAGATTGCACCCGGTCATAAATTTTGCACCCAGTCATAGACGACAACAATGGCCCTATCTCATGAGACACAGCCAGTGGCAGTTAGTGTCCACGCCTGGTGCTTACCCGGTATTGCCGAGCGTGGTGGCGTGGTGGAGCGGGGTGCGCCCCATGTCGTCCTTCTGGTCCACTTTGGCACCGTTTAACAAGAGCAGCTCACACGGAGCCATCGAACCCTGCAACACAACAACGAGAATACATTATCAACGGTTTAACCCTACCAGGATGGTATGATGCATTGATGCATTAATGCATCATGCCCTTGGTCTTTTTGATGACGACCCTATGGAGTGGGACACTCCCCAGTTTTCGGCTTATCTGAGAGGTGGGTTGCATTCAGTATACAACTGATCCCTCCTGATGGTTAACATGGACGGCAGTGGGACCCCCCCTTCCCCCCCCCCCCTTCCCACCCCACTATGGTAAAAGACAAAGGTCCATGAATTTGCGTCTGTAGCCTGGGTTATTTCAAGAGTTGAAGGTGGTGCCGTATTTCACGAGGCCGCAGGCTGAGTGTAATGCGACCTCACCATCAACAAGTGAAATAACCCAGCTACAGACTTGAACGAGTATTCCTTTGTATTTATTTTTTAACTTTTTCGATTCATATTAAATAGTTATAGGGGGGAGGGCCTAAATTGGCTTGAAATAGCTTTTTTCTATGCCATTCAAATGTAAACAAACCACCATTTTGATGACGTCACAGGGCCATGAAATACAAACATGGGTTATTTTACGGGGGTGTGAAATACGGTCTCCTTTGTTTTATCCAGTAGGAATGTCGTATTCCATAAAAAATAATGCTCTCAAAATTTTCCTGAAATAGGGAGAAAGAGCACTATACTCACGCTCTCTATGGCCATGATGAGGGGGGTCTTGCCCTGGTCCTCTGGGTTGTGCCAGTTAGGGCTGGCCCCCTGGGCGAGCGCCTCCAGCATGACGGGCAGGTTCCGCGCCTGGGCAGCCCGGTATAGGAGCAGGTCCGGGCCCAGTTTGGTCAGCTCCTCGAACGATGTCGTACTCCGAGTGTCCTGGTCTGCCTCGGGCTCACTCGTAGACGACTCAGAGTCAGCGTCATTCTCACCAACTGTTGATGAATAGTGGAAAGGGTTTATCATCTACCGTAAAACCTTGGTGATACCGTAAAACCTCTCTCATAAGATGACCTTTTTGGGGGATTTGGGCCGAATTCGGCTTATAAATTTGGCTCCAACTGGGGGGTCGGCATATAAGGGATTTTTTTTAATGCAGTCATTATAGTCTAAAACGATTTAAATGACTCACAATTCGGCTTATAAATTTCTCTCGAAGTGGGGGGTCAGCTTATAAGGGAGGCTGGCTTATCAAAGAGGTTTTACGGTAAGCGGATATTATTATTATTTTTACCGTAAAACCTCTCTAATAAGCCGACCTCCCTTATAAGCCGACCCCTCACCTTGAATGAATATTATAAGCCAAATTTGGGTTTATTTAACCCTTTCCCTGCTGGCCTTGAAAAATGCCATTTGGAACTTAACCACCGGCCCTATACCATGGGAATATGCAACTTTGCAAGTATGTGTTGCCTGGGATAGTGGCTAAGGGGTGAAATAAGTTGTATTGGAGACCGAATTTGCACCTTTCTGACAAGGGGACGTAGTAATCATGTTAAATATTTTTGGATTGATTCAAAAATTGTTATTCTTTGTTCCATAGCAGGAGCTGTAATTTAGTGGTATTGGTGCTCTAGGTAACAGTTTTGCTGCCCTAGGGCAGCACCGGTTTTTCAAGGGTATTTTAGATGCTGCCCAGAGGCAGCAGCGGCCCTTAAAGGGTTAAACATGGTTAAACTATAATGTACTTGATAAAAAACCTCCCTTATAAGCCGACCCCCTTTTTTGAGACCATGCTATAAGCCGAATCAAGCCTAAAATCCCCACCCCCCAAAATAAAGGGTCGGCTTATGAGATGGGTTTTATCGCTCAGCTCTGCCCCCTGGTGTGATATTAATTTATGGTACTCCGAGGTCTAGTGGCCTTTTATCCTCATTTATATATGTATGGCACATAAATACCACAGTATGTTAATAACATTGTTATTACTATATTATCAAAGTATCATTCTATTACTACCGGTTTTATAGAGTACTATTATACCAGGATAATATGATACTGTGAAAGTACTTATTTTCACGGGTTTAAATTTTCGCGGATAAGTGAAAATAGGCAAATTTGCGGGTATTTATTCCATACTTTAGCATATAAAAATTTCGCGGATTTTTCATTTCCGCGAAAATCGCGAACATATATACCCAGCGAAATAAATTACTTTCACAGTACCGTAGTAAAACTATCATTAAATCATTTAAATATCATCAAAGTATCAATCTGTCATTAAAGTATCATTGGAGTATCACTACTACATGACTACTCACACACAAACATAGAAAGACATGTAATATCCTATTGTGATTGACATTTGTAAACTGCATCGATAAATTGATGTACATTATATAATATAACAAGCAAAATGTTCTCTCTAAATGCTACATACTGACTTGCTGTCTCAGGCAAAATACAGGGGCATGCTCCTGCCTGTTGCAGTTAAAATAAAGAATATTGAATTGAATTGAAAAGCGTTGAGCAGGTACTTACTACTGTTTGGGTCCGTGGGGGGGTGGATGCCGAACACGATGACGTCTGGAGTGCTGCCTCCCAGCCCGCTGTCCTGACTCTCCCCTGCTGACACCAACATAAAACACCTCTTACTGCTACTACAGGCTTTAGGCCAGACCAAAAAAAAGTTGGATTTCCCGCACCATATTTTCAAAAATGTAAATTTTTATAAAAAAAAAAAAAAAAGTGTCTATGGATGCGCCTGCACCATTTTCTACTGAGAAATTTCAATTTTTTAATTATCTTTTGGTGGCACTTTTTCTGATCGATAGCCACATTTGGGAGTTTGCAAAAAAAATTCCCTCAGAAAAGATTTAAATGGTGCCCATTTCACTTGAGAAAGGTTAAGATCCGTAGACAAGAAAAAACAAATTTAGGAATTTTTTTTTTTTCGCTCGCTCGCACCATATTTAAAAAATGAAAATCCGTAGACCAACATTTTTATTTGATGTGGCCTTAGGGAGCGGTCATTTTTTAACAACATGGGTTGGTGAATTTTCGTGCGAGAGGGTCAACATATTTTTGGTATGTTAAAATTTGAAGTTGAAATTGAGCACGGCAGACCCCTTTGAGCTATGGCATGGAGTGTATATATACTCTCCCTGGCTATGGTAATGCACAGGCTTTTTCGCTAAGATGGGGTGCAATTCTTTTGGTTCCCCCCACTTCAAGGGCTCCAAATGTTTTTGGTTTCCCACACACCCCCAAATCCATCAACACCAATGCAATTTTCATTAAAAAGTTAATGGCATATTAAACAATTATTGTCATATATCATATGTAACAGTAATAATAGATAGGCCTACACTGCAATTATATTCAAATAGACATCTGTAATTATTTTTATAGTAAAGAGGCTTTATAGTAGCTAACCATGTTCATGGCTCATCCTGGATACTAATTCTCTTTATGGGATGCATAGAAAGTGATGTACGCTAATAATGTTGAATACGGTTAAATCACTTTGCGGCCTTTAAAGGCTTAATGTGGTAACCCGGACCCACCTTGCACCATTTTGACAGAACTGTTCTCGTTGGCCGCAGCGTCAGGTGGTGGAGGTTCGTCCTTTGACTTGCTCGGAGACCGCCGTTTACGTCGGTAGACGCTCCACCGTTTGATGGTGTCCGAGTTCTCGCCGTCCGGTTTGGGTAGTCTCCGGATGTAGGCTTTGTCGATGTACTTACTGCGGATCCAGGCCTCCCGCACCGTTCTGTACACATGGCGGAAACACAACCAATTATAGAATTCTATTGACAGTGGTGTTTGTAAATACATGCAACTGGAAATGGTAGATACGGAAAAACATGCGTCGATATTTCTTAAATTTAGAAGTCAAATGGTGCACTCTGTAAATTTTGCGGAATTTTATCTGACATTTTCTCAAATATTATTTTAACAGACTTTCAACTGAGATTTTCTCAAAAATAAGGAAATAACTGACAAAATATGACAATTTTTTATTTCAACCGGCATTTATTTTAACAAGGTTCACGAGTTCTAGTCTGTTGGCCGGGTTATCTCACGAGTGGAATGCGGCCCCTTGGTCAACAAGTGAGATAACCTTGTCAACATACTGTAAAACGAGTGCCCCTTTGTGTTTATTTTTTATGGTTTAGGATTCAAAATATCAAAATTGTGATAGGGGGTGCCTAAAATGGCCCTTTTGCTATGCCATTCAAATGCAAACAAACTGCCATATTTTATGACATCACAGGCTGTGAACTACGGCCATGGGTTATTTCACGGGGGAGTGAAATACGGTGCTCTTTGGTTAAATCAATAGCACTGCTGCTTTTCATAAAAAATAAAGTAAGTTTCCTTTACCTGTTGCAGTGTGGGGTGGCGCGGCAGACCTGACTCTCGTCCACGCGTGCCTCGTAGATCCGGTTAACGGACGTGTTACCCAGCTCTGACATGACCTTCAGTAACTCCGGCTCCCAGGCATCCAAGGTCACCGACCGCACCTTGGACATGTGCACTCCAAAACTCCTGTCAGCCAGAAAATACACATCAACATCTGACTTAAAGGTACATTACCAGCTAATTTTGGGTGATTTTTTATTTTCATTATGTTTCCATATATCAAGTGCCTGTAAGTCTATATGAGAAACTTGGAGTCTGTTATTTCTCTTTTTACCCGTGAATATGACCATAATAGCATGCAAAAGATATAACTGCGAGCCACCAGAAACGGAAATCTGCAAGGGGGCCATTATGAACAATCAAAACACATAGGCTCTTACAGTGAATTCATAGGTCTACCAGAGAGTATTTCATCTGGATTTCATAACAAATGGCTTTCCTATGATAAGGGGGCCTGTCAGTTGATAAGGAAATGACGAATGGAAGTCTATATTGGGTTAATTTCATAACTTGATTTTGGGTCGATTTAGGTGGTTATGTTTCTTTTTGAAAAATTTAACATGATTTGGTGCATTTTAAGGTCCATTTGTGGGAATTTTTAAATATAACTATAGAGTCATGATTATAATTCATTAACATTTCCAAACTTTTGAGGGGCCAAAAGATACTCTGGCCCCCCGATGTCTAGGATTAGGGGGGGCCATGGCCCCCCCTGGCCCCCCCCTGTTCCGACACCCCTGATTGGTGTATTATGGCGACAAGTGTCATCTTTTAGCGACATCGAGTTAATAAAGGCGTCCCTTACCTGTGTATCCCCGAGCACTCTATACACAGCGTGATGCCCAGATTGATGCTCGCCCAGCGCGGGTCGGGCGCCCCGCAGTCCGCACACTGGTCGTTACCCACGATGTTAATAATCTGGTCCATCCTGAGTCAAAACATTAAAAACAAAGTTTTATTGACCGCATTTCATATTATAAATAACATGACACTCCATTAGATCTTACTTAGGATACAACTCCATTATGTTTATTCATTTACAGTTTTTACTTTTCAAAGAAAGTGATTTAAAGTGGCTACTGGGTATATCTGATTTTTATCAAGTTCTATATTTTGCATGAAGGTGTCCCAAAGACTGTAAAAGTATAGTATCAATTGGATGGTGGATTTTATCTACGGCCAGGTGCAGCTCAGAAAGAGGGTCCAATGGGGTTAAAATTATTTCAAATGGATGGTATTTCAGTAGTTGAGAGCTTAATGGTCTCCCAAAGATCAGGGAGATTTGAATGTTTTATAGTCTAAAAAGAGCTTAAAAAGGAGGGGGGGGCGGTGCTTATTAGGTAGAATACGGTAAAGCAGTATGCGGCCCCTAAAGGGCTACCATTGAGAGCAGATAACTACCGTAAAACCTCGCCTATAGGTCGACCTCACTTATAGGTCGAATTGGAATTTTGAGGGAAAAAAATCGACCTACCGTATTCGACGTAATAAGCGCACAGTGCGCTTAAAAAATTATCATGGACACCTTTTAGTAGTTAAGAGTTTAATTGGGGTCAAAAATTGAGATTTTTTTGGTTATTTGTAGTATAAAAATCGGCCAAAAACGAGGGGTGTGCGCTTATTAGGGGGTGTGCGCTTATTAGGTCGAATACGGTATAGCAAAATACATTGAACTTTAGGAAAACCCCATTTATAGGTCGAATTGGAGTTTGAGATTTTTGGGGGGGCAAACCCCACCCTAAACCCCCCTGGAGAAGCTTTTCCCGAGGCCAAAATGACTATTATTTCTGGTATCTTGCCCTTTAGACAACCCCCTACAAAGTGATTTGGGTTTACAGGGATAATAATCTAAGAAAAAAAGGTATGTTTTCCAGTATTAAGAATGAAGTTTTTTTTGGCTCTTTAAATGGTTTACCATTTTTCAAAACCCCACCTATAGGTCGAATTGGACTTTTGGCAAGAAAAATCGACCTATAGCAAAAATTAATTCCAAATAAAAATCGACCTATATAAGCGAGGTTTTACGGTAGTACTGTTTTCATCCCTTCTTCCACAGAAGAGTTCTTGGAATAAGTTTGGGCACAGTCTTATTGAGACTGTGCTGGGAGAGTGCTTGAGAGAGTGTGGCTCACCCACTCTCCCAGCACAGTCTCAAATAAGACTCTGCCAAAAGGCCCGGACTCTGTGAACTCTTCTGTAGGAAAAGGGGTGGAAACAGTACCACTTGTCTGCTTTCCTATCCGCATAACACACTGCAGAATCCCTACATAAAAAATAGTTCTCCGGGATATGGCCAATTTCCCCCATAAAAACATGATCAATAGTTCTATAATTCAATTATTTTTTTGTCCACACATAAAAAGCATGGCGTAGGCAACATTTCGTGGTGATCCGCCCTGTTTTGGCAGAGAAGGAGGTAGTGCGGGTAGGAACGGACGAGAGAATCTGCTGGGAGAGTGTGCCTCACCTTCTCTGCTTGCTGGCGGCCTTGGTTGGGTTCGCGCTCTGTCTCGCTGCCACCGCTGCTCCACCCGTAGACGCCGACGCAGCCGGCTCCTCCTACAGAAAACACCCACTCAGTTAGTTAACTAAAAATTAAATATTGATTTTTATTTCAAGTCAACAAACCTTAACTGGCAAATTTGTATAAGGCATATATTCACTACTTAAAATATCATTTTTAAACAAATAGATATCTTGTGTTGGGTTTTGTGTGATATAATAATTTTACTATACAAATAGAAATCCTAGTGGCAGAAGGGCGATGCGGCTAAATTGGTCAAGTTGAATTTTAACAATTTAACGATCAAATATTTTACCCCCAATTTTTTTTTCTTGAAGCGAGTAATGTCCTATATTCTTTTTTTGGGATTTAATTTGAATTTCTCATTTTGTAACATTGGAAATAGCCGAAATTGATTGCTTTTGATGCCAAAAATAGTTTTGCATCTGAAAATGGGTACAGCCTTGCATTTAATCAAGCACATGTGAATCTTAAATATTATTCTTTAACATAATAACAAAGAAAGGTTAACAGGCTAACACTTAAATTTACTTTTCCCAACACACTAGACTTTTTCGTGATTATCAATGTCAGTTAGTTATGGTGTACTGAAATGTGTCAAAGGTGTAGACCAGATGGCAAAAAATGGTAAAGAGGACAAAGAATTATCTAAGTAGCTATAGTACTTAATCTAAGTGTACATCTCCAAATTGGAGTCTACCCACTCAGTACTGATATTGTAGCCTTATATCTAGTAGATCTAGATGTTGTATTTTGACTTTATTATTAGGAACCAGAAGTTGTCTTTTCATATTGGGGTATGTTTAACTTTGGTGTTTTATAGTTAATTATCTCACTTATAATATATGCCATTACCATTTGTATATATGGTATTTATATATGTATCATCTTATTCAAATACATAGAGTTATACATTTTTTCCTGTTTTGAGTTCAAATATTTGAACAATATCTACACACTAAATAACAAAAGGGAGGAGTAAAATTGGCCGTTTCTTTCATGTGCGTCACTTTTAGTACTGTCTCCAGTTATTAAATACTTGAAGCATATTCCGAACCGGCCTGGTAAAAATCGAACATAAAAAGCTAAATCAGGTGAAAAGTAATGTTTAATATCAAACTTAAAGACTGTAACCGTGGTGGTCACCGTGGTAACAGAGATCCGACCATGACCTGACGGCTGGGCAAAGACGCCGGTGAAGGAGCATTACGCATGATATACCGGTATGCGCCCTGCGGCAAATTGCTTCACACACACCCCCGCCGACTAAAGATGATTATTCTGAGTGAGTGCACATTCTGAATTATACTATTTTACTGCTTTTGTTGTCTAATTCTATACTTGGTAAGATGCTATTATTGCCAATTTAGATTAATGCTGGTGTCAGTCACACTTAATAAAAGCCTTTATGATTCCCGACATTAGGGGTGTCAAACAAAGGACAAATAAGCCCACATTATCAACATCAGTAATTCATATACTTTACTATTTAAAGCTATGATAAGAAATATGTAATATCTAAACTATCTCTAATAAGGTATAATCTGTATTTTAGTTCTATATTTTACCCTTAATTACATGGCGGCCCTTCAGACGAACTGTCATTATGAGTGGTAGTCCGGTGCGATATAGTTGGCGCTTACTACTTATTTTAGGGTAGAGCACTCATTTTGCCAAATACCTAGTTATATTCTGATTTTATCATGGCTGTCAATGTTTAAATGTAAGCTTTTAGTCAAAAGAATTATATACCTCAGGTACACTGACGCGACAATGGTGTAATTATCTAATATGTTTGTGATTCATGAAATTAGATGATAATCGCTTGGAATTTAAATCAGACGGTCTTCTTTCAGTCGTGCTGATTAAGATTCCAACCAATCACCCTTCAGCATTGTGAACACGCGTGAGTTAAACATAGCTTGTGTAAACCAACTAGGGTCAAATAAATAGAGCTGATAAATGTGGAATAGTAGTGCCAGAGATAAGAGGTCAAAGTGAACAGGTTTGTGCAAGGGAAAGATGATATTGAAAAGCACACTGCCAAACGACAGAACTGCCCATGGGTCTACTATAGGTTTCCCCTTTCCCCCCAAATCATCCACTAGTTAAATCTGTGGGAATTTCGGTGGTGCTTTGAGCCCACTATGCCTAATCAAACCTTTATGGGCGGTAAAGTACTTTAATGCGATATGGCGTTTATCACCATGACGCGTGGATGCAGCACTGGCGACTAACTTGCCAGTGCTGCATTCATGCGGCTGAAACTCCTAAGCCATGATGCACAAATGCAGTTCCTACGAGTTGCTTGCCAAGTTACTTGCCAGTACTGCATTGGTGCATTATGTCAACTCTTGCTTTACAGCCAAATGCCATCCTTATATTTTAATAAATGAAAAATAATGGTGTGAATAATTTTGGGGAGGGCTAGGTGAGAATGGATAATGTTAGTTTGACAAACCACAGAATCTGTTAGACACTTCCAAGTGCAGCAGATCTAGGATTTCTATATAATCATAATATACCGTGGAATAAATCACTTGTGTCTTTGGACGAGCGCCTCGTTTGACCTTCAATGACCTTCTGATATGACCTTGTAATCTCACCCCGTTTACCCTTGGACTGACCTTGGTCTGTGTCTCTTGGAAGGCCCGAGAGAGGGCGTGCTTGGGTTGTAACCACTGAAAATGGTAGTCACAGAAAACAGGGCTGTTAAAGCACGCCATGCTGAGAGTCACACCCACCGCACGACAACGAGATGTCAACACCGGGCGCACAATGATGAGAAACCCGCCGGTCAACGCTTTCAGCACCCCAGGATGGCACTAGGTGCGTTTGTAAGGTGCCACATTTCTCACTTTAGTGAGTTTAAATCAGTGTGATTATTTGTAGCTTCCAGTAAGGCCAAAAAAAAGGTTTGTTTCAGATAACATGGGAAGAAAATGTAGGGTCGGTAGGTCGGTTTTTTGTTTTTTTTTAACATGAAAGTACTAGCCAACATCTCCGAAGACCCTAAAATTGATCAAAAATGGATAAAAATATGAAAAAGTTTTCAAAATTGCATAAAAAAATGCAGGGTCGGCCTTCTGATAGGGTCAGTCGGTGACCTGAAATAAAGCTTTTTTTTGGGCCTAAGCTAAAGCTAGTTCTTTGCAAGGCTTTTCTAGAAGCTACAGTCTCACTGATCTAGTGTCGCAGATAAGGTGGGAAATTTGGCGCCTAAGGAACGCACCAACTCACAGTACATGCTGTAGACCTTAGTAAAAGTTGAAATTTACACTGCATGAACGTTTGCATTTAAGCAAATTTAAGATGCCTTAAAGGAAAACTTTAATCCACTTTTGGCCACTACAAAAACAATAGTTGGTCTACGAATTTTGTCTTCCAAAAATAGGTGCGGTAGGGCGATTTTTTTTTTTTCCCAAAATGTTTTTTTGTCAATGGATTTCAGCCTTAAAATAGGGGGCGGGCGAATTTATTATTATTTTTTCCTGAGGGAAAATCCTTTTTAAACTTTACAAACATATTTTTCTGGCTAACGATGACAGAAAACGCTTCCAAAAAAAAGAAAAAAAAAAGAATTCCAATTTTTCAGAAAATGATGTGGGCGCTGTCCGTAGACACTTAAAAAAAAAAAAAAAAAAATTACATTTTGAAAAATATGGTGCGGGAAATCCGTAGACCAACTTTCTTTTTTGGTGTGGCCTTAAGTTGAGTTATGCCATGCAAATCTCCCTGAAAGACATTTAAGTAGCATTTACCCGAATTAAATATGCTTAAAGTCTTCTTTCAAGCATATATCAAATTCTGTTTCACTTAAATGCCAACATTCATGCAATGCTAAGTCCCAGTGATATCATCTCTGGTTGTCAGAATTTCAGCGAGCGCTGGAACTGATTACATTCTGCAGGCATTACCATGGATGCCGCATGACTGTTGTTCCAGCCCGCGGGGTGCGACAAGTGTAGGACCGGCAGGGGTAGGGGTGGGAGGGAGGTACGGCACGAGACAGCATGCGGGCTGCAGAGGTGAGTAGGGGTTCTCTAACAAGGGCCGCATAGGGCTTTAATGCATTCTGACCTCTATAGTAATGATGCATAAATGCAGCTAATGATGCATAAATGCAGCTATGGCGAGTAACTGCAGTGCTGCATTCCAGCATCATGCCGACCCTACAAGGCTGATACACCCCCAAAGAGTCAGCATGATGCATTAATGCAGCCCTGGCGAATCTAGTCGCCAGGGCTGCATTCACATATTAGGACTATAAAGGGCAAAATGCATTAAAGCACTATTCAACCCTTAAAGGATTAGCATGGCAGGCTGCTAGTAGCACTTCAAGGCGACAGGGAAAGTGCTGAGGCGGCAGAATCTACTCGTCAGATTCGGCATAAACCGGCTGAAAAATACCTGAACAAATTCTTTGATCCTTTTGGTTTTTCAACTAGACAAAGAATTTGGTCAGATACATGAATTTGTTAGTGAAGCTCTTAGCCCTGAGGTACAGCAGGTGGCAGCAGGGATGGAGGTGTAGGGAGAGGAAGGGTGTGTTAACTTGGTGCTAGCTATGCTGTTATATCTCGACGGCACACTTATAATTTTACACTGCATGAATAATCCGATTTAAGCATCTTTAAGAAAAGATTTCAGTTGATTAATGTCCTTGTTTCAGCAGCTTGAAGCTACTTTAATTCAGAAAAGAATTAGAGTTGCTTAAAGCTGCTGAAACAAGGACATTAATCAAGTTTAATATTGACGTAAAGTTACTTAAATTAGATGGTTCATGCTGTGTTATGGCATTACTAACATGTAATCGGACTGGGTGACGCTCAATCTTCGGATTAATTTTTGGGATGAAGAGGTGGCTGACTGAGGTTGCAGAGAGGGTTTTTGGGAATGCGTAACCATTCTAGGAGCTGCATAGTGCTTTAATGAACTATACCCTTTGTTGTTATAATGTATAAATGCAGCCCTGGCAGGTATCAGGCCAGTAAGTGAAGCCCTGGCGAGTAACTCGCCAAGGCTGCATGAGTGAAGGCCTGGTGAGTAACTCGCTAAGACTGCATTAGTGAGGCCCTGGTGAGTAACTCGCTAAGGCTGCATGAGTGAAGGCCTGGTGAGTAACTCGCCAGAGCTGCATTCATGCATCATGGCGACAAAGGATATGCATCACATTAAAGCATTGATCAGTCTGGTTGGATTACAAAGCAAGGTCTGACAAGGCAGGATGTAGCCTATACTGATGGTGTGTCTACCTAAACATGCATCAATTCATGAGGACAAGGCCACTCAAGAAAAACTGGTTTCTCATCATCAAGCACTGAAAATATGAAGAGGGACCTTTTTTATTACTTGGGGCCTAAGATAGATACAAAAATAAATTCTTTCTTTTCGTGACCGAAATTAAAATTTTAGAAGTCAAGGGTTTCTTCAAACGTTGGGGCAATGTAAGTTATTTATAGCCCTCTGCATTAGTGACCGTATAAGCTTTAATTTGATACCAAATATGGCATTATTTGTCAAATGTTAATTAAAAATTTGAATTTTTTCTCTTCTTGAAACTTGATTTCTATGCCGTGTGGTGATGAAAAACTTTTTTTTGAGTGGCCTAACAAAACTAAGGGGAAAGTAAGGCATCTACAACTCATGGAGGAAATTGTATTTTGGAAACTAAACAAATGTGTACTACAATTGCAAAACACCTAATAGTTTAATGAATTTCCATAAGTTAGTTTCTACTGAATAGAAAGTGAAGAACTATTTGAACAAGGAAGTCAGAATTTCACACAAAAATTTATCTTGCAGACCTGTGAGATGACAGTGAAAGACAAATATTTTTGAATTTCAATTTTCTAAAATGTATTTATAATTTTTCTTACAGTGTCCTCATGGTTTTATTTCAAGTAGACTGTTCAAGGCATTTGGAGATAACTACACCTATCTTAAAGTGTACTTTTGTAATATTTAGAATTGTGACATACTTAGATAAAATACATTCATGAATAATTAATTTGTCTTTCTCTTCACCAGAACAGGGAGAATAGTTATCCCACACAAATGTAGCAGAAAATAGAAAAGCGGTCATTTCCCCGAGAAGCAGGGAAAGCAAGTGTCACTTGAGGGATAATTTTGTCCATTGCCCCGTGAGGATTCAAAAGTGAAAAATGCTGACGTCAGGAAAAATGCTTCTGGTGGAGTGACCGCTTTAAAGTGTCAGAGTTTAGTTAAGGAGGTTATCTTGGTGAGAGATAATATTGGCTTTAGATTGTACCAGAGAAAGTTATGCTGTCTGGAGCATGTAGGGCTCATTGAAGAAATACTTATGTTTATGCTCATATAATCCTAACTGTTGTTGGGGGTAATTCTTGCTCCATCATTACCCTCTATAGTAACTGGAGCCATGATTGGCCGATGGGGCAGGGGATTTAGCTCAGTGGTAAAGCATCCGTTTCGAATTGGGAGGCCCCGGGT
This sequence comes from Harmothoe impar, assembly GCA_947462335.1. Taxonomy (NCBI): domain Eukaryota; kingdom Metazoa; phylum Annelida; class Polychaeta; order Phyllodocida; family Polynoidae; genus Harmothoe; species Harmothoe impar. Next base: position 11,467,009 of record OX381716.1, read on the forward strand.
TCGAATCCAGGTATTTCCAGAAACGTCTTTTCGGGCAGTCGTGACCTTTACACTGGTGGAAACATGAAGGTCACCATTGCCCGAAAAGACGTTTCCGGAAACACAGGGACTCGAACCCGGGGCCTCCCACTCTGAAACAGACCTTCTACCATTGAGCTAAATCCCCTGTCCCATCGGCCAACCGTGTCTCATGTTCCTGGTTCGGTTCCGGGCGGAGGGGAACAACAGCACAGGAACTATCCCCTATGCTGTGCACATCAATAATTAATTCCCAAAACACAACCCCCAGACAGCTTAACTCAAAGACATTGGTAAGCTTATGAGAGAGAGAGAGAAGTTCCAAATCTGAAGTTCTAAACCCTTGTATGAATATATCCAAGAATCCTTTAGTATTTATTTTTCATTAAGATATATATTTTTACTTCAGAGATGAAACCAGAGTGTTTAGTAGTGTATTAGATCTATACAAAATGGTTTCTCAGCGTTAGCATATCAGGCTCCTAATTAGCTGTTATCAGTTCAAGGGATGAAAACATTCAAGTCAGATACATTCACAAGTTCAATTCAATAATCTAATAAGTACAGGTTACTAAAACTTCAAACAGAACGGTGTGTAAAGTGTCACATGGTTTAAACCTTTAGAGGCTGCATACTGCTTTAATGTGTTGTACCCTTGGTCGTTACACTGAAAAAGTAAACTTGTCTCCAGACTCGTCTAAGTGATTGTCTTAAAATAAACGAGTTAAACTTAAAGGTAGTCTAACCTATCATGTTACCATCCCACAAACCCAACTACAGACTTGTCTAATGACAAGGAAGCGGGTCTTCTAGCTATAGTTGTCAGATAGAAGACCCACGTGGCATGCGCCAGCCCACAACCCGACATTTGCCAGCTCCAGATTCTATTTGTGGGATGGTAACTTGATAGGCTAGACAACCGTTTATTTTATGACAGTCACGTAGAAGAGTCTGGAGACAAGTTTACTTTTTCAGTGTATGATGCCTGAATGCAGCCCTGGTGTGTAACTCGCAAGGTCATGTAGACCCTTCAGGAGTGTCTCAACCCCGTAGGGTCGGCAGTATGCTTGAATGCAAGCCTGGCGAGTTATTTGCTAGAGCTGCATTCATGCATCATGACGACCAAGACCATGCTGCATTAAAGCATTATGCGGCTCTTAAAGGTTTAACATGGAATATAGTGTCATGAAATAAACATAGAAGTCAAAGCAAATGGCAATCTTTACTACATTCCCAAATGAAAAATGAAATTCATAGCTTCACCAAATTATTCTAGGCATGATGATGAGCCCATGCCAGCACCAGAATATCCAAACAAAGGCATCAACTAAATTCTACTGCAAAACAATGCCTCATGAATGAGCTTTCAAATGAATAATTTCAAACTTAGTTTTGCAACTGGATAAATAAGGTAGAACTAAATAATAAGCTATATACAGTGCAGGCGAGATGGAGGGAATAAGAAACTTCATTTGAAGCTTCAAGCCTTGGTGACCAAGGCGGAGAACTCACAGCCGAAGCCTGAGCTAGCAAAGGGCATGGCTAGCTAGATAGCTGTCAACATTTTGCAAGGAGTTTAAGGGCTGTATAGGGCATTAAGGCAGTATGCCCTTGGTCGGTATGATGCATGAATGCAGCCTTCGCGAGTACCTCACCAGTGCTGCATTCAAGCACCATGCTGACCCTAAAGGGTTGATACACTCCCGAAAGATTGTTATGATGCTTAAACGCAACACTTGCGAGTTACTCGCCAGGGCTGCATTCATGCGTCATAATGACCAAGGACATTAAGGAGTGAACAGCAGTGCTACAACTCCACCTAACAGTCAAAGTAGATATCAGCAACAGCGAAAGGAGTGAGCTATGCAAGCTGTGCTTTTTCAAAACAAAATAATTGTGAGAACAGAAAGTAGCTCCCATACCCTCAGGCCTACTGCATCTAAAGCTTGTCTCTACCTACTCTAAGTTGGCTTTGGAAGGACTGGACCATAAACCCCATTATTACACTAGTATTTATAACTAGAGCTAGTCTTCCAGTTCTGGTTTTGGACTTCATGGGCCATCTTGCCAGGTTCCCTCAGCATGTCTACCTTCAGTATTATTTCCCTTTGGCTCCCTAATCTCAACTGCGATTCTTGTATAAGACTTTGGGTGGGTCCCCCCTCCTGTACATATTCCCGGGTAGCGGGATGCCTAATGTTGGCAGCCATTGCTTGATCTGGTACCAGCGAGATAAGCACTGCTGGGTACCAGCTGTTACATAATGTCCCCTAAGAATTCTGCAGTGAATGTAAGGAGTAATCTGATTGGTTGCTAATTGATCCCGCTAGTCCCCTATAGCCTTACCTCATCGTCGGCGGGTGCGTCCCGGTATGCCTTGGTCACCCCGGCCTGGATGGCCCCGATCCATGTCTGACACTCATTGTCTGAGTCCGCTTGTAGCATGTGGGTCCTGCAACCAAACAGCAGCATTTCATTCACTTCATTTCATTCACTTCATTTCCTTTACTTCATTTCCTTTACTTCATTTCATTCACTTCATTTCATTCACTTCATTTCATTCACTTCATTTCATTCACTTCATTTCATTCACTTCATTTCCTTTACTTCATTTCCTTTACTTCATTTTAAACTTTTATTGTCAAACCTGGCGTATAAGCCTAACTCGCGTATAAGCCGCACCTAGACTTTGGGAATACCCTATAAGCCTCACAGGGGAGTCTGATGATACATTCTTTCAATTTAAGCTGGACACAAAAGTTTTGAGTTTGAGTTTTGAATAGGTTTATCGACAGAAGATTACACAAGTTGAACCTTTCAAAGATCTGTTAATTCAATGATCTGTATTTCTACATCAGTCGAATAAATAATTATTTTGCATACAATATTTATCAATCACACAAGGAGAAATATAATGATTTAATTGTTATATAAAGGCGTATACAAAGGCTGAGTAGGATACGTCTCACCAAGGGAGGAACGGTCTGAAATGACCCTCGCCATGAGCATATGCCTTTATTTTTTATTTTTTCTATTCAAAATATGTTAAATTGCATTTAAACCACTTAGATTTAAACAAATGTTGACGTCACAGGGCAGGGGTGTTAAATGGAAAAAAAAAGATTTCCTCTGAAGATGGCATATGAAGTGACAAGACCGTGTGCTGGGCAGGCTCATCTGCTCCAAGCCCTTGCACATTGCATTCTTTCACCATCTCAGGGAGTTTGGGGGGCATGTTCCCCAAGAACATTTTGAAAATTTGTAAGTCAAATGGTGAATTTTCATGTATTTTGGTGTTCGGGTCTGATGATATTTCTAGGTCCCCCCTCCCTGCATGAAGGAAAATAAATTTCTCAATGGAACTGTCCTGGTGAAAATAAAAACCTCGGATTTCCGAGTTTCCGCAGAGATTTCACACCCCTTCAGGCCATGTGATACGGGAACACTGTATTCTGTGGGGAATTTATACTGGGAATCTATCAGTGCCAGAACTGCTGGTAGCATTGCGCACCAACCCCAACATACGGGTCCCTTGACGGGCAGATTGCCCATTCTCTACCATTGAAACATACCTAAAGATGACAATATCTCATCGTAACTTAATTTAAAGTAGTCTATATCGATGGTAAATACCGTCACGATTCCATACATGTCCATGGTTTGTTGGTACGATCAATATTAATGGTTCTAGGCCATGAAACGTGAGTAGTCCGGTAGCATTTTAGCAGACCATGCCCGTTGAACGTGGGCGATATAGGACACTTCCAGTGGGGGCGCCGTCTGGTGTATAACACTAGAACTGCTGGTAGTTTAATAGTATAGTACTTAAAGCATAGTGATTGTTGTACCCATGAAAAAAAAGCAGTCCTACCTTCCGGGGGACACAACTTCGAAGCAGAAGCGCTTGTCGATCTCCACTGCGGGTTTGACGGTGCAGAGTCGGAGGTCCTCCTCCATAATGGTGAGGGCGTCTTTACCCGAGCGTTTACGGTACACCAGCTGGTTATTCTGAATGATGAACCACCTCCTGAAATATATTTATTTATGAAAAACATTAATTACTTCACATAGTTATCAAAAGGAAGAAATTGTACCAAAACTAGTTGTGGTGATTATGTATCATACCAAAAATGGAGATCGGCCATAAATTATTGTTATTATTCTGGTTTTGTTTGTTTGTTAAAATACTGTCAACTAATTTTTGATTAAGAAAATAGAAAATCTCCAAAATGATATTGAATCTTAAACCGTTATATCCACCCAAAGATAAGTCTCTATCTTGATACAAAGTTATCGATTCCTACCCACAATTATAAAACAGTCCCTTTCCATGCGGATTTCAACAGATTCGTATCAACAAAAGTTGAAGAGAAATTAACAGTCAAAATTGTTACCAATTATGACATTTTAGAAATAAAACTGTTTTTTTCAATAGGGGGCTCAATACATTTGGTGAAATAAAGTTATTGTTTTTTGAGCTGCATAGGAATTTATATGATAAATTGAAACATAATCTTCTTTGAACCTTTTGTATACTTTCTAAATTAACCTAGAATAGTTCTCAGATTAAACTTGTCGCTGGATCATATAAGATAAGATTTTGGAGACAATCTAATTATAATGTTCTTAATACGATTTTCTTAGATTAACATTAACATCTCTAGAAAATCTTAAAGATGTTTAAAATTCATCTTCCTTAAAATTTCCTATCTTTTTTGTAAAGAATCATATAGTACTGATAAAATGTCTTGATATTTAATAGGTGTGTTTTGATTGTTAAAATTTGCAAAAAAAATATAGCAAGGCGACTGGTGCTCGGTGATTTGTGATGTAAATGTTGCCCGTACATTATTCATATTTTGCTTCTGCTTTCCTCCTCAAGATGTATTTATCATTATTATTCCGTGCAACCATAGAGGAGACCCAACACCGAGTAGAATCATCAATATTTAAGAATTAAGATTTTCCACCATTATCTATTGACTCTTGATGTGTCTAATTCTAAATTCCACAATATCTTGGACATTTTCTTTAAAAATATTCCTGAAAAAAAGAAAACTGAAAATAAAAGTTGCTAAAAGAGATCAGAATGAGACTAGATGGACAAACTGTACAATGCACCCCTGGACCAGGCCCTATGTGGATGAGAAGAGGAATGAGAGACGACGACCATGGTTATGGATAGCATACACCGTACACTCAAAAAGTAAACTTGTCTCCAAACTCTTCCAAGTGACAGTCATAAACTTAACAAGTCAAAAACTCGTCTAAGTGACAAGGAAGCGGGTCTTCTAACTGGAGATAGAAGACCCACTTGGCATGTGCCAGCCCAAAACCCAACATTTGCCAGCCCCAGATTCTATTTGTCGGATGGTAACCTGATAGGTTAGGCAACTTTTGACTGGTTTATTTTATGATAGTCACTTCGACGAGTCTGGAGACAAGTCTACTTTTTCAGTGTACAATCCTAGCCCTTTAGTAGCCACATAGTGTTCAAATATGCTATCGCCTTTGTTGTCATGATGCATGCATCATGCTGACCCTTTGGGAGTGTATCAGCCCTGTAGTGTCAGCATGATGCATGAATGCAGTACTGGTGATAGACTCGCCAGGGCTGCATTCATGCATCATTGCGACCCCTTGGGATTGTATCGACTGTGCAGGGTCGGCATGATGCATGAAGGCAGTACTGGCGAGATACTCACCAGGGCTGCATTCAAGCATCTTGCAGATCCTACAGAGTTTAAAGATTCCCGAAGGCTCGGCATGATGCATGAATGTAGCACTGGGAACTGAATCCATACATCATGATGACCAAGGGCATTAAAGCAGTATGCGGCCCTTAAAGGGTTTAAGGGCTCCAGAACTGTAGAGGAGAGAACTAAGAGGAGAGGTATTCCTAGGGAGAGACGAGGCTGGAAGGGTAGGAGTACATCAGGGGTGACAACAGACAGAACCGACACTGCACAGAGAAAGAAACAGCTTCAAAAGGGAGTCCAGGTTGCTTCCACAATCGCTCTAGGGGAGTCCAGGTCGCCTGAGGGAGCCTAGATGAATCTCTGGCTTATCTAAGGGAGTCACCTGGGGGAGTCATATGACCCAGAGAGCTAGATGACTCCCCCAGGTGACTCCTTTCGGTCAGCCAGGGAGTCACCTAGCCTCCCTTATGCACCCTAGGCTCCCCTAAAGAAGAGAGTCATTCTGGAGGCAACCTGGACTCCCTTTTGACTCTGTTTCTTCACTCTGTGTCAGTACATCACATTAGGGGGACAACTCTCACATACATGTACAACAAGGGGAGTTAACAACAACAAGGATAAACCACATGACACCACCAACAAGGCAGACATACCAGGGATCAAATAATTTCCATCAAATCTGGCTTTTAAACATTTCCTACGCTTAACCCTTTGAGTGCAGCAATGCGCTAAAAGTCAATATTTGTCATCATGATGCTCGTATGCAGCACTGGTGAGTCACTCGTCGGTGCTGCATTGATGCATCATGCCAGCCCTTCAGGAGTGCAACCCTGTAGGGTCGGTATGATGTCTGAATGCAGCCCTAGTCAGAGAGTGGCACAACGGTCTCAGAGTGTCCCAGGCTGGGATGTGTATTGTAACAGGCTGACGTAAGAGATTGGAAAGATATGCCGCTGTTGTGCTCTGCACTGTGGTGAGTTACTCGCCAGGGCTGGCAATACATTGCCAATGTCACGCCCCCTCCACTTTCCCACATTTGTGGATCGGCCCCTGACCATGCATGCTGTGACCCTGCCCATTGCCACACCCGGAGACAAATACAGTGAAATCTCGTTATAAGGGGGACTGATATAAAGAACTTCCTGTTATAAGGAACACGTTTCAACTGCCAAAATTGTCCATTCTCTTTAGTATTGGTTATAAAGAGCATTGCTTATAAGGAGCAAATTTGCCTTGCCATAAAGCCTTCCTTAAAACGAGATGTCACTGTACATGTACTGTAAAACCCCTCCTAGAGCAACATTTTATTTGCCGTTTTTATGCTATTTAATTTCCCCTTATAGGTGAGCTTGTAATACATTAGAATAGATTTTTAAACCTTATTTACATTGGCTGAATTTATTTCTAAAGTTGGGGGTCGGCTTATAAGTGGGGTCGTCCTATAGTTGGGGTTTTACGAAAGTACAACATCGATTGCGGCCCTTTATGGAAAAATGTAGTACCGTAAAACCTCGCCTATAAGCCGCGGCTAGTACGGGAATCAGATCGCTGGTGCGGCTTATAGGATCGGCACAGAGTCCAGGTGCGGCTTATACGCGAGTTTTTGCTCCTGTAGTACAGTACTAAAGTCACCATAACCAGATCACTGGTACGGCTTATAGGATTGGCCCAAAGTCGGAGTGCGGCTTATACGCGAGTTAGGCTTATACGCCAGGTTTTACGGTAGTACGTTTTTCCTTCTTTGTTCTTACACAGGATCGGACCACTAACGTGAGGTGGTGTAGTGATGGATCATAGCGGCACTGTGCATCATAACGGCATGATGCGTTAAGGCATCATGCTGTCATGACGCAAAGTGCATCATGCCCCTTAATCTAAATACACCGATCTATACAAGACACCTGTTCACCCCTGATGCGGCAAGTTCAAACTAGGACCCGACATTGAGCATAAAAGAATTATAAACTTTGATATAAATCACTGACATATTTGACAAGGCCAAAAAAATAAAAGGTGTGTTTCAGGTTACATAGTCTGAAAATCTAGGTAGGGTAGGTCGGATTTTTTTTTTTTTTCTACGTGGGCCTGAAAAGTACCCAAAACTGACTGGCAAACTTCAGCGCTGACTCGTCGACAACAGCATTGACTCGTATACTATCAAATTGACTCTGAAATAGCCCCAAAATTGTTTTATAAAGACAGATTGATCCCATGGCCTGAAAGCGCTGACTCGCCAACACTGGCTTCGACTTATGGACCATCTGAAATAGCCCCAAAAATTACTCTATTTTTTTTTTTTCAAAATTAGATGACAATTTCTAGGGTCGGCACTGTTTTGCTAGGTAGGGTAGGGTAACTTGAAACACACCTTTTTTCTTTGGCCCAAGTACTGTCCTGTCCAATGACGTACATCACTTCAAGGCTACCACATTAAATACATCAAACCCTGTCCCTGTCTATGCCTATTGTACTAAATGGCAGTGGTTTGACCCTCAGTGACGTCTTTCATTGTCTTTCATTCACCATGCATGAGATCTTTGATCAATACATTTTCCTTAAGACTGAGCACGCGTCATGCCAGTAACAATCAAAACCTATGCATATGGTGTCTCTTATATCATACTATTCTTTGGTTTATGAACTTGCACTTGCCCGTACAATGCTAGAAGTTCACTTCATGCAATTGAGATTCACTTAATATGCTAGTATTGTCTTAACCCAAGGACAAGTCATGCTTAGTTAGCAAGCTAGGACAAAGGACTCTGCATAGACAAATTAATTTTGCCTGAATAATGTCTTGATTTGAATGACCGAATGCTTACTTGAGATTATAGTACTAAAGTTAAATATTACTTTTTAGTAAAGGAAAATTTTCTTGGGGCTAGGCGGGGCAGATCCTCTACGACTTAGATCAAAGTATTAAAGTTAAATACTACTTTTTAGTAAATACATTTTTTTCTGGGGGCTGGCGGGCAAATTCTCTATGACTTGAATGTTTATAAAAATGAACATTGAGTCTTATGTAAATTGTAGCTGTAGGTATTCTGATAATTAACTGTATTAATTAAATAAACTCCCCCAATGATGAGATGGGCCGATATTCTATTTTAATTTTTAGAATTGAATTTCTTTCCTGGGGAGTGTAGGTCATTTCGATTTCAACAGGGGTGTTGGTGGAATCACGAAGGGGTAGGGGTGACCGGAAATGAATTAATTCGGACCCTTAAGAGAGGGAAAACTAAAGAAATGCACCCAACTTGATGTGAGGGGAAGGGGGGGGGGCAAAAATCCTTATCAGCAAAAAAATCCACTATAACTAAAAGGAGGGTCAGCCGCGATAAATTTGAGCATGGCTTGGGTCAGGGCAGAGGTTGGGGCGAACTGGACTGAAATAATTTGGGGGAAAAACGGAACGAAAAAATCCCAACCCTGAAGCTGTGAACAAGTGACTACTCTGAAACATTACCAGGTGCATTAAGAACACGCTACCTGATCATCACCCATCTAAAAACCTGGATCAGTATTATAAGGAACAGTCCATTTTTTTATACACTAATCGCGCCTTAATCGCATTATGACTGGGTATAGGGTAGATGTACCTTGAGTGAGACATATACCTTGAGACAGACACTTGAATTTTCGATTATTCGAGGATTTTTCTCTTTTTATTTGTGAATACACAAGTAAAGGTAAACTTTAAGTGTCATTTTTTCCCAATAAATCACCAATCCAAGTCTTGTCATACATGAACAATTAGAGATTTCAGTGTCCGTCTCAGGGTATGTGTCCGACTCAAGGTGGCCTACCCTCTGGGTGGTAATTGTAAGTACGGTGCCTATATAGCATCCCCATATATCGACCCGCAGTGAGAACCAACTCATTCTGATAACTTGGATTACCAGATGTTACAAGTTACATTGATTAAAAACAAAAATTAACAAAACACAAACAACCTGCTACCAGCATTTTTCAGTGACACAACATATAAAATATTATTTAAAAAAAACACTTTTTCAGATGCTAAAATAAAGGTATGAGAAATCAAATCCAAAAAGCCTACTGTAAGGCCTCTCTGATAAGCCTACTTTTTAAAAAGATTTTAGAGCTAATTCGGCCCATACGATATGCTCAAAGCTAGGGGGTGACTTATAAAAGAAGTTTCCTACGCAGTCGTTACAGCATTACGACTGTTTAAATGACTGAGAAATTGGTAATATTGATTTCGCTCAAAGTTGGGCGGCGGCTTATAAGGGAGATAGGCTTATCAGGCAGTACCGGTAAAACCTCTCTGATATACCTCCCTATCTTATAAGCCGACCCCATTTTGAGAGAATATTAAATGCCGAATTAGGGCCTATTTAAACATAGTTAAACTAGAATCTATAATTTATTTACAACACACCTCCGCTATAAGCCGACACCCCTCTTTGAGACAATGCTATAAGCCGAATCAAGCCTAAAATCCTCCAAAAGGGCGGCTCATCAGAGGTGTTACGTTAATCATTTTTCAGTTTGATCAATTTTTCAAAAAAAATATCAGAGCCAAAAATAAATCCTAGAAACTCAACAGTTGATCCGTAACCCAAGTTATCAGGTATGAATAGCCCAAACACATAGAACTAGTGTAGAGACATGCAGACTTGTAGGATTGCCACCTGGTAGTGAAATTAAAGTAATATAAAGTAAATCTCAAAATAAGCTTTGCTGGTGCTTGGGTAAATTGTATTAGGGCATAAAAAAGAGGGAAGAAATTAATTAATAAAAAAAAGTCAAATATGCATACAATTTCCTCTTTTCATGCAGCAATCTCCTATTTTTTAAATTCAATTTCTTCTTCTTTTTTCAGTAAAAAAAGAAATAAAATCTAGGGGAGGTTCGGCTATCGTACCTTTCGACCACGCTGTATTTAGTTGGGGCGTCTCTCTTCCTGCAAGAGTGAGTGACTTACGGGTCAGCTAAATGAGTACAGCATGCGGTGAGTGAACATGAGTAGGCTGCAACTAGGCATACATGGAAGCTGTAAAGTGTAATCAACGAGAACCCCAGATTCCACCTCACTCCTGACTCAGGCATGGGACTGGGTTTTGAAGAAAAGTCCAAGGCCAAAAAAAGGGTTTGTTTCAGGTAACATGGGATGAAAGTCTAGGGTCGGTAGGTCGGATTCTTTTTCTTTAAAAAGAAATGTAGGTGCCAGCCCCTCTACATACCCCAAAATCGACCCAGAAAAAGTGTAAAACTGTGGGAATTTCTTCGAAATTGCGTAAATCTCCATGTACAATGCCACCTCTCTTTTCACATTATCTTAATATGAAAAAAGTAGTCAGTCCTAAAATTGACCAAAAAAATGTGAAAATGTGAAACATTTGTCAAAATTGCGTAAAGAAAGGGTCGGCCTTATTTTGATAGGGTCGGTCAGGTGACCTCAACCAAACCTTTTTTTTTTATTTGACCCAAGTATCAGTCAAAACTTGTTCCCAGGGGACATTCCAGATAAGTTGTATGAGATGGGCCCATCCAGAGACTAAGGCCCCTACCCATATCCATGTTCAAATACTCGCTCATTACAAATCACAGGGGTGACCCTCTTGGCCTTAAAGAAACCGATATTCAGCTAAAGCCGGACGAACTCAGTCTTTGCGAAAACTTTTTCCTCCCACAGGACATTCGGTCCGGCAAATTTTTAATGTTGCAGGACCGGCTATTTTTTGAAGGAGCAGATGGCCACTAATTTATGTACTTTAAGTATAACATATTTTTGTTCTTTGAAAATAAATTTTATTTGTAATCATCTATGGCTAAATCAGGATAAATACATAGATTTACACATATATTGACAAACATATTTCAGGTTTAGAGACGAACTAAATTTATTTTAGTTCAGAAAAGTCTGACATGTGACTGGACATTCGGTCCTGCTACGCCTGTGAATCTGCTGGACCGGTGACATTTTAGGAGGACATTGCCACTGTCCTGCATGTTTTCTCAAAGACTGCAAACCCCATACTTGTCAGACTGAATACTATAGAGACTTTGAGAGAAATTCAAAAGCCGAATTTTGAATCATATGAAGTGAACAGCTTTAAAATGTCATTAATGGACCTTGTAGGTCCATCCCCAACCACAATTAAAACCTTTAAAAAAAGTCGGATTAGTAAAGAGGATTTACCAGTTTGTTAAAAAAAGACAAAGCCAGCAAATGTTTATGAAAGACCAAGAGTGTTTTAATTGCTTTGAGAAGTTATTAATAGTAATATACCTGAGGAGAGCAATATTCCCAAAATGTTACCAGAAATGACCTGAGTTGGAGATGGGTGGAATCCAGGTTGTACATAGCACCTATGTGTAAGCGTTAGGGGTTGTCACTCCAAAGCAGCTGTGTATCAAAGATCATGCACGAGAAGGAAATGAATCACTTTGGTGGTAGCTACATTACAATGGGAATAATATTAATAATTGGGTCTATATTTGAATGAAATTCAATACCCAAATTCTAAGAACTATATTTATATTTAAAAGCACATATAGCTGAAAAACAGTGTGGTTAATTTGGAGACGTTGGTGGTAAGACAGGGGACACATCACACAATGTTATATTTAATGAAGCTAAAATCAAAGGCAAACAGTTTCTCATATCTTTCACATAGAATATGAAAATTAGAATATTTCTGGCGGTTTGTAGTCAAAGTCGGCCCCAAAAAAGATAGGATGTGTGTGCTTTTACAGGATGTGCGCTTATCAAGTAGAATAGTGTATACCAGATGCATTGTAGGACTGGTTTGACCCCAACATAATACTGACAAAACACGCTAATTATAAACGGATCTTTAAGAGGACTGTCGGAGGAGTTAATTAGTAGTCATTTACTTAACAACTCTGATATCTTTATAATAACTGTTATTCGCGATATACAGACTAACGTCACCATGCCTAGCTCATGACCCCTTTTGGGTTCAAAATTCTGCAACTTCTTGGAACACTAATGAACTCATTGGACTCTTATACCGTGTACACATGTACTCGTTGGACTCTTATACCGAACCAAGGAGATCACATGTAACTTTTTTGATTGTTGTATTTTGAAAATCATCTATGAATAAATACGCGCTACAAATCAAAAAAAGTAACCGTTTCTAAATAGATTCTAAGTAACCGTTTCTAGGTAACCTTTTAAGAGCCGCATGCTGCATTGATGCCTTTGGTCGTCATGATACGTTCATGCAGTGCTGGCGAGTAACTCGCCAGCACTGCATTCATGCATCATGCCGACTCTGCAGGAGTGTATGATGCATGCATGGATTATATCATGTAGAGTTTCTGACCAGGGCTGCATGCATGCATCATGCCTACAATGGGCATACAGCTTTAATGCATTATGCAGCCCTTAAAGGGGCTGGGAATCATTTCTTGGTTTTGATTCAGCATCAAATCTCAATGGCGTCACCCACAGAGCCGGTAGATACCCTCAAGGTCATCTACGATACTGCAGTCACTACACAGAGAAAGTAAACAGCGTCAAAAGGGAGTCCATGTTGCCTCCAGAATGACTCCCCTGTCTAGGGGAGTCCAGGTCGCCTAAGGGAGCCTAGGTGACTCTCTAGCTGACATAAGGGAGTCACCTGGGGGAGTCAAATAGCTTTCTGGGTCGTATGACTCCCCAAGGTGACTCCCTCAGGTCAGCCAGAGAGTCACCTAGGCTCCCTTAGGCGACCTGGACTCCGCTAAAGAGGGGAGTCATTCTGGAGGCAACATAGACTTCCTTTTGACGCTGTTTCTTTTCTCTCTGTACAAAGCATATAAAATAGTCTACACTCTGAAAACAAATCTTTTGGGTTAGGGATCAATTTGGGCCGGGCAATAAGTTAAAATGAGATACCTACTGTCACTAAGCTTGGTTTTCAGCAACTAAGACTTATATAGTAAATTCCTGCACATAACCCAACATTGTCATTGCAGGAAAGCTGCTCTCATTGTGACAACTACGACAGAAAGACGAAGAAATGGCCGAAGGTATTTTCCTTTTGTATCACTGCATTTAAAAGGTACTTAATAGACAGCCAAGAATATGCCGAGATTAAGACATATCTAGATTTTCACGAATCAATATTGTATGGATTCAGGTCTGGAAACTATAGGAATAAATTCCCTAACAGGAGAATACTTTAGACCAGTTCAGCAAAAAGGGGTGACTTTTCAGAAAAGTTGTGATAAAGTTTTTGAACATTTCTGAAGTATCACTGCCATATACATGTACATGAATATAAACACAAAATCCGGCATTCCGATATACATTATTTGAAAGATAATTGTCCTATAAATCTCCTGATATGAGATGTTTTAAATATAGCCATTACAGAAAGAGTTATCAGGGTTCTGCTAAACCAATGTAAAAACAATTTTAGTGTGGAAAAGTCACCTTTCTTGCTACAATGGTCTATAATGTGCCAATGATAAAATGAAAAACCCATCCTATTCTGTATTTCTGGAAAACCCGAAAGCCATCTCTAGACGACGCCTCCTCATTAAACATATTGATCCAGTAGAAATCGCAGGGCAAAATAAACCCACGAAAAGAAGAATAGGGCATAGCTCAATGTGAAAAGTGTGTTGCTTGGTAAATATGTCATGTGCATTTTGTTTTGCAGTGTATATAGTAGGAGTTCAAATTGCCAGAGATTTGAATGTAAATAACACACTTGGCCCTTAATGAGAGCATTATCCTTGAGGTGCCGTTATTATGACTAAAATGCATAAATGCATGAGATGCATAAAAGCATTATGCTGTCCCTTAGACTTTTAAGGGAGACATAGTGCATAAATGCATTCACGCCTACCCTGTGACTAATAGGTTGTTTCACTCCCGAAAGGTAGGCATGATGTACCAATTAAAGCACTATGCGGTCCTTAAACCACGGCAGTGGGGCAGAACAATAGAGTTCCCACCTTGGTTATATTGCATACCCTGGTTTAAAATAGATAGACAATGGTTGGGAAAAGGTATGTAGATTAACCACAGCTTTCTGGTAGGGCGACTTGGGCTTCGCCCTCGTCTGGCCCCCACCAGAAAGCTGTGGTTAATTCTACATACCTTTTCATAACCATTGTCTATCTATCACATAACGGCTCAACCCTTTAAGGGCCACAGAGTGCTTTAATCCTCATTCCCTGGGTACTCGTGATGCATAAATGCAGCACTGGCGAGAAACTGCTGTATTCAAGCATCTTGCCGACCCTACGGGGTTGATACACTCCCAAAACGTTGACATGATGCATGAATACAGCACTGGCAAGCTACTCGCCAGGGCTGCATTCCTGCATCATGACGACCAAGGGCATGATGCTTTAAAGCACTATGCTGCCCTTAAAGGGTTAATCCCCTCTATAACCTATCTGGTACATCAATGTAAAAACGGTGTTTAGATCCTAAACACGTATCTAAACATTTAGGGTCGGCATGATACATGAATGCAGCACTGGCGAGTTACTCGCAAAGGCATGATGCATTACGGCATGATGGGGTTGAGTAGCCCTTGGGTATCATTTTTTTTGTGAAATTTTCTCACACTCAACCAGCCAAATGTCTAACTCTCTACCGTGGTGACAGAGTCACCGAGGGAGATATGCATCGAGCCAAAAGTGGGAGGGGAATATCTTTCTGCAAATTTCTTTTTTGAGCAGCCCTTACCTGACCCATGTCTTGAATGCGTTGCTGGTCCGCTTGTAGAGGTATCCCTCCATCCGCACGTCGGCCCGCACCTCCCCATCCTGCGGCTCTCCTAACGTCTGCAGCGACACCTCCTGCAACCACAAAACAGGTTTTTAATTTCATGATAAATACAGACTGTGAATGTTAAAGCGATAGGAGGTCCGTTCCAGGGGTAGACACTAACGCTGACCCGGGAGCCAATGGCCCGTATTTTGGGTCCGGGCCCGTAGTTTTCTTCAGAATTACCTTTCCATGGGCCTGGGTGGCCCACAGGAAATTTTGCAAGATATTTGATAGGAATATAACTGATCAGTATAGACATGTAACATGTCGTTGGAAAGAGAAAAATGTGAGGAAATGAAGCAATTTGGTGTCATTCTAACATTGGTAAATCAGGAATTTATATGATTTTCTCTTTGAAAAAAGTATAGTATATTCGCTGGCCGGGCCCATAGGTTTTTGGAGCTACGGGCCCGGCTGGCCCACAGCTGAAAAAGTTAGTGTCTACCCCTGCCGTTCCCCAGGGGAGCGTGCAATAACCCTAGGCCGTATTGCACACTGTGGCCGTATTGCATGCTCTGAGAGTCATGTGACCCACGGAATAGTTTAATATCATGTTTTTTTTCATGTGATTATAGGTAGTTTTTGTCTAATTTTCATTGGAAACCCTGAAATAAATACAGAGCATCACTTAAAAGTACCCTCGTCAGTGGTTATTGAACTCGTGGTGCTTGGGCCGTATTGCACTAGGCCTACAGCCATCGTGCAAAAGCACCACGAGTGCAATAACCACTGACTCAGTCACTTAAGCGTGCAGCTCTGTCTATTTCTTGAACAAATTTGAACTTTATTGGTCTTTTGTGCTATGTTTACAATCATTTGAAGTCAAAGTGTCGATCGTTGAACATAATCAATTGTCATAAAGCCTCTCAAAATGTAATGTTCTTGCAATCTGGCTACAAGTTTACTTACATAGATGATACCTAGACAAGAAAATGTAGGGTCAGTAGGTCGAATTTCTTCTTTTTTTTAAACTTTTCTTTTTTACAGTCCCTCTTTGATACCAAAAAAAGTGTAAAAATGGGGGGGAAAATTCACAATTTTTGTAAACATAAAATTGACCCCAAAAAAGTGTAAACATATAAAAGGTTCTTCAAAATTGCATAAAAAAAGTAGGGTCGACCCTGTTTTTATAGGGTCGGTCGGGTGACCTGAAACAAACCTTTTTATTTGGCCTGAGTGCAATAACCCAAAACGACACGGCAGTTGCATACAAGTGTTTTTATTCAATGATGGGTCAGTGGGCCCACAAGTGGCCTTCTAGGCTCACCATTCATGCATCATGACGACTAAGGGCATGATGCCTTAATGCTCTATGCGGCAATTAAAAGGGCATGATCCCTTGGTAACCATCACCTCCAGAGACAAGCTTGTACCCAGCCTATCAGCTCTTATCAGTGCAGGCCGCCGCTACCAGCTCCAGCCCTTACTAGGCCCTATACCCACTAGTATTGATTTTACACCCACCCAGTATCCATGATGCCCCTCCCTCTGCTGCTCCCCTACCCCTCATCCCTCTTTGGGGGAAGCAAATCAACAAAGGTAGGGGCTATTAATCCTTTTAGGACAGCATGTCCCTAAAATGTGCCATTTGTGGTCATGATGCAATGCAGCACTGGTGTACTATAAGTAACTTGCCAGTGCTCCGTTGGTGCATCATACCGACTCTTCACGAGTATATCAACCCCGTAGAGTCAGCAAGATGTTTGAATGCAGCACTGGCAAGTTACTCGCCGGGGCTGCTCTGACTAGCAAACAGGGCTCTGTGTACAGGTGTGACTACCAGGGTGTGGCGTGCCGGGAGTGGGGGGGGGGGGGGGGGGGTGTAGGACAGATAGGCATGGTTAGACGGGGTAGATACTGTGAGTGTGAGTAGTACTAGCAAACAGGGGTTTGGATCCAGGTAGGAGGTTAGGAGAGGGTCTGGGAGGGTGTAGGTGTATATACAGTGACTGATAATAGAGACAGATACAGTGTGTAGCTAAATACCCCAGTGTTAAATTACATATACCCCTGCCTATCCCCCCTGACACCCCCTGTCTATCCCCCCTGACACCCCCTGTCTATATCCCCAGACACCCCTTGTCTATACCCCCTGACACCCCCTGTCTATCCCCCTGACACCCCCTGTCTATCCCCCCTGACACCCCCTGTCTATCCCCCCCTGACACCCCCTGTCTATCCCCCTGACACCCCCTGTCTATCCCCCCTGACACCCCCTGTCTATCCCCCTGACACCCCCTGTCTATCCCCCCTGACACCCCCTGTCTATCCCCCCTGACACCCCCTGTCTATCCCCCCTGACACCCCCTGTCTACACCCCCTGACACCCCCTGTCTGTCCCCCCTGACACCCCCTATCTACACCCCCTGACACCCCCTGTCTATCCCCCTGACACCCCCTGTCTATCCCCCCTGACACCCCCTGTCTATCCCCCTGACACCCCCTGTCTATCCCCCCTGACACCCCCTGTCTATCCCCCCTGACACCCCCTGTCTATCCCCCCTGACACCCCCTGTCTACACCCCCTGACACCCCCTGTCTGTCCCCCCTGACACCCCCTGTCTATACCCCCTGTCTGTACCCCCTGACACCCCCTGTCTATACCCCCTGACACCCCCTGTCTATACCCCCTGACACCCCCTGTCTATACCCCCTGACACCCCCTGTCTATCCCCCCTGACACCCCCTGTCTATCCCCCCTGACACCCCCTGTCTGTCCCCCCTGACACCCCCTGTCTATACCCCCTGACACCCCCTGTCTATCCCCCTTGACACCCCCTGTCCATACCCCCTGACACCCCCTGTCTATCCCCCCTGACACCCCCTGTCTATCCCCCCGACACCCCCTGTCTATCCCCCCTGACACCCTCTGTCTATCCCCCTTGACACCCCCTGTCCATACCCCCTGACACCCCCTGTCTATCCCCCCCCGACACCCCCTGTCCATACCCCCTGACACCCCCTGTCTATCCCCCTTGACACCCCCTGTCTATCCCCCCTGACACCCCCTGTCTGTCCCCCCTGACACCCCCTGTCTATCCCCCTTGACACCCCCTGTCCATACCCCCTGACACCCCCTGTCTATCCCCCTGACACCCCCTGTCTATCCCCCCTGACAACCCCTGTCTGTCCCCCCTGACACCCCCTGTCTATCCCCCTTGACACCCCCTGTCTATCCCCCCCGACACCCCCTGTCTGTCCCCCCTGACACCCCCTGTCTATCCCCCTTGACACCCCCTGTCCATACCCCCTGACACCCCCTGTCTATCCCCCTGACACCCCCTGTCTATCCCCCCTGACAACCCCTGTCTGTCCCCCCTGACACCCCCTGTCTATCCCCCCTGACACCCCCTGTCTATCCCCCCTGACACCCCCTGTCTATACCCCTGACACCCCCTGTCTGTACCCCCTGACACCCCCTGTCTGTACCCCCTGACACCCCCTGTCTATCCCCCCTGACACCCCCTGTCTATCCCCCCTGACACCCCCTGTCTACACCCCCTGACACCCCCTGTCCGTCCCCCCTGACACCCTCTGTCTATACCCCCTGACACCCTCTGTCTATCCCCCCTGACACCCCCTGTCTGTCCCCCCTGACACCCTCTGTCTATCCCCCCTGTCTGTCCCCCCTGACACCCCCTGTCTATACCCCCTGACACCCCCTGTCTATACCCCCTGACACCCCCTGTCTATCCCCCCTGACACCCCCTGTCTATCCCCCCTGACACCCCCTGTCTGTACCCCCTGACACCCCCTGTCTATCTCCCCTGACACCCCCTGTCTATACCCCCTGACACCCCCTGTCTATCTCCCCTGACACCCCCTGTCTATACCCCTTGACACCCCCTGTCTATCCCCCCTGACACCCCCTGTCTATACCCCCTGACACCCCCTGTCTGTACCCCCTGACACCCCCTGTCTATCCCCCCTGACACCCCCTGTCTATACCCCCTGACACCCCCTGTCTATTCCCCCTGACACCCCCTGTCTATTCCCCCTGACACCCCCTGTCTATCCCCCCTGACACCCCCTGTCTATCCCCCCTGACACCCCCTGTCTATACCCCCTGACACCCCCTGTCTATACCCCCTGACACCCCCTGTCTATACCCCCTGTCTATACCCACTGACACCCCCTGTCTATCCCCCTGACACCTCCTCTGACACCCCCTGATAGCTAGCTCTGTACCTGTGTTTACAAACTGTATCAGGGGTAATGGGTAGCGGTCTGGATAAGGGGTAGGTGTGTGGGCTGATAGTAGAGACAGATACAATGTGTATCTCCACACCCCAGTGCTCTATGACATATACCCCTGTCTGTACTCCCACTGACACCCCCTGACAGCTAACTCCGTACCTGTGTTTACAAACAAAACCAGGGGGTAGGGGAAGGGGGTCTGGGAAGATGTGTACAATCTTAATCAGATACAGCTACAATCTCTATAGCCCAGAACTGTATGAGATATATCCCCCTGTCTGTACCCTCCCTGTCTATACCCCTGTCTGACCCCCGCTGACAGCTAACACCATACCTGTGTGTCCATGCTGCCTTAAGGCCGGCCTGGAGGAGCAGTCTCCATAGTTACAGCCTCCATACCTCCTCCAGCACTCCCCCTCCCTACCAGCACCAGCAGCGGTCTCAGACTCCCAGCCCAGCGCCATGCCATGGTCTGGGAGCAAACCCTCTCTTGATTTGTGTGCTAAAAATGTGTCTATTGGGAAATGCGCACCAATCTACAAAGAGTTTAATATCTCAATCACAGGGGGTAATTGATGCTACTGTGTATTAACAACTATACTTGAAAGGGGTGATTAAAAGATGTGTATTGGACCAGATGGCTGCTTGCTCCTAGGCTATCCAACTGGTAGGATAGATGCTGGCCGAGGCTGTGACAGCAGCATCAGCAGCAGTCTCTGTCTCCCATCACGACACAGATTTCCTAAGCTGTATGGTCTGGGAGCAGACCTTATTATTTTTTTACCTGACGCCTATTTGCGGCCCTTTGGCTATGCAAATGGAGGTACATTGGTTATTATATGCCCAACAACAGACAGATTCTTATCTAGTTAAATTACCTGGGACTACTGTGTATTCAACACCTAAACCTGACAGAAATAAATGAAATGTGGGATACGATGGCAGCCTGCTCCCAGGCTATCCAACTGGTAGGACAGTGGCTGGCCGAGGCTGTGACAGCAGCAGCAGCAGTTGGTCTGCTGGCTGGCAGCAGGGAGCGGGGTAGAAGAGGGGCTGCAGGGAATGGGGTAACATTCAGGCAGGCAGCACTATTTGATCACCATTTAACTTGCATTGCGTGAGTTCCCACAAACATACCCATTGGTTTGACATGATGCATGAATATACAGCCCTAGTGAGTTACTCGCTAGGACGACATTCATGCATCATGAAGACAAAAGATTAACATGATGATGGAATAGTGCATTAAATTAATATGAAGCCCTTAAAGGGGCGAGTGCCCTGTAAGCAATGTAGGGAATCAAGAAAACATCAACATCGGATATACTGTAAACGTAGATATTTTCGCACATATATATCTTCGCGAATTGCCTGTAAAGTACAATTTCCCGTGGATTTAAATTCGTTAAATTTGGAACGAAGTAGATGTAATACTACACTGGATAAATATTTGTGCTGTGCACATTTTCGCGGATTTTCATTTCCGCGAAAATATGTACAGCGCAAAATAAAATTTATACGTTTACAGTATATGTGTCTAGTGGATCATATCCATCGTTTGCAAAGCTTTTTCTAATTTTAAATCTACAAAACCAAAGCTATCCAGTACTGCCCAAGGGCTGCTATGCTTTCTTGGTGTCCACTGGCCATAGAAATACTGGCAGTGGCCACTTAGGGATTGATCATATTTTAACAACAGGGGGGGGGGGGATGGTGGGTTTGGGGGGGGGGGGGGAGGAAAAAAAATTGGACCCCCTTGACCGGGGGGGGGGGGCCATAAAATTTGGACCCCTCTTGGGGGAGGTCAAAATAATTTAACCTGTTTTGAACCAAAAAGCCAGCGCGTTACTATGCTTCAAAGGCCCCGCGCATGAGCCGAGTTTCAGCCGTAAGGGGGGGGGGGGTAAAAAAATTTGACCCCTCGACCGGGGAGGGGGGGGGGTGTAAAAATTTTGCACGCTCCGCACGGTAACCCACCACCCCCCCTGTTGTTAAAAAGTGATCACTCCCTTAATACAGCAGCACTACAACCCCAGACCAAGTCAACCAGGTGCTGCCCTAGTCTGGTGCTGCCGCCTGGTGAGAGAATCCTGAAGCACGGCTTGGGTGACAGAACCAGTGGCGCCCCCAGTGGGCGTTCTGCGAACTATGTGGTGGTGGGATCAACACGCCACCTGGCAGTAGGAGACAACACTACAGACTTGTTTTTTTTATTGGGGGTGGGGGGGGGGGGGCACAGTTGGTGAGGTCCAGATATCATAGCTTATCGAGGCCTAGGGTACCGTCTCATCATTTGGGGCCCCTCCCCCCTCCCTTTTTCTAGCCCACTGAACTTTATGAGCAAATATTTGACGCGAAGCAGACGGAGCGAAACCAGTCCCATCATTGTTTTTAAATTTCTGTATTTCACCTAAAGAGCTTACTAGATTTTTTAAAACCAGACGCAGGTGAGAAAAGGGGGAAGGCTGCATGGATCCAAGACTTGTGGGCGACCCAAACCTTACCTCTCCCACATACACGAAAACGTTGGGACCGAAGGCCCTGAGACTCCAATCATAACTAAACTGCTATAGTATAGGGCGATCAAACACAACTTTTCGATCAAATTCCTATAAGTGTGTATGTGCCATCAAGCATAAGGCAATGCTTAATGCTGGCTGTACCATCCCCCTCCCGCCCCCCAAAAAACAGCTGCTTTCTACGCCTCTGATAAAGAGTTATGGTAGGTTACACAGCCACATTGTCTCTCTCTACTCCGAGTCGGGTTTGGTTTCATAACCCTGACAGTCAGGGGGGGGGGTACTTGTGGGGTTTGTCATAAATTTGAAATGGAAATTGGTCCTAGACAAATACCTCTGCTGTGTACCCTGTTTTAACACTTTTAAATGCTGGATGGTGCAACAATTCCCTTTAGCATTATGATGCAGGAATGCAGCCCTGGCGAGTAACTCGCCATGGCAGTATCCAAGCATAATGCCGGCCCTATGGGGTTGATACACTCCCAAAAGGGTCGGCATGATTATACACTTGCTGCTTTTGTGCATCATGCCGATTAAGGGAGTATCACATTAAAGCACTATGCCACATTTAAAGGGCTAAGCAGTGCTGAGATATGTGTGTTGTTAGGGTTAGGGGTTCTCAAGGGGGTGGCGTCAGCCAGGCCACAACTTCCATTGTTATTTATGCTTCGGGCAAAAGCAAAAGTGTAGGTCACCTCCAGGGCCTGACCAGGCTCTACAAACTAGGCCCTAATCTTTCTTAATGTAACTCGGAATAAATTTCCGATTTTTAAAATAATATTTTTGAGATTTTTGTTCATTGCAGTTTCCCCACGCCATATACACCGGTATACATTTTAAATGCGACCTCATGATTACTAAACCATGTTACTCAAAAAAGCACACTTAATATTTTTATCCTTTGAGTTTCCATCTTTACAATTCCATGTACCTCTGTCGCCGAACAACCTACCACATTTTTAATTCTCAACAATAGCATGCCTTGCTACTTTCAAGCAACTTTTGTCGTCATGATGTACCAGAGCGGTGACAGCGAGTGCATTGGTGCATCATGCCAACCCTTTAGGAGTGTATCAACCGTGAATAGACGGCATGATGCATAAATGCATTCCTGGTGTATCGCATGATATATTACACAGCGAAAAGAAATAAAATCACAGTGACTCTCAAATGGGAGTCTGGACTCGATCACTGAGGTAACTCTCCCCACAACTCCCAATCATCAGGGAGTCTTAGAATAGGAGTCAATATAGAGTTATTTTTGAGTCCTGCTAATGTTAGGGAGTCACGTTAGAGTCCTGTGGAGAGTTACCTCAGTGATCCAGTCGGGAGTCACAGTGATTCTACTTCTTATCTCTGTAAAAGTACTAAGCGGCCCTTGGAGGGTTATAGTTGACAATAGGGCAAAAAAAGAGGTTTGTTTCAGGTAACATGGCAAGAAAATTTAGGGTCGGTAGGTCGGATTTTTTTTTTCAACTTTTTTTCAACAAGAAAGTACTACCCGGCCTGTCCGAGGACCTGAAAATTGACCCAAGAAGGGTAAAAGTAAGGAAATTTCTTCAAAATTGCATAAAAAAACTAGGGTCGGCCCCGTTTTGATAGGGTCGGTCGGGTGACCTGAAACAAACCTTTTTCTTTTGGCCTAGGCGTCCAACTCATGGGCCTGATACCAAATACTCCAATACTGCGACATACTTTAGCGTGGGCAGAGTGTGAAAGGTGTGTTTACTTTTCAAGAAAAGAAGACAACAGATAAATCTTGCTAATACAGCATTTGAAACAACGTTTCATGAACATTGAATTTATGTCATGACGTCAACTTAATAGAACAGCATGTGACCAAATGTTAAAATAGCAGCATTGCTTATAAATTGCCTCAATTCCCTACAAACAAAATCGTAAGTGGAACTCGTGCCATTCGTGTGTCATAACTCGACAATTTCATAATGTTTTTGGAACGTTTTTAGAAATTTACTTGTGTCATATTCATTTCTTGTAGTGAAACTTTGGAAATACAGGTCTTCATTCTACTTGTGGAATTTCTGGTTATTTCCATGAGTAAAACGCAGGAAATACTAATCACCATTTAACATGTCACTATTTGTTTATAAAAGGTCTCACGGTAATATGACCTTGACATTGTTGCTGACATTGAGGATCAATGTTGAAATAGTGTTGTGACACCACGCTAGTTCAGAGCCAGCTAGTATTTTGCAACATTGAAAAAGAAAATAGTTACCAACTCTCAACCTCACATACTAGTATCCCTACTATACAGAAAATATTTCCAAGACAGTTTGAAAACCCCTTTTGTCAGCGGTACTTAAGATGAACGCTCAAGATGTATGAAACCTTATTTCACTGGATTTGTACAAATCACAGGGTTGACTCTTTTATCCCTCAACATTCCGGAAAATTCTTGAAGAATCCAATGTCTGACGTTGGGTTTGACGTTATTTTGACGTTGTTTTAACGTCATTGTGGACCTGGTCCTGGTACCTCAACCCTTTAAGGACAGCATGATACCTTAATGAATCAAGCCCTTGGTCGGCATGATGCATGAATGCAGCCCTGGCGAGTAACTCACCAGTGCTGCATTCAAGCATCTTGCCGACCATACAAGGTTGAGACACTCCTGAAGGGTTGGCATGATGCACCAATGCAGCACCGGCGAGTTACTCGCCGGGGTTGCATTGGTGCATCATGCCGACAAATGTCATCTTTTAGCGACATGCCGTCCTTAAAGGGTTAACTGCCTACAGTAAGGGAGAGGTTGTGATTGTTGGGTTGGTGCCGTAAAGCATCCTCATAGACAGGCAGGAATGTAGCTGCCACCTACACTGTGTACAGGTATAGCGATGACTCGTTTTTTTCCCTCTGGGCGGCCATGTTAGTTCTGAGCTCGCAATATATCGTGAGACTTAGGCAGTGACCAGTTACTCTCACACCATAGCTTCCGGGGAACAGGCTACAATACGAGAACAGAGCCAAGGTCTCACGAGATTGCTGGTGTCAGTGTAAACAGTGTGGGTGCGGGAACAAGTCCGATCCCGGTAGAGGCCTATACTGCCACGTACAGTGTAGGCTGTGTCTCATGAGATTGAAACAATTCAAACGTGTTTGACCGAGTGTAGTCTTTGACCAGGTGTAGTCTTTGACTGGGTGTAGTCTTTGACTGGGTGTAGTCTTTGACTGGGTGAAGTCTTTGACTGGGTGTAGTCTTTGACTGGGTGTAGTCTTTGACCGGTAAACGTTAAAATGACACAAATGTAGTAAGAAATGCAGGAAATAGTGCAGCTATATGTTAATACACGTTTATACCAAATTTAAGTCAATTTTTATCATTTTAACGCTACTGGTCAAAGACGGCACTTGGTCAAAGATGACACCCGGTCAAAGACTACACCCAGTCAAAGACTACATACACCCAGTCAAAGATGTTTGACTTATTTCAATCTCATGAGACACAGCCTGTAGCTATGGAAAACACACATTTACATAAAATCTTTAGCCTCCCTCCCCCTTCCTGGCAGGCCGAAAATCAGGGCGCGCATGTCCCCGTTGAAGCATAGTACAATGTAACGCATTGGCAGGTGAAAACAGGTGAAATAAGATTTGCCAGCCCCCAAGAAAGATTGAAATTTATTCCCGACTCTCCCCAGTCAAGGGGTCGAAATTTTTTACCACACCCCCCAAATCCACCAACCCCTGTTATTAAAAAATGAGCACTCCCTTAGGTTCAATAATGTTTCAAAAATCTCCATTATAAATAAATATTCACCCAATTTCAGAACATGGAAAACTGATTTAGCAAAATTTGTAACAATCATCTGAGCTAAGGCCAAAAAAAAGATAAGAGGTTTCAGGTTACATAGTCTGAAAAGCTAGGAAGGGTAGGTCGGATTGAAATTTATTTATTTTACTTTGGCCTGAAAAGTATCCAAAATTTGACTCGCAAACTTCAGCGCCGACTTGCTAACAATGGCATCGCCTCGTGGACTATCAAATCGACTCTGAAATAGCCCAAATTTACTTAAAATATAAATATTTTCAAAATTGGATAATATGTCTAGGGTCAGCCCTGTTTTGCTAGGTAGGGACTAGGGTCACGTAACCTGAAACACCCCTGCAAACAAAATCTCAAGCAGAATTCATGCCATTCTTGAGTCTTGACTTGTGATCTCGAGGACAATGTGTGAAAGTTTTGTTGCAGATTCCCTGGAATTTCCTGTTTATTGAACGAGTTTAAAAAAAAAAAATTGGAACAAGCTATGTCATTTCCCCCCCCCCCCCCCCCCCCCCCAGTCAGGAGCCTTCAATTCCTGAGTTCATTTTGTGAATAGGACACGTTCACAATTCTTGGCAATATCTTGCATCTTTCTTGTGTTATGGTGACTTCCCCAGATTCTCCCCAGTTGCGAATGTTCAATTCCCAAGTTCTGTTTGGAGGGACACCTTTTTTCTTTTGGCCTAATTCTCCCTGTAGTAGCAGGATGAAACGTGAGGCTAGAGAGGAAGCTGGATGGATAAAACGCTGTGTGGTGTTGGAAGTGGAAATATTTGACACCCGGTGCTAAGTGTAAACATCCTTCTGTTACATTGAGTTGTTTCCCATTACTGGGTGGCCACAGTGGGAGTTACTAACAACACAATATCTTAAAGTGGGTATATATCCGATTTTTCTTCAAATTCTAAATTTTACTTAGATGTATTCCAAACACTGTAAACGTATGATAATTAGAGAACAGAGGTTAAATAAATGTCATCAATGGCTGTTAATCGGTCACAAAGGGATCCAATGTCCCCAAACTATGGGCTTTTCCAGTGTATTTCCAATGGGAGAATAAAAGCATGCACGCTTTTATTCCAAAATGATCATAATATTGAGCAATAGAATTGAATTAGAGCAAAATCGGAGGGAATTAGGAGGAATGAAACAGATAGGAAGTCAAATATATTATATTGTGAACATTCTGACTCATTTTTACGGAAATCTATTTTTTTGTCTCGCACATCGGATATACTAACTTTAAGCTTGAAGGATAAGATTTCAGGGGATATATAATTCTTCGTCCAAAGACAGGGACTCCCCTTGTCCCCCAGATAGATAGCTAACCCTAAGCCAAACCCTAACTGTGATCAGAAAGAACTAAGCTAACCCTAACCCCTACCCTAACCATTGGGCAGGTATCCAGTGTAATTGGTCTCTTAATGATGCATCCCGTGGGAGACATAAGATATCCCCAAAAATCTTATGCTTGAAGAATAAGATATTATGCTAATGTGGTGCAATGGGTCTATTTCCTAATTATTAAACATCTGGACATTAAAGTAACAATGCATCTGGACAATCTGGTACCATTCTATTGCGGTCGGGTTGGGGGTTCTCAACAATAAATTAACTCTTTAAGGACGGCATTTCGCTAGAAGATGAGATTTATCGTCATAATGCTCCAATGGAGCTGCATTTCCGACCTTTTCGGCGTGTCGAGTTTCCTTGTAGGATTAGCATGATGTTTTAATGCAGCTGGCAAGTCATTTAAATACATTTTACCTAAACACTTGTATTTGTTCATAAAAAGTGTTTAAAATAATGGGACAAGCAAGTGTTTAGATAAGTGTTTGGGATGTAAAAACCGTTTTTACCGCGATGTACCAGAGATAGTTCCCTCCAAATAGAACTCGGGAATTGAACGCTTGCGACTGGGGAGAATCTGGAGAAGTAACGAGAAAGGCACGAGATATTCCCAAGAATTGTGAACATTTCCTATTCACAAAATGAACTCGGGAATTGAACGTTCGCGACTTGGGTGAATGACACAAGTTAAAACTTGTTCAAAAAACAAGAAATTCCCAGGAATATGCCACAAAACATTCACAAAATGTTCAAAACTCTCCTGGGATCACGAGTCAAGACTCAAGAAGGGCACGAGTTCTGCTTGAGATTTTGTTTGCAGGGTTTAGATAAGTGTATAGGATCTAAACACCATTTTTACACTCATATACCAGTCATATACCAGATAGTTTGCTGGTTGCAGAGGGGATTAACCCTTAAGGGCAGCATAGTGCTCTAATGCATCATGCCCTTGGTCGTCATGATGCATGAATGCAGCCCTGGCATGTAACTCACCAGTGCTGCATTCATGCATCATTCCAACCATATATTACAGCGTTGAAAAACTCCCGAAAAGGTTGGTAAGATGTAGTCGAGTCGCAAGCCAGTTTGCATTCATACACACAGCCAAAAGTAATTTCAAGAGACTAAGATTAATAAACTTGACTGGCGGACAAATGACTAGTTTAAGTCATTTGTCCGGCAGAAAAAAATATTTTCTTATAACTAGTCATTTGTCCACCAGTCAAGTTTATTTATCTTAGTTTCTTGAAATGAGAATATTATTTTTGGCTGTGTGCATCTTGATGCTTTGCACATTGAAGTACTTTGCAGCCCTTAAAGGGTCAATATTTGAGTTGGTTTTTTTGACAAACCCAAGTCAGGATGTCTACCAGCTATAGGGAGTACAGGGGATGCTGTTTCCTGTTCGTCCTATTCAGAACACATCTTCAGTACATCACACAAACATACAAACCTGGACCATAAAAAAACCCCATAAAGGGTGTGTTTCAGGTTACATGTTCTGAAAATATGGGGTAGGTAGGTAGGATATAATTTATTTTAAATTTCTTTTCTTCAAGCTTTGGCCTGAAACCGGCTTCTGCATCTACTCTCCAATGACAGATTTGTCTCTCGGACTATCAAATCGACTTAAAAATATCCACAAAATGGCCTAAAATATAATTTTCTATTTCAAAATTGGATAAAAGTTTCCAAGGTCGACCCTGTTTTTGTAGGGGCGGGTGACCTGAAACACACCTTTCTATATATTTTTTTAATATTTGGCCCTGTCCTACTTTTCAGTCACATTTTAACTGACATTTAACAATCTTTTCAACTTCAATACCATAAATTCTTCACATTTCGGGTATAAACACACTTAGACAATTTTGAAAATCTAGAAGTCAGGTTGTGCATTCTGCGTTATAAAAAACTTTTTCAAAATATTTTTCTCAACAGACGTTTCTTTTTCAAACTCTAGATAACAACTGACAAATATGGCAATTTCTTTTTAAAATGACATTTTACTGACTTATTATTGGGCACGTCTCATACTCTTACTAATGATAGCAAGCGCTGTTTCATTTGCCTAGTCCTATATATGGTCCCTCCAGACAAACTCAAGAATCACACACGTTAGAAACAGTTCATATTTCTCAGGAAACGTACAAGCTGTATACATACACAAGATAGACACGGGAGATTCTTAAAAATAGTGAACGTTCCTAGTGACATGTTCAATGGTGATGTGTATTTCCCAAGTTTTATTCGTGCAAAATAACTAGAAATCCCATAAGTAGAATGAAGACTACAAGAAATGACACAGAATATGACACAATAAAATTTTCAAAAACTTTCAAAAAACGTTCTAAAATTCTTGAGTCTTGACACCAGAAGAGCACTAGTTTCACTTAAGATTTTGTTCGCAGGGAAACCATTATGAAAGGTGAGCTCTCTAAACCCCAATCTCTAGATCTCCTTCCTCTATCCCACAGGACATCCTTCTCTCTCTAAGTTCTTTCCTCTCCTACTTATCTCATGTCTTTCTTGTGTTATGGTGACTTCCCCAGATTCTCCCCAGTCGCGACCGTTCAATTCCCGAGTTCTGTTTGGAGGGATGTCTCTAAAAGATTACATTTGTTGTCATGAGGCACCAATGTAACCCCGGCGAGTAACTTGCCGGGGCTACATTGGTGCATCATGCATTATGACGGCTCTTTGGGCGTGTCACAATCCAATAAGGTCAGTATGATGCTTGAATGCAGCACTGGCGAGTTACTCGCCAGGGCTGCATTCATATATCTTGGCGGCCAAGGACGTGATGCATTGATGATGCAGTTATGCCGTCTCTATAGGATTTAAGATACATTACTACCTAAATCGACCCAAAATCAAGTTATGAAATAAACCCAATATAGACTTTCATGCGTCATTTCCTTTCAACTGACAGGCCCCATTATCATAGGAAAGCCATTTGTTATGAAATCCAGATGAAATACTGATTGGAGGGCTCTCTGGTAGACCTAAAAATTCACTGTGAGAGCCTATGTGTTTTGATTGTTCATAATGGCCCCCTTGCGGGTTTCCATTTCTGGTGGCTCGCAGCTGTATCTTTTTCATGCTGTTATGACCATATTCACAGGTAAAAAAAGAAATAACAGACTCCAAATTTCTCATATAGACTTACAGGCACTTTATATATGGAAACATAATGAAAAAAAAATCGCCCAAAATTAGCTGGTCATTTATCTTTAAGTACTAGATAGTGCTTTGATGCACCGTGCCCTTTGTCGGCATGATGCTTAAATGCAGCTCTGGTGAGTCTACTCGTCAGGGCTGCATGATGCGCACCCTCACGGAGTGTATCAACCATGTGTGGTTGGCATGATGCATGAATGCAGGCTTGGCTCATTGTGGCGGCATTCATGCATCATGCCGACAAATGGCATAGCATATTAAAGCATTATGGCTATAACGAAAAGCTGTGTGCAGTGTGAATATACACAACATAAAACTATCTTGGCTCTTTATGAAAGTGTATATCCGGGAAGGTAGATCTAGGGCTATACCAAAGGTCCTTCCTAATGGCATGTATCAACCGATGATTTCCCACAAATTACAGACCATTCAAGACCTGTGCTTATCCAAAGATCCCCCGCTAGTGTGCCCTACTATACCTCTCAATTTGAAAGGTATATTTACATATTTGAGACTATTTGCAATATGTTTGATGTTAATTGAAATGTATATTTGAAACTACTTAACTTAAAACTAGGCTTTATATACAAGGTACATTTGCGATCATACGAAAAGCATATTTACTACTACCGCATTCGACGTAATAAGCGCCCTCCCCTAATAAGCGTCCCCTCCCCTTTTTGAGGCATATTTATACTTGAACAAAGGCTCAGTTTCCTCGATTTTTGAAGAAAAACTCTGAAGTACTTAAAACGCCATAGAAATAATCTTATAAGCGCCCAGGGCGCTTATTACGTTGAATACGGTATACATATTTTAAAGTATTACTTGATACAATTTTGAAAAGTAAATTTGAAGGATATATTTCAGTCTATATGAAAAGTATATACGAGACTATAACATGTGAAAGGTACATTTTGACATCACAGTACTGAGTAGTGAAGGAATGCGTACGGAGCAGGGGACACTTAAATGTGAAATGCACATATTTTAACAACAACCTATTCTTTGCACCTTGTAAAATCCACAATGCTCTCTACCAAGACGAACAAGGCTAAGATGGATGGCAGAAATAATCACCCAACTCATTCCTAGCCACCAAAACAACCAGCGTTGCATAACTGAGGCCTTTACCTGAATGGCAGTTAAAAGGCTGCTTTGTCCTGAAAGGGACCATAAGGAGAGTCATTTGTCACACAATGTCCCTGCATGCTGATAACCCTGCAAGGCCCGAGTAGTGCTTTAATGCATTATGCCCTTTGTCGGCATAAATGCATCTCGCTAGTGATGCATTCATGCATCATGCCAACCCTATACTCAGTACCAGATACACTCCCAAATCGGCGTCATGATGCATGAATGAATACACTCGGCAAGGCGCAAAAATGGCATTGCAAAATTGACATTGCACTTTGCTATCACAAATGGCTAGTTCTCCGTAGGACTAAGTGTCACTGTAATTTGGCTGTTTAACCCTTTAAGGATGGATGTCACTAAAAGATGACATTTGTTGTCATGATGCGCCAATGCAGCCCTGGCAAGTCACTCGCCAGGGTTGCATTGGTGCATCATGCTGACCCTTCACGAGTGTCTCAACCCCGTAGGGTTGGCATGATGCTTAAATGCAGCCCTGGCGAGTAATTTGCCAGGGCTGCATTCAAGCATCATGCTGACCAAGGGCATGATACGTTAAGACATTATGCCATCTTTAAAGGGTTAAGATGTTTTGGGTGTTTGGGTGGTCCCTCAAAGCGGGCATGGTGCTGACAGCCCGGCGCTTTGGCTGCTGGTTATCGGAGCCCGGGGGGGGGGGGGGGGGTAGACGCTGATAAGGGTACTTTGTTCTTGTGCCAACACTACTAGTCTATACCCTAAGGTGTTACACACAGGACATACATCACCGCCCGGTCCCTGCACTCTCAAATATATATAGAAGCTATCCTCGTTCTGGGATTTCAAATCTACCCCCTTTCTACAGATTTTAGAGTGAAAAGGGCACCCTTTTATGGTAAAATCGCGGATTTTGGGAGCTGAAAAAGTACCCCTTTTTTTATATATAAAACGTTGAAATTTAAAAAAAGCACACCCTTATCCCCTTAGGACTGCCGGTACTTTCTGGAGGGGCACTGCCATAGCGTATTGTTTCCAATGCAAACACAAAATCTTGGCTTTCAGGGGGCCCTTTTTACTATACGCATTGGCCCGCTATGGCAGTGCTAAGGATAAGCAATATAAGGCTGTTCTGTCTGCCTCCTGATAATAAGACCCCTGTCAGTGGAGTCAGTGTCACATATATCTCCTTCCTGTGGAGTCAGTGTGAAATCACCCCCTTAATTTTCACAGAGTCAGTGTGAAATACACCCCCTTTCCAGGAAGTCATCGTGAAAAACATCCCCTTGCCGCGGAATCCATGTCAAGTTTGTGTCAGAACTGAGTCTGTGAAAACACCCCTTTTCCGAGATTTTTCTAACAAGGATGGTGTCAAAACGGACATGGGAGTGCGGGGACCGGGCATCACCGGTGCATGGAGAGAGCGAGAAAAGATCAGTCTTAGATCATATAGAAGATCCACGTAGTGTGGGAAAGGAAGCCCTTATCTCGGCCGTATTCATGATAGGGTAGACTGACCTGGAGTGTACCTTAAAGCCCCAGCTCCCCTATAAATAGGGCTGAGTACATGTCCCGACTGCGCCCTGGCTGTCGGTGGAGGGGTACCGAGACCTGCGGGTTTAAGGTGGGTCAATATGATGTCAATTTCGTCCACTGCACCGTTTCCTGCGCAGATTCTTTCTCTAGTTTGACCACATACCACCAGGGGAATTTTGTTTCATATTGGCATAGGTAATATCAAATGGTAAGAAAATAATGAAAGAAGTTTCCTGACCGGGGCGAGAACCATCAACCTTTGGATTTGAAGGCATGCATTCTGCCACTGTGCTATAGAGTCTGTGGTGGTGGCACTCATTCAGCAGTCATACATAAGTAGCCCTTAGTATATTTCCTTTTCCTTTCAACTTTTTTTTTTCAATGGACAAAAGCTTTAGAAATATGCCTGGGACCATATGTTCAAAAGGGATTCTCTATAGAGAGAACATTAAAACCTATATCCTGAGAGAGTTATATAGAAATTCAGCTACTTTTCAATACTATTTTATGTACATATGTGGCAAAACACTATATATACTCCTATTATATGAAACATTGACCTCAGGCTTGAATATCTCAGAAAACAGCTTGGGACCCTCCTATTTTCTCAGCCTTGTTGGAAAGTGTATGCTATTATGGTTTTATGGCAAAAACCTGATGAAAATCTAGCTACTTTTACACCAAGGGATTGACCCACCTTAACCCTTTTAACCCACAGATCTTACTGCACGTCCAGTAACTCGTCAGGGCTGCATAGTACTTTATAGCGTAACAACTATTTACCCTTAAATAACTGGATTTTTCATTGGACCTGGACGAATCACAAGAATGCCCAATTTGAAGAACTAATGATCTGAATTTAGATTTTAATCTGAGCTTTCACAGCCCTGTGTCACAGAGATAAGTATCCAGTATATCAAAGTTAAACTAGTTCTAAGACGTAGTGACGGGAGGTGAGTGAGGGTGGTTTTGATTTGGCGGTCTGATGAAAGCGAGGCTGGCAGATGGACCAGATAGTGCGGGGACATCAAAGCCGGACAGTAGGGGCGTCAGTCTCTGAACGACATGACCAACATTAACCTTTAAGGATGACTTGATACACTATTGCATCATGCCCTTGGTTGTAGAGGCGTAGAAAGCAAATCTTTATTGAAGGGGGGGGGGGGCTACCCCAACCAGGTTAAAGCATCGGCTTTTATGCTTGATGTCGCACATACAGGTTTATATTTGTATTGTGAAGAAAAGTATTGTTTGAGCCTCCTGTAGTTCTGGTTGGGGATTCATGTCTCTCTGCCCTCACTTATTCCTATGGGGTAGAGGTAAGTTTGGGAAATTTGTGCAATATATAATAGGGTCTGGCAAATTTTGGGGGGCCCAAACATATTCAGGCCCCCCTCCTCTGGGATTCGGAGGGGGGGGCGCCCCCCCCCCCTTTTCCTACGCCACTGCACTTGGTCGTCATGATGCATGAATGCCGCTCTGGGAAGTAACTCACCAATGCTGCATTCAAGCATCATGCTGACCTTATAAGACTAAGACACGCCAGAAGGGTCGGCATGATGCACCAATGCAGCACCGGCGAGTTACTTGCCAGGGCTGCATTCGGTGCAACATGACAATAGATGTCATCTTTTAGCGACATGCCATCCTTAAAGGGTTAACAAATTCCCCCAATTTCATTCCGTAAATAGTTGTACATAATCCCACTAAATCTCCATTTAAAGTCAGGATTTATACGTTCCTGTAAAAACATCCTCAGATATAACGATCAATCTTCTAATAGAAGAAATAATGATTTTACATGTATCTAGAATAAATTTCCAAAGTTATTCATGAAAAGAAAACCTGTAGCATGCTCCTTTGAGAGAGTTGATCATCAGCCATGAATGGGTCTATAAAGATGGATTGTGTGATATACATCACAAGTGACCCAGGGCTTCTAGTGGAAATATTTAAAAATGGTTTACACAACAGGATAGGTATCATAAATATTGATCTATTGATACAGTGTGCTATGTCATATTTGAAAAGTTTTTTTCTTGTCCAAGGTGTCCTGAATCGTCACACTTGAAACCAGAGGAACTTGGCAGACCAAAACCACAAAAAAAGACTCTACCACCACCCTGATTGATTGATTGATTGATTTGTTTAACATCCAGACGTACATCAAGTACCTCACGGGACATCTCAAGTTGGCAAGGAGTCATCCACAAATAGTGGTAGTCTGCCTTGCAGTAGTAGGACAGGTATTTATATGCTGCTTGCCCAATACAGCCGTGACCGCATCTATGGATGATCGAATCTATGAAATGAATGACCGCATCTATGAGGTGTGCTCCTTGTCGTCATGATGCATGAATGCAGCCCTGGTGAGTAACTCGCCAGGTGAGGGAGAAAACCGCTACCGGGGCACGTCCCCTACTCTTTTCGAAGGATAGCAAGTGTTCTTTTATTTGCCTGGCCCTACCCACCTGGGCTAGTACCATAGTAGGCAGGGCCAGACAAACCACTGCCTTTGATATCTCAGACGTGGTTACTTGCCGTGGCTCCACTGGCTATTCATGACGACAAATATCACCTTTTAGTGACATGCCGTCCTTAAGGGTTAAATGTCTAATGTTTGATATCTTACCTCCCCTATAGACTCATGGGGATATCATTTATATTGAGGATTGGAGACTCTGGGAAAATGTCAAAATAATCTCTTTTTGGATAAAAGCTTAATCTTCTTAGCCCTGAGTGATAGATCGTTATAAATGACTATCTTTGATGGAAAGGCACAAAAAGCTACTTATCACCCTCTATGGGGACTATTGTAAATGACATGGATGTATTACCTAACTTAAAAGGGCTGGATAGCGCTTAGTTAACTACATTATATACGTTATTGCCATGATGTGTGAACGCAGCCCTGGCGAGTTACTCGCCATGGCTGCATTCAAGCATAATGCCAACCCAACAGGCTTGCCACA
Organism: Harmothoe impar; assembly: GCA_947462335.1. Classification (NCBI taxonomy): domain Eukaryota; kingdom Metazoa; phylum Annelida; class Polychaeta; order Phyllodocida; family Polynoidae; genus Harmothoe; species Harmothoe impar. Next base: position 11,503,140 of record OX381716.1, read on the forward strand.
CTCCTGAAGGGTCGGCATGATGCATAAATGCACCGCTGGTGAGTAGGCTGCATTTATGCATCATGACGACAAAGGGCATGGCATATGAACGCCCTATGCAGCCCTTACATGGTTAAGTCATTAGTTGTGATAAAAGACATGATTTATGGAGTGTTGTGGGGGTCAGGTGGTCTCTGACACCAAATCAGAGAGCTATGAATACACTGTCAGGGTGGTATACATCTACTAACACTGTAAGGACGGCGTGATGCCTCAATCCGGGGGGGGGGTACTCCACCATGTATTGGATAACCACTGCAGCACAACTCTCAAAAGCGGTGGCGGTGAATTTGCATTAGATCATTGAATTGAGCAAGATTTTTTGGTGAAAGGGATGAATAATATAGAATTTGTGCAAAATTCGGAGAGACCTAATCTTGTATTGCTCATCAATGCCGGCAGGAATTCCTGCAGTGCTGCATTGATGCATCATGCTGACCATTTGACTGCACCAGTTCGTCATGATGCATTCATGCAGCCCTGATGAGATACTTGCCAAGGCTGTATGAATGCATCATGCCAACAAAGCTCATTAAAGCATGTCGTCCTTCATGCATCGTGCCCTTGGTCGTCATGATGCAGGAATGCAGCCCTGGCGAGTAACTCGCCAGGGCTGCATTCATGCCGACCATATAGGTTTGAGACACTCCTGAATGGTTGGCATGATGTACCAATGTAACATTGGCGTGTTACTCACCGGGGCTGCGTTGGAGCATTATGACCACAAATGTCATCTTTAAGCGACATGCTGTCCTTAAAGGGTTAAGTAATGCGGCTTTTTCTTCATACTCTGGGAGGTCAGCATTGTGTTGATGTACTGACGGTATTATAGCGTCATGAGTGACATTTGTGTCTTGTTGAAAACTACAAAAACCTGAAGAGGTTGTCTGCATCTGGGGGGTATCTTATTGGTGAGAGGTTTGTGTGGACCCTCCTCCCTTGGGGGGGAGGGGGGGCGCTACTCTACCATGTATTGGATAACCACTGCAGCACAACTCTCAGAAGCGGTGGCGGTGAATTCCCATTAGAAAAGGGGGGTGGTCAGATGTCACCAAGGCCCTGATAAGTAGGACGATTAAAATCATATCGCTGAATTGGGCAAGTTATTTTTGCTGAAAGGGATGAATAAAATTGAATTTGTACAGGACCTAAACCTGGAATAGTTCATCAAATCTCCCAACCTCTGAAAAGTAGGGTGGTCAAATCTCCCAACCTCTGAAAAGTAGGGTGGTCAAATTTCTCAACCTCTGAGAAGAGGGGCGGTAGGGCAGCAGTTGTTATCAACCCTCAAAGTCTTAGTGAGCTCCCCCGGGCCCTCCCACCTCTTTGCTATCCTCTCGACCTGCACACCTCGAAGCACTGTAGTAGTTGGACGTATCAGAGTCCTGTTGCATTAAGCGACCTTATATCTTATAATTTAGAGTTACTATAAAGGTAGATATTTTCATGCTGTACATATTTTCCAGATTTTCAAAAATCCGCGAAAATATCTACAGAGCAAAAATTTATACAGTAAACTTATACTACTACAACCTTCCAAAAGTCGTGAATTTAAATGCGAAAATGCACTTTTAAGCAAAATCGCGAAAAGGTATACACCAAAAAATATGTACATTTACAGCAATACTTAACTACGATCCCTAATAATTGCACAATAACCTTTTAAGGGGCCCCTATTGATTAAGGACCTTAGTCGCCATGATACATGAATGCAGCCCTGGCGAAAACCTCGCCAGTGCGGCCCTGGCGAAAACCTCGCCAGCGTTGCATTCATGCATCATGACTACCAAGGGCATGATGCATTAATGCACTTTGCGGCCCTTAAAGGGTTTACAACATGCGCTATGTGGAGATATACAATAGTAAATCCCCATGGTACCATGTACCGTGCGTGTTGGTGGGCACTAGGCTCTCATATATACTCCATAATGTCCATAATCAAATCTGTTTTTTATTATCTAATGCATGCGGGACATGATATATCTGCTGTATTTCACGGCCCTGCGACGTCATCAAAATGGTGGTTTATTTACATTTGAACGGCCTAGAAAAAAATGTTCAGCAAATTTAGGCCCTCCCCCCTGAAAAATTTAAGCTGAATCGAGAGAAAAGGTAAAAAAAGAAATAAACACAAAGGAACACTCGTTTATGGCTGTTGACTGGGTTATTTCACTTGTTGACCCTTGGGTGGCATTTCACTCGGCCTACGGCCTCGTGATATACAGCCCGCGGGTCAACTCGTGAAATAACCCAGTCAACAGACCAAACTTCGTGAACCTTTGTCTATATACATATACAGACCGTACTAAGATGATCCTCCACCTGTGGTTCGGTTATTCACTCACCTGGAACCAAACGGAACGGACATTAAGTAAAGTATGAGACAGAAACATCACATAGAAATAGTTGTACACATAGTGCATGTAAATATAATTATCAACTGTTAACTCGGCCCAAAAAAAGGTTTGTTTCTGCCCTCCAAACAGAACTCAAGAATGTTACGAGTTAGAAACGTTCATATTCCCTGGCAAACGCACAAGCTGTATACCGATGTTGCAGTTTCCTTAGTAGGGGGCACCATTGCTTGATCTGGTAACCAGCGAGATAAGCACTGATACAGCAATCACAATGGGTACAGGCTGTTACATAATGCCCCCTAAGAATTCCGCAGTGAAGGCCAGGGAATTTTCTCATTGGTTGATAATGCAGCCGGCTAGACGCCTATACACAAGTTAGACACGGGAGATTCTCAAGAATAATGAACATTCCTAGTGACATATTTGATGGTCATGTGTATTTCCCAAGTTTTACTTGTGCAAATAACAGAAATTCCACAACTAGCATGAAGACCTGGATTTCACGAGTTTGACCACAAGAAATGACAGGGAATATGACACAAGAAAATGCCCAAAAGCGTTCACAAAACGTTCTAAAAACGTTTAAAAATCTCAAGTTTTGACACAAAAATGACATGAGTTCCACTTTAGATATTGTTTGCAGGGTCGGCCAAATGTCTCTGGTCACCAAATGAAGCGCCAGGCAGCATCTCGAGAGCACTGCGCCGGTGCACCATGCAGATCCTTTGTTGTGAGTGTATCAACCCTGTAGAATCAGCATGATACATTTATGCAGCACCAGTGAGTTATCTATTCACTGGGGCTCATCTAGGCATCATGACGACAAGAGGGTATACTTCATGAATGCAATATGATGCCGTTATAGGGTCAAAAAGTCAGGTCAGAGCCATAAATAAAAGTAACCCTTTGTCGTCATGATATGTGAATGCAGCCCTGGCGAGTTTCAAGCTTCATACCGACCCCACGGCTTGATACACTCCTAAAGTGTTGGCATGATGCACGAATGCAGCACTGGAAAGTAACTCCCCAGTGCTGCATTCATTCACAATAAAAGAGTTAGTTATGATATAGTACATTATAACACTCTGCTGTACCTAGAGAGCTAAGCATGTTCAGAGGAGAGGATGGACTCTCAGTCCTACCCCACATCTGGTTAATAACTCTATAAGGACGGCATGTCGCTAAAATATGACATTTGTCATCATGATGCACCAATGCAGCGCTGGCAAGTAACCCATGATCACCAGTGCTGCATTGGAGCATCATGCCAACTCTTCGGGAGTGTATCAACCCCATAGGATTGGTAAATTACTCACCAGCGCTGCATTCATGCATCATGCCGACCAGGGGTATGATGCATTAAAGCAGTATGCGGCCCTTACAGATTATTGAGACAGACAGGGTTGCCCCCTGCCGACAACAAAACGCCCTCCGGCTAATTGTGACAGAGTACGGAAGTCTCCTGGGATGTACAATTCTCACATGTTTCTCTACAAAACAGAAAATACCTTACTTCACACAGCTGCTTGGATGCTCATCTTTTTGGAACTATATTACTTTTTTTTAAAATTCAAACTTGCGTGGCAAATTATACAATGCTGCTTTTTCAAATCCGCTCTTTATATTTGCTTTAAATTATTCGATATTTGCAACCATCTGGTGTTTTCATCATAAATCCTCCAAAATTAATATTAGTGCAAAACTTTGGAAGAGAGCAATAAACCGCTAGGGCCAAAAAAAAAGAAGGTTTGTTTCAGGTCACCCGACCGACCCTATCTAAACAGGGCCGACCCTACGTTTTTTATGCAATTTTGAAGAAATTTTTATATTTTTAGACTTTTTTGGGGTCAAATTTAGGTTCACGAAATTTTTGAAAAATATATTTCCATTTTTACAGTCTTGGGCCGATTTTAGGGTATCCAGAGGAGCTGTAAAAAAAAAAAGTAAAAAAAAAAAAAATCCGACCTACCGACCCTAGAGTTTCTTCCCATGCTACCTGAAACAAACCTTTTTTTTTATTTGGCCTAGGTGATTTGTGTGTGGGGGGGGGGGGGGGGGGAGTTGACACAAACCAGAATGGAGAATGGTCCCTCCCCCTCAGCCCCCAATCACATAGAACACAGGGTGAGCCCCCATGGTGGTCAGACACTGACGGAAACCACAATAGTAATATCTCCACATTGGATTCACATTCACATCCATTTAATGCTTAATCCTTTAACGTCAGCATGTCGCTAAAAGGCAAATTTGTCGCCATGCGAGTAACTCGCTGCTGGTGCATTGCTGCATACTCTTCGGGAGTGTATAAGCCCCATTGGGTCGGCATGATGCTTGAATGCAGCTGGCGTGTTACTCACAAGGGCTGCATTCATGCATTATGACGATAAAGGACCTATCCCATTCTGATTAAAGCACAATGCGGCCCTTAAAGGGTTAACTTAACTTAAGTGGACAAAACACAGGGTGTCCAGCGTCCATTGTCACGTGACAGTCCCAGCCCGGGGGGGGGGGGGCAGTCACTCTTTGATGCTAGGTACGAACTGCGAAACTACAGCCCCCCCCCCCCCTTTTTGGTCATTTGACAGCCCCTTGAAAATGTGCATTATTTTTACAGCCCCCTATTTTCTAAAAGGTCAGCTGACAGCCCACCTCTTCCATTTATAATGAGGTTATTTGGGAATAATATAGATTACTTAAGTCATGTATGAGATTTAAGGGTTCATTTTTTCTATTTAAATTGTGACAGCCCGTGATTTAGTACTTTCCAGTCATTGACAGGCCCTAATTTCTTACTTGTGATTAACAGCCCCCCTTTTTTCTTGCTTCGGCGCGCGCACAGCGACAGCTCTTCGGGGTCGTTACCGCAGTTGGTACCCATTCCTATACTGAGTACCCCCCCCCCCCGGCAGTCCCAGTCACCCCAATTACCACCCCACCCTTCTGACAACAGCTGACACCCCCCTTCTAGTAGGGGTGTAGTAGTGAGTTAGTGGGGAGCAGTTGGGAGCAATTGACTCCCGGGGAGCAGATGCAAGTAATTGACTGGCAAAGAGCAGATGTGAATACAAATGGCGGTCAATTTGAGTTGACAATGAGCAATTAGATGGAGGAGTAGAACCAGAGCAGCTCGATGCATCACAACACCACACAGAGAATAGAGGTAGAATCGCTGTGACTCCCAACTTGATCACTGAGGTAACTCTCCCCAGAACATTAGCAGGACTCTATAATAACTCTATAATGACTCCTATTCTAAGACTCCCTTTTCAAAAAGGATTTTGAGACAAAATTCCTCCAGTTTTCGTATCATTTTTAGTAAAAAAATATTTCAGAAATAAAAAAGTGTATTTTTGGTGGGAAAACACAATAATGCCTTCCAAAAAAGAAAAAAAGAAATTTGGGTAGGGCCAAAACAAAATAGGGTCGCTAGGGATACCTGAACATAATTATTTTTGGGCCTAAGCGGCAAGTCTGTGTGTGGCGGTGCAGGTGGCGAATGTCCTCCGTATAGAGGGTTCAAATATCCGAGAACAAAGTAACATTTGCCAAATCCTATTATCACTGCACTCCAGGACAATTTGTACTCCTACACCCAACACCATTGGGAGGCACGTAAAGCAAATCTAACATCCTTATGGTTAGTCATTTAACACTTTAAGGACTGATGTCACTAAAAGATGACATTTGTTGTCATGAAGTCCCTATGGAACACCGGGGAGTAACTCGCCGGTGCTGCATTGGGGCATCATGATGACTCTTCGGGCGTGTCTGAACCCCATAGGGTCGGCATGATGCACTGGCGATTTACTCGCCAAGGCTGCATTAAGGCATCATGCCGTCCTTAAAGGGTTAAAGGCCGCATCGTGCACTACTGGACTTAGTCGTCATGATGCATAAATGCAGCACTGGTGAGCAACTCGCCAGCGCTGCATTCAAGCATCATGCCGACCCTTTGGAATGTATCAAACCCTGTAGAGTCGGCATGATGCTTGAATGCAGCACTGGTAAGTTACCCACCAGGGCTTCATCATGTCAACTAAGTCTAAAGGCAAGCTGCATTAAAGCGCTATCCATCCCTTAAAGGATTAACATTTAAACTACATCAGATCCGAGCACGTGCAATGAATAAGATGGATTAAACGTAAGGCGATCCGTTTTCATCCCCAGACGCATCTTTTTACAATTATGGGCCACTTTTTGGTATCTTGTGTAACAAAAATAGGAAATAAATCTCAACGTCAGAAACCCCCCACGTGACCTATGTCGACGATTTCACACACTCTGGGCGATCTGATGACGTCATGGGTCATGTGACGCGGCACGTGACCTGTGTTAGGTGTGTGACGTCATAGGACGGGTACAGGACTGTGTGTGTGGTGGGGGGGGGGGGGGGGGGTCAGGGGGGTAGTAGGGAACGTGAGAAGAATGGCGATAACACAGGCTGTTGGGAAAACAGCACAAGTCATGACCAGTGTTGTTTGGATAGACATCCCATATTCTCTTTTCCCCTATATTATACGTGTCACCAGGTCGGCAATAATACTATAGTGCATGCTAAAACAGTCCAGGGGAATATACAAGATTTAGACTCACGGGTCACAATCTCTGACTTCTGCTGTGTGACAGTCTATCAAATGATATACAACTAATACAATACGAATTAGCCCCGGGGAATTAGCTCAAGAAATTTCTTGGAAATTGTGAAATATGGTTCAGGTCAGTAGAGGCGTTGGAAGCAAATCGTTATGGGGGGGGGGGGGGGTGCACTCCAACCAAGTATTCGCGTTTATGCATTATTTATCATATACACGCTTATATTGGACTGTATAGAAAAGTAGTATTTTAGCCCCCTTTAGTTCTGATTTAGGGGTCCCTTTGCCCCACTTTTCTCCATGCGGGAGGATTGGAAATTGTGTGTATCATGTATCATTTTCCTATGCCACTGGTCAGCCCTGTTTCTTGGATTATAGTTTGCATATATTTGAACCATCTTTTTCTAGGCCCCCTCTACATTGCGGATGATCATTGTTTATATCCTATGATACACTCACACGAGGGTCCGCATGATGCACCAATGCAGCACCAGTGCTTATTTATGAGGGTCAGACGACCCTTGAGTTGTTAAATCTGACCACAGGAAATGTTAGGGTACTCCCCTCTGAGAGATGTAACTCTCTTAATAATGACCGATAAATTAAAACTCCCTTTGCATCATATTTGGCGGCTTCCCCAAATCCCCAACATTACCTACAGTCTATACAAAAACTTTTTCACCATGCAGGACATTCGGCCCGGCTCAATTTTTGCAGGCCCGGATATTGGAGTACAACCTTGCTATTTAAAAATGAAATATGAACAAATGTTTGTACTGGCAATGATAATAAATAGGGTTTCCCCTTTATGTTACAATTATATTAACCATTTTAATATGTAAATTATTGAAGAATATTACAGAAAATATTCAAACTTCCTGTTTTATGCTGTAAACACCTTAATAATGGTCCAATTTACAAGCCGTAAAAAATGGCATGTAGGCAAGAATCTCTAGAATACAGCCGGTCATTCGGGCCTGCAGTGGCCCTTTTTCTGCCGGACCGGCAGACTTTTTGCCGGCTATAGCCGGCGGCCGGTAGGTTTTCGTATAGACTGTAACTATACCCTCAGACTTACCCCCCCACCGGTATGGTGTAGTTAAGGAGGCTATACCAGAGCAGTCATGTTGACATGCCTACGTCAGTTGGGGTCTACTTGTATTTCCCAGTTTTTCATATTTGTCTTGTCCCCATCTGTAATGGTATCCTGATATAGCAGCGGCGGCAGCCGGCATGGGGTCTCATATAGACCTGTAATGGTGGCATGATGCAGTAAGGCAGCATGATGCAGTAATGCAGGGCATGATGCGGTAATGCAGGGCATGATGCGGTAATGAAGGGCATGATGCAGTAAGGCAGCATGATGCAGTAATGCAGGGCATGATGCAGTAAGGCAGCATGATGCAGTAATGCAGGGCATGATGCAATAATGCAGGGCATGATGCAGGGCATGATGCAATAATGCAGGGCATGATGCAATAATGCAGGGCATAATGCAGGGCATGATGCAGTAATGCAGGGCATGATGCAGTAATGCAGGGCATGATGCAGTAATGCAGGGCATGATGCGGCTAATGCAGGGCATGATGCGGTAATGCAGGGCATGATGCAGTAATGCAGGGCATGATGCAGTAATGCAGGGCATGATGCTGTAATGCAGGGCATGATGCGGTAATGCAGGGCATGATGCAGTAATGCAGGGCATGATGCAGTAATGCAGCATGATGCAGTAATGCAGGGCATGATGCGGTAATGCAGGGCATGATGCAGTAATGCAGGGCATGATGCAGTAATGCAGGGCATGATGCAGTAAGGCAGGGCATGATGCGGTAATGCAGGGCATGATGCGGTAATGCAGGGCATGATGCGGTAATGCAGCATGATGCAGTAATGCAGGGCATGATGCGGTAATGCAGGGCATGATGCAGTAATGCAGGGCATGATGCGGTAATGCAGGGCATGATGCAGTAATGCAGGGCATGATGCAGTAATGCAGGGCATGATGCGGTAATACAGGGCATGATGCAGTAATGCAGGGCATGATGCGGTAATGCAGGGCATGATGCAGTAATGCAGGGCATGATGCGGTAATGCAGGGCTGGTGCGTTACTCGCCGCATGGCAAGGCTTTGGTGCAGGAGTATAGCAGCGTTGGATAGGCATGATGCATGAATGCAGCCCTGTTGAGTTACTCACCGTGGCTGCATTCATGCATCATGCTAACATTGGGGCATGAAGGAACTAAAGCACTAGGTTGTCCTCAAATGGTTATGCGAGGGGCATGCAATAATTACATTACCAAGTGGGGGGGGGGGTGACAAATTATATTGAGGTATTGCCCGTGCATGGGGTGACTATCCGTGTGGAAATAGCGGCAATCATAATCCTTGCTGCTTTTTAAGGACGGTCTAGTCCTGGGGTGTGTTTTATCATTGATTTAAATAACTCTAAAACATATAGGGCCTAAGTAAATGAAGTCGGCCGTGATAGATTTGCACGCTGTTGGATGGGGGGGGGAGGGGGTGGGGTGGGGTTTCCACTACCCCCCCTCCCGTTGTTAATATATGACCACACCCTAAATTTCCCACTGTTAGATATCCATGGTCGTTACTGACAATTTCAGGTTGGTAACCACCCTGCAAACAAAATCTCAAGCGGAACTCGTTCCATTCTCGTGTCAAAAACTCGAGAATTACAGAATGTTTTTGGAACGTTTTTTAAACATTTTCTTGTGTCATATTCCCTGTCATTTCTTGTAGTGAAACTGGAGAAATACAGGTCTTCATTCTACTTTTGGACTTTCTGGTTATTTGCACGAGTAAAACTCGGGAAATACACATCACCATTGAACATGTCACTAGGAACGTTGACTCTTCTCGAGAATCTCCCATAGGTCTATCTTGTACATACAGCTTGTGTGTTTCTGGGGAAATGTGAACGTTTCTAACTTTTTAAAAGTTTTTAAACACTCCCCTGTGATATGACAGGCAGCCTACATGATTGGGGGAGACAGGGAGGGAGGGTTAGGAGGGAGGGGTGTGTGTGTGTGGGGGGGGGGGGTGCCCTACAGGCCCCGACCCTCAGACATACATCACTATACATACTACACACCCAGACACACGCTTCTAGTCCTGTAACCATGTAAGGACCGCATGTCGCTAAAAGATGACATTTGTTGTCATGATGTACCAATGCAGCCTCAGCGAGTAACTGTGTTTGTGCATACTGCCCGCCGACTGGAAGTGTATCAAACGCTTTGGGCTAGCATGAATTGAATCAGCTGCATTGAATGCAGCTGACACTTCACTCATGCATCATGCCAACAAAAAGGGAGATAATCCATTAAATCACAAAGCTGCCTTTGAAGGGTTAACAAATTTAGACACCATACTTCATAGTGATGTATCGGGCCCCGGTAAATACCTTACAAATTACAATCATCCAAGTCAGCAACAACCAGATTGAAATATTTATCTGAGGAAATCCAAGGAAATAAAAAGTTATCTCTATAATCGATTTATCATTGTGAACCTTTTTCCCTTTGTATTTTCCCTTTTATAGTGGAGCTATGTTAAGGCAAGTAGTTTATCCTTATTTTATTTATTGTAGGGTAGCCGTTACCCCTTAAGGGCCGCATACTGCTTTGAGGTGAATCAGTATGTCATGACTCATGAGTGTAGCCCTGGGGAGTAACTCCTCAGTCTAACGACCATTTCGAGAGTGTTTCAACCCTGCAGGGTCGGCCTGATTATATATGCAGCACTGGCGAGTTGCTCGCCAGGATTACAGTCATGCATCATGACGATAAAGGGCATAATGCATTAAAGCACTCTGCGGCCCTTCGAAGAGTCATCACACTGAAGCAATAGAAAGGGGGGGAGGTTATCAGGGAGTGGGGATAGACGCAGTTCTGCCTTTTAACAGCTAGGCTAATAGTATTTTAATGCATCATGCCCTATGTCGTCATAACCCAAAACGACACGGCAGTTGCATACAAGTAATTTTATTCAACGGTGGGTCAGTGGGGCCCACAAGTGGCCTATATAGGCCACGAGTGGGCCCCACTGGACCCACAAGTTGAATAAAATTACAAGTATGCAAATGGCGTGATGTTTTGGATTTATTATACCTACGGTAGTCTTCACTTTTTTTTCAATGAAACATAGGTCCTTTTCCCTGAATGCCCCTAGATGATAAAGCTCGGCTCAAAATGATAAAAAAAAACATTTTGTATTGATCATTCTCAGGGTAACGGATCACATAATTGCCTAATGGTCTATTGTTTGACAAACTACGTGTGTATATCTATCCATTAGTGTTTAAATTTTTCTAAAATTCGCAGGATTACTATTTCAAAATAGCTCCTACATATGTGTCTCTAAGAGCTACCGGAATCCCTTGTCCCAGAGCTGTCTGGAGGCCTCTCAGCCTCAGGGATTGTACGCCACGCTCACGACGTGTACGCCACGCTCACGACGTGTACGCCACGCTCACGACGTGTACGCCACGCTCACGTCCTGAGCGTGGCGTACCAGCGTTCTTATGCCTTAAAAAGACTGTCGGCAGCTTCTATAGTTAAGAGATAGGGATCCTGTATGCTTTGTTGTCCTAGGTATAATAATGATGCATTCATGCAGCCCTGGTGAGTTACTCAATAACGCTGAATCAATGCATTCTGATAATGAAGGACATAATGCCCTAAATCACTATGCTACCATTACATTTTGATTGAAATGGGGGGGGGGGGGTCCCCCTAAATACAAATTAGACAGGCTCTGCCTCTTGTCCAAGTTGTGCCCCTTCATACCTATCCTACAAACCTGTTTAATACAGACAATGATGGGGTAGGGGGCAGGTAGGGCGTACCCTCCCCCTATATAAGTGTACTTTTTACGTTCCTGGGTTATCAAGCAAAACTCAAAGGTGTACAATCTTGTCATATTGCAGGGCCACCTTTATTTACGACACCCATGTAGGGGGACGAAGGGCGGCAGGGACAGATACAATCTCACCTTTGACCTTCAGCCTATTCTGATGACCTTGACCCCGAGTGCACCCTGTGCCTGAGGGGTTCATTGGGGCTGACTTTAAAATAGAGTACCCAGACTGCATGAGAAAACTTTTCCTTTTATTTTTTAATTTGTTATTAAAAAGCATTTATTGAGCCTCTCACTATTTACAAAAAAAAGTTGAAGACGAAGCACAATATATATCAAAAGAAATGTATTTATCCCTAATAAATGAACATCCCATGTGTAAATACTACAAGTCTACAACTGTAGACAGCCTCTGTAAGCCTAGTCATACACCAATAGGTCAGGGATATACCATATATAAGCAGCATTTGTCAACCACACCAAATCAGAGATCTAAACATCCTCAGAGGATGGAGAGCGGAGATAAAAGAAGTGAAAGAAGTGAGTAATCTATACGTCCTACTTGAAGCCCTTGTCCATTTTTGTTGAACCCATGAGTATGTCATCTAATATGTGACAAGTCAAACTGACAGTCGGCAATTGGGACTGAAGTTAAGTTATTGGGGGTGGGGGTGGGGGAGGTGCAACTCACAGGTCCCTTTATACTTTAAGGCCCATTTAGTGATTTCATGTGCTATGACCCTTGTCTTCATGATGCATGAATGCAGCTGTGGTGAGTAGTATCCAGTGCTGCATTCAGGCATCATGCCGACCCTACTAGGCTGATACAGTCCTGACACATGGATGAATGCAGCCCTGGTGGGTTACTCAGCAGGGCTGCATTCATGCATCATGACAAGCAAGGGTATAACACCTTAAAGTAATCTGCGGCCCTTAAAGGGATACTGCATATAGGGTGTCTACTGAGCAGTGCTCAACATACCAAATACTTTGTGTCACGCAAGAATGAAAGCTTTTCATAATGCAGGCTAATGTTTCTCATACCTTACTATACCCTCCAAACAGAACTCAAGAATCACACAAGTTAGGAACGTTCGTATTCCCCGGAAACGCACAAGCTGTATAGATCAGAGAGACGCAGGATATTCCCAAGAATAGTGAATGTTCCTAGTGACATGTTCAATGGTGACATGTATTTCCAGAGTTTTACTCGTGCAAATAACCAGAAATGAAAGTAGAATGAAGACCTGTATTTCACGAGTTTCACTACAAGAAATGACACAAGAAAATTTTCAAAAACGTTCAAAATTCGTTCAAAAAAACGTTCTAAATTTCTTTAGTTTTGACACAAGAATAGCGTGCGTTCCACTTGAGATTTTGTTTGCGGGTATACATGTACTTCGGCATTTCATCAGATATCACCAGGATAGATTTAACCTGGAGTACCCTTACCCTCTTGAACAAAGAAAAATAGTCTTCACATTTTGGACCTCTGGTTATTAAACTCCCCCCTAACTTGAATGAGGACCAGCATGATGCATGATTGCAGCCTACATTAAAGTACCTGCCAGAGCAGGTGTCATGCATCATGACGATAAAGGGCATAGCCCTGTCCAATCCATGTACCGTAAAACGAATCAGACTCAGCTTTCTTTTGATACCAAAGATGCCTATATAGGGTGCGGCTTATACGAGAGTTTTTATGAGTATACTACAGTACCAAATTAACAATTTTCAGACCCCCTCTGCGGCTTATATAATCTGTCAAATCTGTCGCGGCTTGTACACGAGTTAAGCTTATACGCGAGGTTTTACGGTATGAATATTTGCATTTAAGCAAATTATTTATCCGTAAAGGAACACTTTAAGCATATATAATCAATTTTGAGTAAATGTCAGTAGTATAGTATGTATCGGAACGGGACTATAGTTAAGTACTGTTTATTACTCAATCGACATGCAGCCAATCAGAGGCCTCCATTTGGTCACGTGACCCGTTGCCATGGTAACGTGACCTACTTAGGGCTCTCAGCCAATCAGAAGCCAGCATTCTGGGTGACCTACTGACCTACTTAGAAGCTCTCAGCCAATCAGAGGCCGGCATTCTGGTAACCATGGTAACGTGACCTACTTACGTCACGTGACCTACTTAGGCTCAGCCAATCAGAAGCCGGCATTCTGGTAACTAGGGTAACGTGACCTACTTAGGGTTTGTTTGTAAACAACACCACGTGGCTCTCTTGTTTGTAAACAACACCACGTGACACGTGACTGTTTGTAAACAAACAAACAAAAAAAAGTTATGTAACTTATATATAGAAATAAAAACACAACAAGATAATTTCTTTTCTTTTCATTTTATTCTTTATTTTCATTTCAATCAGAAAAAACACACAAGTTTATGCTTTTTTAGCTTGTTTCTTCGATTTGCAGCAACTCAACAGGCCGCAAAGTCTCACGCCGCCGTCACTCGCACCACCACACCCCGGACGACTTCTCTCCAATAGACATTGCACGACTTTGGATAAATCCAACACCATTTCGGCAAGGCAGAGAATCTTTGCCTCCATGAAACGGCCGCCATCGCAACAACCCGTCACAACAGCATCATCGATAGCTTCTGACTCACGGCCCGGTCGCTCAGCTTTGGGATTTTGCTCATGCGCATGACGCACTTCTTGGGGTTTCTTGTTCGACATGCTTCAATTAGGAAATGAACGCAATGAGGTCCACAGGTGTCAGCAGAAGTGTCTTGTAGTTGAATGCGGTTTCTTTGCCACTTGAACGGAGCAGAGCGTTCCACGAAAGACAAGAACTCCGCACTCAGCGGCGGTAAGCCGAAGGAATCAAAGTAGTACACTTCACCCGTGCTCGACACGTAAAACGCCACCCAATGCTGACCTGGTAAATGTTGCGGATCTGTGTTGCTCACGAAACAAGTGTCTTTGATAGGGTGCTTCGGAATAGTGTCACAAGAGAAAACGCCCAGGAAACGATGTTTTGTGTGAACGTTTTCCTTCAACACTCTGCTTATTTCAAGCGTGTTCATACGATACGCCAAGTACCGCCGTCTTGTCTTCAGTTCATGTGGTAGTCGGTGACGGGGTGTCGATCTCGGGTCAGCTCGACGACGTTGTCGTACACCAAGTAGAGTAGCACCGTTGTTGTCGCTTGTAGCGCCGAGCGGAAACTGACTTCCACCCTCAGCTGACCCGCTCTTATAAGGTTCACGCGACACCCGTCGTGCGATCTGTCTGGGGTTAAGTCGAGGGGGAACACCGTGTAACCGTTCAGGAATTGATCGTATGAAATACCGCAGGAGCGCGCGCCCTCGTACATCCCCGTTTCCGTGTGTAGTACTCTCTCACGGCCGCTTTGGTCTTAAAGTCGGGCACGTAGGCGTCGTTCGGCACTTTCTGATCGTTCACTATCACTTGAAGCGAGCTGATGTCGTAATGCTTCATCTCGAACGGGTTCTTGGTGTAGCTACCGTTGAAGGCGTCGTGGTCAAGGAAGCAAATCATCATCGACTTGGGAAGCTGGCCTGTGTTGGAGTGCGTGTAGCTGTGATCTCTGTTACCTTGAGGGATGGCGTACGTCGTCACCTCCACTCTGTTCACCGGGTAGTCGAAGGGCCCGTGTTCTATCACCGCTCTCTCGTGCGTTTCCGCTACAGCGTCCGCCACCAGCACGCGTCGCACGTAGAGCTTTGCTTTGTAGATCTTCAAGCTGTAGCCTCCGTCAGCGGCGCACATCAGATAGAAAGAGGGCGCCGCTTGTTTCAGAGTGAGATTGATTTCTGTCTCTCCAACGATGAGCTTCGGTTGATGAGCCAGGTCAAAGTGCAGTCGCGCCATCAGCGAAAAGCGCTTGTTGGAGATTAGCTTCTTGCGCGCTTTGTACCCCGCATTCGCGTCAGTCAACGTGTCAAACTGACCGGGCGTATCTTCATGCCACCCCTGGGCGCTCATGACGCCGTCCTTCACGTCTTTGTTGTAGTTGAGTAACCCTTCCAAGTAAGCTCGGTAAGGGTAGGTCTCGGTGTTGCCAGACACTTTGAAACCGCCGATGGAGACTTGGACGTCTTTGAAGAGCGAGTGAGCCAAGTTGTTCACCGGAGCTACCGCGTCGGTGTCCTCGATCACCGCTCCGTTCGCTTTCAGCACTTGACATTCCAGATGAAGGTAATTCTCGTTCAGGTCTGTGTACTCTTGCGACTTGTTGATGGTGAAATTTATGTTACCTCCATCCTCTAAAGAGTTTTTTGTTTTTATCCCCAGGAAAGACGACTTTAAGATAGTAGTCTGAGTCGGCGCTACGGTGTGCAGGTCGAGCTCAGAGAGCGCGCACTCGTTACTGCTCTCGTGTACGTAAGCCATTGTGTTCTCTCTTCACGCGGCCGACAGACTGACGCCGGCCGCCTCCAGTCTTTTTATTTATACCTGAACGCCTAGGCGCTTACCGGTCGAATACATCCCCTCTACGTCTCTTGCAAGAGCCACCGCCCGTCTGAGGAGAATGCCGGCGACGTTTCGACCCTTTCTTAGACGCGACAGGCGTCTTTCCTCCCGAGAACGCCGTACTCGCCAGTCTCTTCAGAGCGCCTGCGCCTCGGTCTTTCACGCTGCTCTTTAAACCGCCCAAACCGTGCCCGCTCTGGAAAGAGCGCCCGCTGTACACGTTGACGCCGTTGCCCAGCTGCGCGTTGTAGTAATCGCTGTACCCTCTGCCGACGGTGCGCCTGGGTGGAAAGTACGGAACGCGTTGACGCATCATTTTTCTCTCTTTCAGCCCTCAATAGGTCTCAGATGAAGTGTCACGGTCACCTCGCCTCTACCGAATGGGATGGAATGACCGGATCGGTCTCTTAAATAGATGCCGACCTCGGTAAACCTCTTGGATTTCAAGGGGAAATAATCCAAATGGGGAAAACTGATAGCTTGCACGCCACCTCGACGCTTTCCGCCTCTGTCCACCGCCACGCAGCGCAACAGCGGCACTTGCATGTCGCCCACACGTCTCTCCTGGATCATGTCGGTGTATATGTACACAGAGTGCACGTCCCCGTAAACATCCATCGAGTAGGCGCCGGTAGTCGGCGACGCGAAACACGTCTTCTCTCCGAAGCCTAGAACGCATGCGAGATGCTGACTCAGCAGGACAGCACAGTGTCTCGGCGGTTTGATGGTGACGCGTTTCGTCTTGGCGTCGTACGATAAGATCCGCATCGGTTTGAGCAAGAAGCTGTCGCCCTCTAGTCTGTCATCTCGCAACGTCTCACTCAAGCGCTCGATTAGGGTGTGGTTGCTTCCGGTGAAAATAGGAGGTATCTCGAATATGTTTGGCATGAAACTGCGCACTCCCATGTCCTTCTCCATCTTTTCGATCATCTGTCTTGCTTGATGGCTGATCGTCTTCTTCTTCACCGCCGGGGACAAGAACTGCTTGTATACGGCATTCGTCTGTCTCAAGTCGACCTCTCTCTTGAACCTTTTTGTTTCCGGTTTCAATTGCTGCTCTTCCGACGTGTCTGATATCTCTTCCACCGTTACATAGCTCGCTTCCTTCCAGCTCAGCGGGAATTTTGAGCTGAACGTTAGCTTGCTCAGACCGTTCGCGTTTTTCATTCTCTTCCAGTCTACCTGTGGTTTTTTTCCTTCGGAGAATTTAGTTTCTTTTAAAACCTGGATCGCCTCCTCTAGCGAACCTTTGGTGCGCAGAGGAACAACGATGATCAAGTCGTCGTCGTGCACGTTAGTCCATTCTGTAGGGAGGATGATCTCAGTCAGAGCCGCTTCGTACGCTTCGGGCAGAAGGAGCGGCGAGTCGAAGTGAGTTCGGAAAGACGTCAAGCTGTTGTCAGGATAATACTCCATAGAGCTGTTGCTAGGTAGAGTGATGTTCATTTTTTTTTTTTTTTTTTTTTTTTTTTCTACGTTATTTTTTTGACGGGGATCCACTCGTTGAACTTGTCGTCGTAACCTAACCAACGTACGAAAGCTAACTCTTTACCGTCGACGGTCTTGCGGCGCAACACCTCGTCTATCAGGTAGTTGTTGTCGTAACGACTCTTGTACACCTTCTGAACCTCTTCCGGGTAGAAGACGCCTTTTATCTCCTCGCCCTTGTCGTCTTTCAGCTCGAACCCTCTGCTTCCCAACGTCTTAGCAACGTCGACCACTTCCTCGCGCCAGTTTCCCTCGTACCCTTTGTCGAAGGCGCCTTTAGTTCTCAACATCCTCACTCTGTCACCCGGAGCGATGACGTCGACGGCGGACGTCTTTGTTTTTTTCTTCTTTTTCCATATTTCGTCGATTTGTTTGTTAGTTGGGAGATCTTGTCGGTAGAAAACTGTTTCGCTGTTTTCCGAGCTGACTTGAGCCGGCGCCATTTTCAACGTCTTGTGGTGAGTGCGATTGTAAGAAGACACTACATGGTGCAGTACGTCTACGTAGCGATACGTGCGCTTGTGTGTGAAATAACGCCACAGCTTCTCCTTCAGACTGCGGTTCAAGCGCTCCACTAGACTAGCTTTGATGTCGTCGTTCTCGCCAGTGAAGAACTCTATGCCCTCGCTCTTCAAGTGATCTTGAAAGATCTTGTTCAAAAACTCTTTCCCCTTGTCTGTCTGAACAGTGCGCGGTCGTCTCTCGCCAGTGCCTGTCATCTCTCGGAAGGCCTCGGTGACATCAGCACCGCTCTTGGATTTAATGGGAACGGCCCACGCGTACCTAGAGAAAACGTCGATCGCCGTCACCACGTACCGGAAGCGGTCGTTGTGAGACGCCAAAGCTTGCATGTCCATCAGATCTATCTGCCACTGCTGATCGATTGCGCCGGTTATAGTCTTGTTCCTTGCGAATTTTCTCCGAATGGGTTTATGTTTAGTGTAGGCGTCCAGCGACACTAAAGCATCTCGGATGACGGCCGGGTTCAGGTGGCGAAAATGATGTTTCTGGAGTTTAGTCACGCTAGTGAAACTGGAGGGCGCTTTGACGTCGGTATATCTAGCTACTACGCGCTTCTTTTCTTTTTCCTTCTTGGTCAGTCTCTTCACTGGTTTGCCCATGGTGGGCCTGTTGAGGGCGTGAACGACGAGCTCGCCGCTAGGCGGTTGCGCCCTCTCCTTTTCTTACTCGCCACGCTCCTATAGGAAGTCGGAGTTTGGAAAAGTTCACTGTCGTCCTCCTCGTCGTCAGAGGATTGATCGTCCACCTGGAGAGAAGAGTCTGCTGCTGCTACTGCTGCTGCTGCTGCTGCTGCTTCTCTTTCTTCCGAGTCGAAGCTCGGTCGTTTCCGACCTCTGTCAGCAAGCCGTGTGTCCAAACTTCGGCCAGGTCCGCTCGCTTTATACAGATGGTTTCCGATCAAGGAGTCTGTGGGAACTGCTTCGCGCAGCGCTTTCGTGAACGGCGAGTAGCCCGCCGGTCTGGGCGCCGTCTTCCTGAACCTGGCAGCGTCGTTCAGTAAGTCCACTATGTTGATGCGATGCTCAGGTGGTATTCTCCGACCCGACATCTCGCGCACCGCACCGTCCTCGTTCCACTTGATCACACCGGATTTCTCCAATTGTTTGTACAGCGCCACGGTCCGAGTGCGATTCCTCTTGGGAACTTGGTTCACCAACCGCTCGAGTAGGGACGCGCTGGCCTCTTCAGCAGACTGACGGAGGTGAGCCGGGGGCGAAGAAGAGTAGGACGAAGAGATGTTGCTGTTGTGGGGATTCGCGAGAAAAAATTGCAATCTATTCAACAACCTTCGGTATTTCAACATTTTCTCGCGCGATTCCAAAGTGGGGTCGTTCAACACTAAATCCAAGTCCCTGTAGATAAACTGTAGCACCTGGTGCAAGGCCGCGTCGGGATGAAGGGACTGTTCTGCCTGCTTGTGGTAATAGGCCATGTCGGCAGGTAGGCGGGCGGCGGTGGCAGGAGCGGAACTCTCGTTCTTTTCAGTGCGCTCATCAGGAAGAGGAGGAAGGTTTGGAGCAGTAGAAGTACTAGCAGCAGCGACTGCAGTAGTAGCAGCGCTAGTAGTAGCAGCAGCAGCGGGCACATGATGAAGTAGACCTGCTCGTGATGATTTGTAGAGCGTCTCAGGATCCACGAGCGCTAAACGTTTGTAGTGTTGTTGCTGCTCTGAGTCCGTCATGGGGACGACGGTGGCAATGACGCTGGTGGTGGCGGTAGTGGTGGTGGTGGTGGTGGTGCTGTCGGCGAGTAGGTGTCGAATGAGGTGTCTCATATACGGAGAATGCTCTTTATAAGCGGTAAGGCCATCCCTATGAGAGCCGGAATGAGGAAACCTCCCTCTTGTACCAAGACGCGTCTCTTTTTTTTGATGGGCGTAGATTTTTTGCCGACCTCCCTCAACACGTCAGCCGATTCTCGAAGCTTGTCCAGTTGTTTGTCGCTGAGCGGGATGTTCCCTACCAGTAAATTGTGACAGATCTCACTTAACGCTGCGATCAGATCGTCGCTTCCAGAGTCTATTAGATGCGAGCAGTCCTTTGGCGAGCACTTAGCTAAGTGCTTGAGAGTACCAAAGTGTCTTTCGAGTAGATGAGAAGACATTTTTTTGCTACTGCTTTCTCTTGTTCTTTTTTTTGTCTAGCGGTACGAACACTAGCTGAGAGTGTATGGACGTCAAAGAGGAGCGTATTCTCAGATCGTCAGGTGTTGACTGCTTGAAGTCCAGAAGGAGGTATGAGTGAGGTCGCTTGAGTTCATGGGTAAATATACTAGAGAGGGCCGCCGCGTTGGACGGAAACACCTGGCGAGACAGACTAGCTATTTGCCCCATGTCGCGCGGGTTCTTGAAAACGATCATGTAGTGAGCGTTCAGACTCATAGTTCGAAAGTCGGGTGATTTCTGGAATAGGTTCTGAGTGATGTATATGACGCTCACGTTCCAGTGATGCGAGTATTTAGTAAAGATGTCGGCTACCACTTGCTGATTGGAACTGCTCATCAGATCGTCCAATATCAGTAGAGTGTGGGGTCGTAAAGCGTCTTCTGCTACTTCCACGTCTCCCGCTATAGACTCTTTGCTAGGAAGACCTTCTCTGAATTCCACACCGTACTGATTTTGCATTTTTTCAAACAGAGGTTGCCACTCGCCGTAATGGTAAAAAGTCTTTTCCACCGGCGGCGTGACCAAATTGTTCACGTCGCTCAGAAATTGATCCACCAAGCGCGATTTTCCACAACCCGACGGACCGCTAATGATACAACTAAAGGGTCCTTGTAGTCGAGCGTCGAAATGAATTTCTGTGAAGAGTTTGCTTTTACTACTGGACATTTTTTTTGTTTTTTTTCAGGACGCGTCAGAGAGCGGTTGTGTGTCTGACTGTCTGCTGTGTTTCTCACTCGAACGGTCGGTAGTGAATGGTTGTGGAGAAAAGTCAGCCGACCTTTTTATTGATACCGGCCGGTGTCACAGTAGCGGCGGCAGAAGTGACTTTTTTTTCTTTTTTTTTTTGCGATAAAATTCTATTTTCACTCAATAGTCATAAATGTTTGTATCAGACTCCAGAGGAGTCTGATACAAATATTTATTTTTTTTTTTTAAAAAGAAGAAAGGAGGAGGAGGAGGAGGAGGAGGAGGAGGAGGAGGAGGAGGAGGAGGAGGAGGAGGAGGAGATTAATTTTTTTTTTTTTTTTTTTTTTTTTTTTTGATCATTTAGGCAAAGCTCGTCGCTTTGCCGTTTTTTTTTCTATTTCTGTGTTGTGACACGATCGTCTCGAAAAAGCAATAAGGCGTGTGAGCGCGGCGGTGACAAATACATATTGGAGCGTATGGTTTAAAATAGTGCGTCCCTATCTTCTTCAATTCGGCTGCGTTGCAATATGCGGGATAACAAGTGACGACGTCGAAACGTTTAGAGACCGTGTTCACGTCGGCCACAACGCGCGCCCACCGAGTGGGAGCTGCAGTCGCTCCCAAGAAACCGATCGGCTTGTCGAATCGTTTCATAGCACTTATTCTCACTTTATAAGAGGAGGCAGGGTGAGGAGAGTAGCGGCGCTCTTTCTTTTCATGAAACGCCCAACGAGTGGGGGCGCTGAGAGCGGCTGTTATGCAATAGTAGAGTAAATGCTGTTCTGAGAAGACGGCTCTCGGCCATGTCGCTACGTTTTCCTTTTCCGCTCTTGTATAACGACGATGGCGCTCAGCTTTGCATTTCTCGAGAATTCGGTACGCTTCAAGAGAAGCGTGAACCTCAACTACGTGACGCTCTCTCCTTTGAGATAAAAAAATAGCCGGGCAGTTGAGGAGAGCACTTTGTTCGCGCGACCGTCTTTTAGAAACTCGCGCCCTCTGCAGCGCCATATTTCTTTCCTCCGAAACAAAAAAGACTGAGTGAAAATAAAAATTTTTAAAAAACAAAAAGCTCAAACAAAAAAAATAAGCAATAAGCAGACTCAGCTCGAAATTCCCTGCTGGTGTGATGGCGGTGACTGCAGGCGGTGGCGGCGGTCGGCTGGCCGGCGGTGGCGGTGTCGGCGGCGATAGTAGAAGGGTGTGTGGAAAGAGAGACGCATCTCAGTCTTTTATAGGAGCGGCGAGTCTGACATTTTCAGCTGTCGCATGCTGACCTGCTGCTATCATAAGAGAAACAAAAGCCCTAATCACGCTTTTCAGCTGGATCCTTCCACCCCGCCAGACATGGATCCAGATGGGAAGGTGGTTTAAAATTAAATCCGTGTACCGACTGTCATACAATAGAGTAATTAGTTGAACGCGTGTTACCTGTATAAAGGATTAGCGGGTCATGGGCTCAGCGTGTGTATAGAAAAACAACTACAGGTAGCGTGAACAAAGCGACCCCCTCCCTTTCTGTCACTCTGTCTGTGACTAGAGGGTGTGCGTGTGGTAAGCGGCTTAAATCTAAAGAAAAACAAATCACCCTCTCCTGTCGTCAGCAGTCAGCCGGCCGGCGGCTGGAAAATGCAATTAGAGGGATGATGAGCCGCGTAGTAAGCGACTTAAGGCTGATCTAAAGACCTGCCGTGAGGGGGCAGCTGGCCGGTGGCTTGAAAAAAAAGGGGGGGGAGTAAGGGTATATGGCTCACTCTCACCAAATCAGTGCAACTAAAAAAGTGACGTACATGATCGGTGGACGTACATGATCGGTGGACGTACATGATCGGCAGAGGACAAAATCCGTCTTTTACCCCCTGCACTACGATGTTTAACTCTCCCAACCATACCTACAGGCTATAATGTATCTTTGGGGAGTTTATTAGAAAAAAAAACCTCCCAAAATATTTATAGGGGCCGGAGGGGGGGGGCTCAATGTGTAACCGATCATGTACGTCACATGACGTACATGATCGGCTTGGAATGTCATGTAACATTTCCTCATTACCCACTGCTTCACATGTCTATGATTATACATATTTAGACCTACATCATATGTACACCTTGCTATGATTGATTTATGTTTTATATATGGTCAGAAAGGGTAATTAAGACAGTCAATAAATAATGGCCGATCATGTACGTCACATGACGTACATGATCGGTATTTCAAATGTCATGTAAAATACTCTTACTAGTCGCATCTACACATGTCTAACATCTTACATGTCAAGACACACATCATATGTACACCTAGGTAAGGTTTATTTATGTTTTTCCTTGTTCAGAAAGGGTAGGGCAGTCAATAATCACCGATCATGTATGTCACCGATCATGTACGTCACATGACGTACATGATCGGTATTGAAATGTCAAGTAAAATTCTCTTCCTAGTCGAATATACACATGTCTAACATTTTACATGTCAAGCCACACATCATATGTACACCTTGGTAAGGTTTACTTATGTTATATGATGATCAGAAAGACTGGGGCAGTCAATAATCACCGATCATGTACGTCACCGATCATGTACGTCACCGATCATGTACGTCACCGATCATGTACGTCTCCCGATCATGTACGTCTCCCGATGTACGTCACTTTTTTAGTTGCACTGATTTGGTGAGAGTGAGCCATATAAGGGGGAGTGAAACCGTATTCGGCATCGTCATCATCGTTCACGCTACTACTACTACTACTACTACTACTACTACTACCACCACCAGCACCGCGCCTCAATTTGCAGATCCCCATGATGGAAAGTTGCTACCGTGACATGAAGCGGAATGACGAAGCGGCGCGCGAATGTGAAGCTGATGCTGTAGCCTCTGCTACTGCTGCTGCTAGTGCTGCTCAGCGTGCTACTGCTGCATTTACTGCGGCTGTTAGTGACGCTGGTTGTGATGACGTTGTTGTTGTTGCCGCTGCGGCTGTGACTGCTGCTGTTGCTGCCGCCGATGCAGCTACTCATGCCACCGATGCCGACGCTGCTGCTGCTGATGCTGTTGCGGCTGCCGATGACGCCGCTGATAACGCTGCTAGTGCCCGCTCTGCCGCCCTTGCTACTGTCGCTGCTGCTGTTGTTGCTAATGCTCACGCTACTGCTGCTACAGCTGCTGCTACTGCTGCTACCGCTGCTGCCGAGGCTGCTGCCGCTGCTGCCGATGCTGCTGCCGATGCTGCTGCCGATGCTGATGTTAGCAGTCGCGTCGACAAAGAATCGTCATTTGTCACTCTTAAACCTCCAGTTGAACGCGCGACGAGTAGTAGGGCTACCAACGCGACGGCCGGATGGTGCAACTGGTGTCGTCGCTTCTGCTCGTGCGCTTGCTTTTCTTCCAGTCCTACCTGCTGCTGCTACGGTATGATAGTGTTATAGTGTTTGAATGAGAACGCGCGTAGTTACACATAGACGCTGTAACAGATGTGCTTTTATTTTTGAAAATATAATTTTAACATAACATGGAACTTGTTGTGTTTATTTTCTATATATAAGTTGTTTGTTTACAAACAGTCACGTGTCACGTGGTGTTGTTTACAAACAAGAGAGCCACGTGGTGTTGTTTACAAACAAACCCTAAGTAGGTCACGTTACCCTAGTTACCAGAATGCCGGCTTCTGATTGGCTGAGCCTAAGTAGGTCACGTGACGTAAGCAGGTCACGTTACCATGGTTACCAGAATGCCGGCCTCTGATTGGCTGAGAGCTTCTAAGTAGGTCAGTAGGTCACCCAGAATGCTGGCTTCTGATTGGCTGAGAGCCCTAAGTAGGTCACGTTACCATGGCAACGGGTCACGTGACCAAATGGAGGCCTCTGATTGGCTGCATGTCGATTGAGTAATAAACAGTACTTAACTATAGTCCCGTTCCGATACATACTATACTACTAATGTCACTTATAGCCGTTAGATGTCGGTATGAGCTTGCCGGGACATGTACTTGGCATTACTAAACCTAAATCAGCTTAAAGTGTTTCTAAAAGTGTTTTAAATGTATTTTAAATTCGCTTAAATACAAACATTGATGAAGTGAATGCCCTTAGACACACAGGGGCACCTTGAACCCGGTCAGAAGGAAGCTACCTGCTGAGTCCCAGTGCTGGGGACTAAAGCTCTCTGGGTGGTGTCCCATCAACCAATGTTAACCAAACCAATTAGACATGTGTGGATAAAGGTCTCATCACAGACACAGAGGGGCATCACCTTCCATCAATACAGACTATATGAACTCTTTAAGGGCCGCATAGTTGCTATACCCTTCGTTGTAATGATGCATGAATGCAGCCCTGGCGAGTAACTCGCCAATGCTGCAATCAAGCATCATGTCGACCATACAGGGATCATACATTCCCGAAGGGTCGGCATGATGCATGACTGCAACCTGCGAGTAGACTAACCAGGGCTGCATTCATGCATCATGATTTCAAATAATGCATGAAGGCACAATGCTGCCCTTTAAGGTCTAACCGAACCAATTGCAAATGTGTGGATAAAAGGTCCCATCATAGTCACAGAGGGACTCTACTACCCTCCACTAATACCTGCCATACTAATAACATAGGGGGAGAATGGAGGGCGGGACCGAGGGGTCAATGAGACTGAAGGGTAGGTAGGTATATTGAATCTAAGACCTGCTGGTGAGCCCCCCAACTGTGAGGTCATTATGGTCCACATTTATAATATCAATTAAGATATAGCCAACATCTCCCCTAAGTGTCATTTACAGGTACAATCAATAAATGTTGCATCCTCCTGGTTACCACATTTACCACCAGTTTTACAACTCACAATGGAATCCCTTGAAGATAACACCAGTCCCACCGCACATGTTATTGCCCTGCTAATTTACCAAAAACGTGGGCTATGCTGTCCAGCTGTGAGCTCATTAGAGCAGCCCTTTGCCTCGCCAGCAGGTCCCAGATTCAGTATAGGTAGGTGGTGGTCGTGCAGTGTATCAATGATGCTGTGTCGTGCTGTGGGATTGTGCAGGGTCAGGGTGGGGCCGCGGTATGGGGATTCCCATGGGGACTGTGTCTGCTTGCTTTGAGGAAAATATTAGATTATCGTTGAGAAAGCCTACAGCTTGAAAAGAAGGTTTTATTTAGCAGCCTCACTTAATAAGGGCCATGAATTCAACATGGTTTTAAAGCTTAACATAAAGGTGACCATACATGTCCCATTTTTGTGGTCCATATTCCAAAGGAACCTAGCTCTGGGGTCCATATAACAAACTAATCAAAGGGCCTTAAAACTGGTGTCCATATTACAAAGGCCCTCACTTAAAGGCTTTAACTCTGGGGTCTAAATTACAAAGGCCCTCACCTAAGGGTTTTAAAACTGGGGTACATATTACAAAGGCCTTCAGCTAAAGGATTTAACACTAAGGTCCATATCACAAAGGCCCTCATCTATAAGGGCTTTAGCTCTGGAGTCCATATTACAAAAGCCCTAATCTGGGGGCTTTAGAACAGGGGTCCATGTGACAAAGGCCCTTGTCTAAGCCCTTACCTAAAAGAGCTTAACCCTAGCATCCATACTAGTATCCCCAAAGGCCTTCATTAAAAGGCTTTTATTCCTACCGTAAAACCTCTCGTATAAGCCTAACTTGCGTATAAGCCGCACCCCGACTTTGGGCCGATCCTATAAGCCGCACCAGGGATCTGATTATGGTGCCTTTTAGTACTGTGCCATAGTAGCAAAAACTCGAGTATAAACCGCACCTTGAACCTGGGCCTATGCTATAAGCCGCACCCCTGATCTGACCCGCGTACTAGCCGCGGCTTATATGCGAGGTTTTACGGTACCATAGCTTAATTCTGCTAATAGAGACTATCCCTCATCCAGTGCACTGACTGGCTACACCAGTACATGCCACTAACTGGTGCGTGGTGGGGTGTGTGAGTGAGGGATGGAGAGGTGGGTATCAGATTTATTTTACACAACGCAGTATGCCCCCTGCACCCCCCTGCCCCTACACGGCCACTGTCTACTCCGTACAACCTGATGCTTTAACCCTTGAAGGACGACATGTCGCTAAAAGATGACATTTGTCGTCATGATGCACCAATGCAACCCTGGCCAGTTACTCGGCAGTGCTGCATAGGTGCGTCGTGCTGACCCTTTGGGAGTGTCTTAACCCCATAGGGTCGGCATTACGCATGAATGCGAGTAACTGGCTAGCAATTTGCAAGGGTATGATGCATTAATGCATTATGCTGTCCTTAAAGAGTTACATATACCGGTATGCACACACACCTCGACAGTGTTTTTCAACAATGTAAGAGCCATTAATTTTCTTCAGATGTTATGTCCTTGGTAGGAACGATGCATAAATGCATTGGTGCATCATGCCGACCTTTTGGGAGTATGTCAAGCCCGATGGGTCCGCATGATGCATGAATGAAGCACTGGGAAGCTACTTCCCAGCGCTAGGTTGATTCAAAAAGAGCTTTAAAACTATATTATCAAAAGTGCATTTAAGTACTAAGCGGCCTTTAAAGGGTAAAGGTTAAAACCAAAACCACCAAGGCTAAACAATCAATAATGGGCATTCTTTTATTTAGTCAGCATCAGTGTGTCTTCATGATTCTACACTAATCAACCCTTTAAGGGCCGCATAGTGTTTATATACCGTATGTCTTTGGTCGGCATGATACATGGATGCAGCCCTGGCGAGTAACTCGCCAGTGCTGCATTCATGCATCATGCCGACCCTTAGGGAACGTATCAGCCCCGTAGGGTCAGTATGATATTTGAAAGCAGCTCTGGTGAGTTACTCACAAGGGTTGCATTCATGGATCACGTTTACAAACGGGCGTAGTGCATTAAATCACCCTTGAAGGGCGTCGTCATGTCTTAATGCATCATGCCTTGGTCGCCATGATACACGCA
This sequence comes from Harmothoe impar, assembly GCA_947462335.1. NCBI lineage: Eukaryota > Metazoa > Annelida > Polychaeta > Phyllodocida > Polynoidae > Harmothoe > Harmothoe impar. Next base: position 11,531,260 of record OX381716.1, read on the forward strand.
GCCCTGGTGAGCTACTTGCCAGTGCTGCATTCAAGCATCATGACGACAGGCTTGAGACACTCCCAAAGAGTCGTTATGATGCACCAATGTAGCACCAATGTAGCACCAATGTAGCACGGGCGAGTTACTTTCCGGGGCTGCAATGGTGCGTCATGACGGCAAATGTTGTCTTTTAGCGACATGCGTCCTTAAAGGGTTAAATCACCATGTTGTCCTTAGAGGTTAAAAGCGGGACCAGAGGTGTTAATTAATCAATAATAATGTACCTTCTTTATTCAGACAACATCAGTCCATCTTCATAATCCTACACTGATTGATATCTGACTGTAGGAAAAATCCTCCTCGGCAATACCTGCATATTTTTGTTAAGGTATTCCATCACTTGTGATAACGTTTTACACTTTTGGGATGGTATATTTCTTTAATGCGCTTCAGACCCTAGTACACTCTCAAAGGGCTGGCATGATGCGCTAATACAGTTAGCCAGTGCTGCATTCATGCATCATGCTGAACCTACAGGGCTGATACATTCCCAAGCAGACGGCATGATGCAACAATGCAGTGGCTGGCGAGTTACTCCCTGGTGTTGCGTTCATGGGTCGTGACGATGCATGTTGACTTTTAGCGACATGCTGTCCTTAAAGGTTAAATGGTAAGTAACGGTTGCTGGACTAAATGAGATTTATGAGATTGATAATGTCTACAGCAACACGCCCACCCCACACACCTCCCCACAACAGGCCAACCAGGAGGGGATGCCATATAGGTAACATGAGCTGAGTTTGAAGTTTTAATACTTGAGACTTTGACTATCCAGAAGCAAAAATGTGGCCAACTTCTAGCTTTAAAATGGCCCCAAAACGGGGAGGGGCTCTTATTACGGTACGTCGAATACGGTATACGTAAGTCAGATTGAATTTTCTTCTTATAAGGAACCAGGAATGAGTGGCGAATTACTGCGTTAGGTTGGATCTTGGTGCAATGACTGAGACAATGCCCCTAGCAACTAGCAATACCAAGAAGATGTTTGGCTATTTCTGTTAAAAAGCTTGTCCCAATTGGGAAAACCACTTTTTATCTTGTGCAGGGGTGTCGGAAGTAACTTGACTTTGGGAGGGCTACGCCCGAACCGACCAAAGGTTAGAAGGGTACGCGATTTTAACCGTTAAAAGCGACACGTCTAAAAATGTATAGAGGGTCTGGGGGCATGGCCCCCAAGGAGAATTTTAGAAATTTTGACATGATTTAGTGCATTTCAATTTGAGGGTATTATTTCATTTAACTATAGAGTAATGAACATAATTCATTAGCATTTCCAAAATTTAAGGGGGGAGGGCGAGGGGTGGGGGGGGGGGGGGGGAAAGATACTCTGCCCCCAATGTCTAAAATTGGGGAGGGGAGCATGACCCCCCTGCCCCCCTCTTCCGACACCCCTGTTGTGTCTGGGTAGCCTGAAACACACCAATGTCCCGAGCCGCCCACGTGGTGGCTGACACAACTTAAACGTACACACTATTATAACTCGTTCCATTATGTGCTTTTTGGCACAACAAATGGACGATGTTCCTGATCAAAAAGAGAAATAACTCTCTGTCACTGTAACGTGTTTGTTTTGTGGTATAGATTGCGACATGTGACATTTCAATGGTCTTTTGTGGCGCCACATTATGTTAGGAAGTGTTACCTATTTGTCGTTGTTTCTTTTAGTTATTAGACTTTGTTTCTGTTCTTTTTTAAAGAGCCCTAAATTGGCACGGACTGTACAGACAGTGCAGGATGAGGTGTGGACCAATCAGGAGCCGGCTTACATCCACACACGGCGCCCAACCCTCCATGAGACACCAGTGTGTATTGGTGCAGTGCTGACCCCCCCCCCCCCCCCAAAAAAAAAAGTAAATAACCCCAAAAAATCCAAAGCATTCCCCTCCCCGTCTCATATGTATACACACTACTTCCTGATTTGTCCTTTAAGGCAGTGGTCATTTTTTTACAACGGGGGGGGGGGGATGGCGGAGCCCCCTCCCCGGTCAAGGGGTTGAACTTTTTTAACCCCCCTCACCAAAATTTAGGAAATCTGGACATTTTGGTCAATTTTCTGTAGGAATTTGATACATACATTCCAGCCAAAAAGTAGGAATTCCTGCAAAAGTAGGAAAAGTGGCATCTCTGTTTCCTGATGCATAGTTTAGCTACCATGGATACTAGGTAAAATCAATGAGTATATACTCATTGGTAAAATACAAGGCGCTAGAAGGATCTCCCTGGTAATACTTTTGTCTTTAGATTTTATCATTACTTTACTGATCCCAATTACTCCTCCCCCCACCAGAGTTACCGCCCCCTTTTTGATGAAAGTCTGCCGAGAGTCACTGCTCACTAATTTTTACGACCCATCGCTACTGCCGCTTCTGGGGGTGGTTTGACAATGGGTAGCCATATGAGACCTGAGAACACCCCCCCCCCCCCCCCGCGGGAGGAATATACTATAGTACTTGTACCATACCTTGTCTGGGAGAACCTGGCGAGGGCGACAAGGGGCCTGACTAATGAGATCTCTGTGGGAGTAATATAGCTGACTTTTACCACATGAGACCCTCCCAACGTGTATCTACTTGAGGTGCTAATAACAGCAATACCTCCTCTCCCACAGTGTTATGGTATATATAATGACACCATCAAAGAAATGAGGCTGGCCTCCTACTGTAAGTGTTAGCATTACCACTAATAAACCCTAGTAGCAAGCCCGCACGGGGCCAATTTGGTTTTAGCTCGGATTGGCTGTTTGAAGTCGGGCAAAACTGAGCTGGGTTTCATGTTGGGCAGATGGCTGGGCTGAAGTGTGGCCCCGATCGGGCTGCCCATTTTGGGCTCAGATCAGTTTCAAAGCGGGCTGCCCGATTTGGGCTCAGATCAGTTTCAAAGAGGGCTACCCGCTTTGGGTTCATGTTGGCCAGATGAGAGGAAACCCGTCGAAAACCCGTTTTGAGCCCGATTCGGGCAGCCCACTTGGGGCCACACCAAAACCCAGTGCCCTAAACCAACAGGCACATGTCGGTTAGCCCACTCCGGGCCGATGAGGGCTGAGGTTGGGTTTGGACAGGGCAACTGGTCTAATAGTTCTGATGATTGACACCAGATGTCACTACTATACAATATCTAGAGTTTTCCAACAAAGCCAGATGAAATTGACATTATATAATAATACAATAAAATGTTAAAGTGATGTAGAATAGGAAACAATAAATAGATGTTCTCACAGTTTGGAAATAAGATAGAATATATATTTGAATGATGAAAAGGAGGTTCTCTAAGCAGCTATCCAGTGTAAACACTATTTCTGTGGCATTTCAATCTTAATACAAGACTCATGTGCCCCATGTAGGTATGAACTATGGCTTTGAAGGCCAATGTGCACCATAGACACTTGTCTATGCTGCATGTGGCTCAAACCTGATGATAATAGACCTGCTTGATACTTCCATTATTGGGTAGGAAGAGTATGATTATGCCTTGGGTTGATTAGCAGGACCTAGGATATCTGGTTCAACAAATACAAGAAATCATTGGAGAATGATTGAATAGATTCTAAAAACCCATAATTATCCGATCTTAGCCCGCTTTCAACCCGTCCAAAAACCGATCTAAGCCCGCTTTCAACCCGTCCAAAAACCGATCTGAACCCACTTTCAGCCCATCCAAAAACCAATCTGAGCCCAAAATGGGAAGCCCGTCCAAAAACTGATCTGTTACCAAAGTGGGCTTCCCGTCCAAAACCTGATCTGCGCCCAACATGGGAAGCCCGCACGGGGCCAGACCAAAGCCCAGTGCCCTAAACCGACGGGAGCCCGTCGGTTAGCCCACTCTGGGCCAGACTTGCAAACACAGTCTGGCCCCGTCCGGGGCCACAGTGTGTTTGCTACTAGGGAATGTCCTAAGGGAGTGGTCATTTTTTTACAACGGGGGTGGGGCCGGCCGGTGGTTTTTTACTTGAGCGGGTTGAAATATTTTTGGTACCCCCCGCGGGAGGGGTCAACATTTTCTCCCCCCCCCTAGGCAGGTTGAAATTGAGCACGGCCAACCCATTTGAGTCTCTCACTAAAAAGGGATGCATTTTTTGGGTCCCCCTCTCAAGATGGGTCCAAATATTTTTGTTCCCCCTCCTTCAAGGGATGCAAATTTCTTTGGTTTCCCCCCTCCCCCCGTTGTTAATAAAAAATGCCCTCACTGTCAGGGGCTGGCCAGGTGCTCCCAGACAGGGTATAAGTATAACTGTAGGGGACCATACTAACGGTGTGGCGGGCTGCTGAGCACTCAGTCAGACCTTAGAGGTGGTGGTGGACGGAGTACCAAGACACCAGACCTATACACCTACAGGGTGACAGGGGGTCCGCCATGTAACATGTCGCTGGTTGCGGCTACAATCACTGATATGACACACTCTGACTGGTACCTTGTCCCTGGGTAACCATCACCTCCAGGGACAAGCTTGTACCCATCCTATCAGGTTTTACCAATGAGGAGCGCCACAAGGAACAGGCTCCAATCCTGCCTAGGCCTTCTTATACCTACAGACCCCCAGGGACCCTGGCAGGGTACTAACGGCCTATACTAGACCCAAGGGCTGGGGCAGCTATTACCATCTAAATGACTGGTACCTTGTCCCTGGACAACCATCACTTCTAGGGACAAGCTTGTACCCATCGGATCAGCTGTAGGCCGGCGCAACAAGCGCTAGTCGCGCCTAGGCCTTATGCTACAGACCCCCAGGGCTACAATACTTACAATACTATTAAACGGCCTCTACTACAGCTACATATACCGATACCTGCACCCCCCAGGGCTGGGGGTACCGCGACTACAATAACCTCCTATCTCCATACAACAGACGCTGTATGGACGCCGTACAGACGCTATATAGACGCTGTACAGACGCCGTGTGTACCCACAGGAGGAAGTCTGTATACACACAGAGATTACCACAAGCTAGTGTCTACTACACCCTTAGTACACCTGGGGCATAGACTACCCCTCCTCCAGGGTCCCTACCTGGTAGGGTGTACAGGATACTGTTATACCTGGAGTCACCCTCTGTTCCAGGGTCCCCTATCTATGAGGAGTAATATAGCAGGAGCGTTGAAACTTACAGGTGAGAATATTTGTGAAATTTACAGGTGAGAAAAGTCATATCATCACACCTGACGCACACCCTACCAGATATTGTTATACCTGGAATACTTTAAGGAAGCCCCCATAGTGAAATTCACAGGTGAGAATTATTTAAATTAAGCAGACCCAACCCTTCCTCTAAGGTCTCTATAAATCTAACTACCAAAGGGGAGGAGTGAGGACCTATTACAATACTGTCGTACTTGGACTAGACCCTACCCTTCCTCCAGTGTCAAGGGTCCATTTTTTGGTCCCTCCCCCCAAATCCACCAACCCCCTCCCCATATTGTTAGAACATGGCCACTCCCTAACCTTGACAGTCCGTATTCACCATGAGATAATCCACTGTTACACCTGTACCCATAGTGCCTCCAGGGTCCCCTATATATGAGGAGCAGTAAAGCATACCAGGCCCGTAACTAGCCATCTTCGTGGGGTGGTGCGTTTTTGGATATGGTGGAACTTGACATGATTATTTCAATGGTGGAACTGGACTTTTTAAATATGAGTTGGAATTTTGTGTAATATATTTAAAGAGAAGGCTGAGTTTCATGTATCTTATCAATCTTTCATAGTTTTCTGTTTAGAATCCTCAATAATTGTCCGATTGACAAGCCGTAAAATATGAGATGGAGACAATTATTTCCTCTTTCCAGTCAGATAGGGTGGAACACTTTTCCTCCTTCAGGGAGGTGGGGTGGTTCATTTGAGACGACGAACCCCCCCTAGTTACGGGCTAGGAGCCGTGAAATTTCCAGGTGAGAGTACACATGTAGTCATCATAACCCCCCCCCCCCCCACACACACACATATATACCCAGTTCCCATAGCACGTTAACTGATAGATCACGTATTTTGAGTCCTATATACTTTGGTGTCGCCCCTGGCGTGATCTCTTAACCATTGGTTAAATGCCATGGGTTTAAGTAGGGGTTCAGGTGTCGTTCAGGGTTACAACCCGTTAATTTAACCCGTTAAGGGCCGCATAGGGCTTTAATGCACTATGCCCTTTATTGTTATAATGCCTGGATGCATCCAAGACGAATAACATACCAGGGCCGTATTCATGCATCATGCCGGCCCAATGGTATTGATACAGTGATATACAGCCCCAAAAGCTTGGTTGGCATGATGTACCAATGCAGCACTGGCAAGTTGCTTGCCGGGGCTACATATGTGCATCATGCCGACAAATGTAACATGCGGTCCGTAAAGTGTTAAGAGAGACCCCGTCCCATCCCATTTACCGACATAAATCACCCCACTGGGTACAGTGCATTATAGGGTTTGCTGGAGTGGACCTGGGAATGGACCTACAAATTGCTAGACAGACCAACTGCATTTGACATTTAAAGCTATATGTCTTTTATGCAAGGAAATAGTACGAAACTGGAAACAGTGTTGTCGTACATTTGTGTTGAGGAAACTATAATGAATATAGCCTCCAGATATGTCTCTCCCTGTTCTACCAAAAGCATGAAATCCTATGAAACTTTCTGCGGGTAAATTGAATTACATTAAGCATAATTTAATACGAGAATTGTGGCGAAATCAGAAGTCCCTTACATGTCGTACTAGTAGATTGCAACTACAATTGTAGCAGAATAGAAAAACACAACAAGCTCTAGATATACACAGAGAAAAAAGTGAGCGTCAGCTGGACTCTCCCCAGGGTCAGGCACTGCCTGACTCCGGTGAGAGAGTCTGCTGGACTTTCACAACAGTCAGGCTGAGCCTCCTTTGATAGTCCCATAACGTTACTCCCTTTTGAGAGTCAGCCTGATCCTTGTATGGCAGTCAGGCAAGGCAAATGTTCATACCAAAGTCAGGCTGACTATCTTTCCACAGTCAGGCAATGCCTGACATTGGGATGAGGGTCAGTTAGCCTGAGTCTTCTTTGTTTGCTACTAGGTGGGGACACAATACAATATTGAGATTAATGATAAGGTATAAGACACCATTCTTGTGGATTTGGGAATAATATACATTGAGATTCTGTGATCACCTCTCACATATGTTGGTACATGTATCTCTATGTTGTTACATACCTAAATGACTTGTGGTTTGTGAAATAGCACACCCTTTTCTATTCAGGACAACAGAACTATTTTGTACTATTTGTTTTTTCACAAATGTCAGGGAGGCGATATATATTTCCCCCGATGCAAATAAGCAACTAGTCTTACTGTAAGGAGGAGATTCCAGCTATGCCTGACTTTCATTGAGGCTTAAGTCCAGCATTGCTAGACTCATATCCACATGTGAGTCCAGCTTGGATTGACTTTAGATGGCCAGAGTCTGGCATCTCTGTACTCTCACTCTAGGTACAGTCCAGCATTGCCAGACTACCCTTGAGTATGAAAGTCAGGCAGTGCTGAACTTTTGTACATGAGAGTCCAACATTGCCTGACTTTGACTGCAGCGAAAGTCCAGCACTGGCTGACTTTCAGCACAACGAGAGTCAGGCAGTGCTGGACTGTGGTAGGAGTGAGAGTGGAGCATTGCTGGACTCTTGTTCTCATGAAAGTCAGGCAGTGCTGGACTCTCTCTACAGTCAAAGTCAGCTAGACTCTCACATGAGGGTGGTTTTGGCGACATGGGTCTGACTATGGCATGTGAGTCCAGGTGACTCTCACATTTTCTTCTGTGTAGCTAGTGTGGTAACCGATATCTGCCTCATATTTTAGCCATTTGAAGGCAAAGCATTGGTTCAGTGTGCTATGTTGGTCATCATGATGTATGCATGCAGCTCTGGCAAGTAACTCACCAGGGCTGCACGAATGCATCATGACGACAGAAATGCATTGCGCATGCAGCCCTTAAAGATGGGTTAGGAGCTAAATTGCAGTAGATTTTTAATTTTCAGTTTTTCAGCGTATTTGTGTTTAATGTCCATATAAATATGTGTGTAGCTTTTTAAAGCATTTTATTACTTGTGAATACATGAAATGTAGAGAAATCCAGGCCAGGGGACCCCTTTCTCTAATAGATCCTGACCTAATCTGACCATCATTTTCTCTATGATTTATGGATTTAAAAATATCAGAATGATTTAAAAAGCTACACACATATTTATATGGACATTATAAACGCAATCACACTGTCACTGACAAATTTATATCGACCATCTTTAAAGGACTGGACTTTTCTCTTTCGTTGTTCTTGTTGTTCTCCATTTGGGTCCTCACCAAGATGACATCACCACAACCAATTCCCCAGTTCCTGACGTCCCAGTGCTCCAGATCAGCAGGGGTCATCGGTACATGTCACCTACCTATCCCAACCTAGAATGGTGTACGGTGTGGTCGGCACAACACGATACCAGGAGCTATCAGACCTAGAAATACACACTCAAAAAAGTCAGCGTCATTGTCGCTAAAACTATTCTCATATGAAAGTCAGACACTGCCTGACTTTCATGTGAGAGTGGTTTTAGCGACAATGACGCTGACTTTTCTGAGTGTGTACTTCCTTTCACAAAGCTACCGACGCTACATATCTCGATTCTCTAAGTCTTTGTTCAGAAATAAACCTTATGAGGGAGTTCTCATTTTTTAACAAAAGGGTTTGGGGGGGGGGGGGGTAAAAGATTTTAATCCCTCTCTTGGGGGTAGGGGTAAAATAATTTCACCCGTTTTGAATGTAAACCTTTCTCTTGGAAAGGCACATTTCATGGTATTTCAGATTTGAGCATGGTTTCTATTCTACCGAGTTTGACTATACAGAGGGAGTCCAAACACCCAATGCTCGGGAGTCAATTTGGAGTCACTGGTATAGTTACCACAGTATACTGGAGTGAGTCCCATGTTATTCTACTCTTTCTCTCTGTATATTCAATATGATTTTAAAATATATTTTGAGATGTCCAATATGGGTGTGGACCACCAAATTCGACATGGCGACATGGCTGTTTCTTAGAATAGACAATCGACATGAGGCCTATCGACATTAAGGCTTGAAAAACATAGTGACAGGCGACATGAGCAATTCTTAAAATCGACATGGGACATGGCCATATTTTAAGATCGGCAATCGACATGGGGACCCCCCATCCAGAGCCCCTCCAATCCTACTCTCGTTCCCAAATCCTTCCGAAGGAAGGCTCTGGGGACAGCCAAATGACCTTGAACTTTGGATTTTGCTGGGTCTGGGCAACCCCTGCTGGTAGGCTGGAACCAGCGAACAGGAACAGGAAATGGAACCAGAATGTATGATGGTAGTTTTAGGTAGATTTACCATCAGCCTTTCTGGTTCCATTTCCATTTCCATTTCCTGCCCAGACCCAGCAAAATCCCAACATTTGGCAGTTACCAGAGCCTTCCTTCAGAAGGATTTGGGAACGAGAGTACTCCAATCTCTCCACGGAATGTGTCCCGGTGTTGGTTGTTTTGGTCCTCACTCAGTATCGTGATGTACACACTTTGAAGTGGTATCTGTTCAGATTTATGTCATTACATGCCATATAGATCAGACGTATAGGTAGGTCCCAGACAATAAAACCTGAGTTTCAGGTTTCAGAACCCAAGCTCATTTTTCTGTTCATCTTTAATCTTTTATCTGTTAATTTTAAAATATATTACGATCTAAAGACATTTTGGGTCGATTTTAGGCTTGATTTGACCATGAAAGTCGACATAGTGATAGTCTTTTATTTTGTTTCTTTTAGATATTTGTCTCTATTAGATACTTTTCTCTGTCTTTGTCCATGATTTAATGGTACATGATTTGAGGCCATGGTCAGGGAGTCGGCACTCAAATTTTCTGAGTTACTTTCTGGGTACTTTCCAGACCTGAGAACAAAATAGAACTTGGATTTACCTTCCCTAGATTTTCAGACCACGTAACCTGATTATATCAGTATTTCTTTGGGCCTTGGTATGGGGAGGTTCACAGGCAAAAATATTTTTTTCATTTCAAGAAAATAAGATAACTAAACTTGCCTGGCGGACAAATGATTAGTTTTAAGAAATTCTTTTTTTCTTAAAACTAGTCATTTGTCCGCCAGGCGAGTTTACTTTTCTCATTTTATTCTTGAAATAAGAAAATTATTTTTTGCTGTTTTATTATGGCATTGAGTTGGTCGGGTTATATATATCAAAGTGTATTTACCTCAAATAGGTTAAGGGCCTTTATCTTTTTATTCTATATTCTGTCCTTTTTCTTCTTCTAAATATGGCTCTTTCTAGGGAAAGACTAGGAGCAGTGAGTGTTAGATTCGATGGTCTTTATTTACTACCATCAAACACACACTGATAGAATTGCCGCTGAGTTTTATGAGATTTGCCGAGCACAAATATCTTATAAATGGGGGATGCGTGGTTGGAATAATAACTGCTAGAAATATGAAAATAATCAAAAAGTGTATTTGAAAACAACATATATAGCCAATGTTATAAATCTATGCAGCTTTCACTCCTTTAAGTGCCGCATAGTGCATTAATGCATCATGACCATGGTCCTCATAATGTATGAATGCAGCATGTTTATCCTACACTCTTAAAGGGTCCTCATGATGCATGATTGCAGCACGAGCGAGTTACTCGCCAGCCTGCATTGGTGCATCATGACGACATATGACCCCTTTATGCCGTCCTATAACGTGTTCACAGCAGCATACACAGAGAGGAAACAGCGTCAAAATGGAGTCCAGGTTGCCTCCAGAATGACTCCCCTCTCCAGGGGAGTCCAGATCTCCTAAGGGAGCCTAGGTGACCCAGAGAGCTATATGACTCCTCAATGTGACTCCCTTAGGTCAGCCAGAGAGTCACCTAGGCTCCCCTAAACACGGGAGTCATTCTTGAGGCAACTTGTACTCCCTTTTGACGCAGTTTCTTCTCTCCGTGTATTCACAAACATATGGAAGTAGTTTCTCCTGCCTTTATCTGAGGTATTATACAAAACACCCGCAGTCATCCATGAAGCCTTTTATCTGCCCCGTTACCATGGTAACAGCACGGGGTGCTGGCGGAGGTATAATGACACCTATAAGTCATGTTACTAAAACATGGAATGGAAATTGTGATAACATTATGATTTACCATATGTCAACTCTTTACATCTCCTAAAAGCATATTTTTCCTACAAAAACACACTGCCGCTTACAACGAAAGGAGTAATTTCCACTGTGTCCTTGACATATACAATGACGCTTTAAGGACGGCATGATGCTTTAATCATCATGCCGTGATGCACCAAGGCTGCAACAACATACCTGCGCTGTATTGACGCATCATGCCGACTGTTCTGGGGTGTATCAAACCTGTAGGGTCTGCATGATACTTTAATGCAGTACAATGTTACTGATCGTCATGGCTGCATTCATGCATCATGATGGCAGAGGGCATCATGTATCAAAGGCAGTATGTGACTCTTAGAGCTTTAAGGACAGCATGATGCCTTACTGCATCATGTCCTTGATCGGCATGATGCATGAATGCAGCCCTGGTGAGAAACTCGCCAGTGCTGCATTCAAGCATCACGCTGACCTTACAGTTTGAGGCACTGTCGAAGGGTCAGCGTGATGCACCAATTTGGTGAGTTACTCGCCAGGGCTGCATTAGTGCATCACAATGACAAATGTCATCTTTTAGCGGCATGCCGTCCTTACAGGGCACACAATGTCACAGTTACCGGCTCCTCGTAAGGCCCCTGAGGCCTGTACTGATAATGACGTAACAGCACACGACTTACGGCCACTTGTAGGCGGCAATTCCCGGCCTGTTATCGCGGGTCTTTTGTCTGGTTCAGTGCAGTATAGTAATACCGTCTTTTTGTGACCACTAACCCTTTAAGGGCAGTATGGTGCTTTAATGCACTACTATGCGCTACGTCATCATGATGCATGAATGCAGCCCCGGCGAGTAACAAACCAGTGCTGCATTCAGACATCATGCCGACCCTTTGGGAGAGTGTCAAACTTGTAAAGTCTGCATAATGCTTGACTGCAGCACTGGTGAGTTACTCACCAGTTGTGCATTCCTGCATCATGACAGCCAAGGACATAATACATTAAAGTGATATGTAGCCTTTAACCCTTTAAGGACGGCATGATGCCTCAATGCATCATACCCTTGGTCGTCATGATGCAGGAATGCAGCCCTGGCGAGTAACTTACTAGTTCTGCATTCAAGCATCATGCCAACTCTATGAGGTTGAGACACTCCCGGAGGGTCGTCATGATGCACCAATGCAGCACCGGCGAGTTACTCGCCGGGGCTGCATTGGTGCATCATGACGACAAATGTCATCTTTTAGCGATATCCGTCCTTAGATGGTTAAAGTGTTGGAGGGTTGTATGCATGATGAAGCCGCCTGACTGCACTAAGTATGATGTGCCCTGACCCCACGTCACGTCACGTCACTATGCGTTATGACGTATGCAGCACTCACATATTTATCATAAGGGAACTTTCACAGATGACGTCACCTATTTTGGAGCTTTTTCAAAACCCACCAACACGTCTCTCATCATCTTAGGCAAAATGGTCAGTATATACAAGTTGTACGGGGTCATGCTTCTCCCCAATACTGGGATACTCCCCCCCCCCCCACCACCAACAATCAGACAGCCACTTTCTCATTTCATGAAAATAGTATTATCAAACTCTTCTGGTGGACAAACAACAAGCTACTTTCAAGAAAAAGTATTCCTCACATTTTAAACTACCCCTAGAAGTTTTTGTCCACCAGAGACGTTTATCAATCTTATTTTCTCAGTTTTAGCCTCTTAGTCAGTAACGTCATCTGGGAACGTTCCTTAACACCCTTATACAGCGTAGACACACATCACCGACAACACAACCCATACAGAACCAAACTGGTCTACATAATCATGTCATGCACATCTCTGTCATAAGTCATACATGACTAGCAGCTAGGGTAGGCTAGGAGGTTAGTTAGGGCCCCACACAGGTAAATTCGACAAGGCGAAAAGACCCTCATGGACAAGAGGCAAGGGAAGGCTGGGGGTTGGTGAAAAGGGACAAACCTAGGCCTACTTCATCATCTTTTAGCGACATCCGTCCTTAAAGGCACTGCACGAGTTTTGGGGTTTACAACATGTAAAGTCCAAGTAAATAGGTGTAAATCTCTTTGAGATTCTGTGCAAAGATGGTGATTGAGATTTACACTAATTTACCTGGCATTTACATCAAGTGATATTTACATTAATTTTCTACTTCGGTAATATCCATGTAAAAATTGTGTAAATCTTTGTAATTTTCACTGTAAATAGATGTGCAGATTGGGCTCAAAATTGACACCAATTTACCTAGAATTTACATCCATTGATATTTACATGTATTCACCCCTCTGTAATTTCCAAGTAAAATTTGATGTAAATGTCTGCAGGTATCATTGTAAATCTGTGCAAAGAGAAAGCTCAAGATTTACACCAATTTACCTGGCATTTACATCAGTTGATATTTACTTGCATTTACCCCTTTTGTAATGTGTACCCCTATCAGGTTAGGCGACATACAGGCTGGGAGAAAGCTCAACCCAGACAACCCTGACGCCACAAGGGGGTGGGTGGGGGGGGGGGGAGAGGGCTATATGATTTTCTCAGACCTTAAAAAAGTATAATAATGGGGTAAGGGTCCCCTATCTCCCCTAGTTAGTATCACGATTATTTACCCCCAGAGGGCTTCAGAACAATGTATAATGAACTGGATGAGGATCCCCTATCCTATCCCCGGCCTCCCCTGTCATATTCCCGGCCTCCCCTGTCTTATTCCCGGCCTCCCCTGACCAATTACCGGCCTCCCCTGACCTATTCCCGGCCTCCCCTGTCTATTCCCGGCCTCCCCTGTCCTATTTCCGGCCTCCCCTGACCTATTCCCGGACTCCCCTGTCCTATTCCCGGCCTCCCCTGTCCTAGGACAGGGGAGGCCGGTAGAATTATGTAAATCTAAAGCACTATCTTTACATAGTCTCATAGATATTTGACATGGAAAGGTTAATGACAAGTTCCATAATCAATTTGTGTATCATGCGAAACTGAAAAGTAATTTTTATAATTTCACTTGAGTAATGCATAAAGAGGCCGAAAACTAAATCCTGTGAGTACTGGATAAAGTTGTATCACTTTCTACTTAACAGTTTCTTAGCTCATGTTAGGATAGCATGTATGCTGACCCCCCGCCCCCCCTCACCCCAAAGCACTCACACCTCCCCCTCTGCCCGCATCTGTACATGAATGCTACTACCACAATGAAGCAGGTAACAAAGGGAGGTGCGAATCAGCATCCAGACACCCTGTCTACATACATGCAGTTAAACAATGGGTAGTGTGTGACCTACATTTATACACCAGCCAATAGAAAGCCTTCAGCAGAATTCAGTTATAATTTTGAAGCATTCAGCAGTTGGAAACGGACAGAGCCACATGTGTAGCTCCTGGTGGTAACACTATACTAATGGTAGGTACATTTATTCATGTCTCTGTATATTCATAGGTTGGAGATACAGTAAAGGTATTGCAAGGAAAAAATGATATAGAAAGCATATCAGATTATACCCAATTATATAACAAATACACAAATTATTGTTTGAACATTAAAGTCCTGATTGGATGCACTATAATGTAGAAGTTAGAACGTGTGATACATCTATTTCCATTGTCTCTTTCTCATGTAAAAATATATAAACTGATTGCACATTTTAGTACCAGACATATTTGTTGATTCATATATTATTTTTAAACATGTGATTTACTTTGATACTTGCAGTTACATATGGAGGCGTACCCCTGCCCCATGAGACAGACCCCTGCCCCTGGGGGCGGACCCCTGCACCTGGGGACGGACCCCTGCCCCTGGGGACGGACCCCTGCCCCTGGGGATGGACCCCTGCCTGCTTCAATTGATGAGAAATGAATAAAAATGAATTGTTCTATTAATGCCCTCACCCACTAAATCGATACTTCCACCAATGGAAAAAAAGCGATTTACATACAAGAATTAAAGGTATTTACACTGTTGTAATGGTCGAAATTACAAAGAATCACAGGCATTTACACTGTTGTAATGGTCGAAATTACAAAGTATTACAGGTATTTACATTGATGTAATGGTCGAAATTACAAAGAATTACAGGCATTTAAACTGTTGTAATGGTCGAAATTACAAAAAAAATACAGGCCTTTACACTGTTGTAATGGTCGAAATTACAGAGAATTACAGGTATTTACACTGGTGTAATGGTCGAAATTACAGGGAATTACAGGTATTTACATTGTTGTAATGGTCGAAATTACAGAGAATTACAGGTGTTTTCTTGAGGTGCAAATACAGCCATTACGAGCTTTGATCAGGCTGTAAAGCCTATGCAAAGATCGATTTTGATCACCTTTACATTTGGGGGAAATTTTGTGGTAAATGTCTGTAAGGGTCTGTAATGGTCTGTAAAATCGACCTTTACACCAAATGTAAATCCTGTGTAAATCCCAAATCTCGTGCAGTGAGGGTTAATGCATTATGCGGCCCTAGATGGGTTAATAGCACTATGTAGCATAGTTGTGTACAGACTCCACAACATGCCGTCATGATGGATAACCATGGGGTGTAAGGGGTTATGTACAGACTAGGGTAGGGTCACCTTCAGTCGGACATACATATTCATATACATATGTTACATATTCAGACTTTCTAATCTATTTTTTTTGTGAATAATGGTAAAGTTTAAGTGTCATTTTCCCTAAATAAATAATAAATCACTAATATAAATCTTATCATGAGTAATTAGAAATATCAGTGTCTGTCTAGACTATAGTACATCATGATTAATACCTGACGTGTAGGTAGGGTGTGTGTCCGACTCATGGTGAATCTACCCTCTAGTACATCATGATTAATACCCTGACGTGTAGGTGGGGTGTGTGTCCGACTCATGGTGAATCTACCCTCTAATACATCATGATTAATACCCTGACGTGTAGGTAGGGTATGTGTCCGACTCATGGTGAATCTACCCTATAGTACACCATGATTAATACCCTGACGTGTAGGTAGGGTATGTGTCCGACTCATGGTGAATCTACCCTACAGTACATCATGATTAATACCCTGACGTGTAGGTAGGGTGTGTGTCCGACTCATGGTGAATCTACCCTACAGTACATCATGATTAATACCCTGACGTGTAGGTAGGCTAGATACCATTGTAAAGGTGAGGCGGGACAGATAGCATCTAGATGCCGTAACGCGCACAGGCCCTTTAAGGGCAGCGCAGCGCTTTAATGTACCAGGCCCTTGGTCGACCTGATGCATGAATGCAGCCCTGGCGAGTAACTCGCCAGTGCTGCATTCAAGCATCATGCCGACCCTACAGGGTTGAGACAACCCCAAAGGGTCTGCATAACGACAAATGTTATCTTTTAGCGACATGGTCGGCAGGATGCTTGGTAAACGAGTGCAGCCCTGGCAGGTAAATCGCCTGGGCCGGTCTTCATGCAACATGCCGACTCTTTGGTACTTATCACACCAGCAGGGTCTTTTTTTCTTAAAACTAGTCATTTGTCCGCCAGGCGAGTTTACTTTTCTCATTTTATTCTTGAAATGAGAAAATTATTTTTTGCTGTTTTATTATGGCATTGAGTTGGTCGGGTTATATATATCAAAGTGTATTTACCTCAAATAGGTTAAGGGCCTTTATCTTTTTATTCTATATTCTGTCCTTTTTCTTCTTCTAAATATGGCTCTTTCTAGGGAAAGACTAGGAGCAGTGAGCGTTAGATTCGATGGTCTTTATTTACTACCATCAAACACACACTGATAGAATTGCCGGTAAGTTTTATGAGATTTGCCGAGCACAAATATGTTATCAATGGGGGATGCGTGGTTGGAATAATAACTGCTAGAAATATGAAAACAAGGGGACAAATTCAAGGATTTTACGGCAAAGCCGTAGTGGCTTTGGGTTTTTATAGGATTGTTATGAACTACAGGTGAGAAAACGAAGGGGCATAGATTTATGCTTTTTGGTGTGTCTAGGGTTCTATTGCAATTCATGTGATGGTTTGCAGCAATACTGCATGGTCAGTTAACTTACATGCACTTAGCTAAATCTTTTTGATTTTATTGGTTTTACTGCTGCTGGTATAGTTTTTGGAGGCCATCTTGGCAGCCATCTTGGAAATTTCCCGGATTGAAAATCTAAGCCTAAAAATGAATTCTACATCCTAGAAAACCCTATTATCCATGTATCACACAAGGAAACCAGACAATCTTGAGTTTTTGGCGGCCATCTTGGCAACCATCTTGGAAATTTCCCGGATTGAAAATCTGAGCATGAAAATGGATTCTGCATCCTAGTAAACCCTACTATCCATGTATCACACAAGGAAATCAGACAATTTTGAGTGTTTGGTGGCCATCTTGGCAGCCATCTTGGAAATTTCCCGGATTGAAAATCTAAGCCTGAAAATGCATTCTACATCCTAGAAAACCCTATTATCCATGTATCACACAAGGAAATCAGACAATCTTGAGTTTTTGGTGGCCATCTTGGCAGCCATCTTGGAAATTTCCTGGATTGAAAATCTGAGCATGAAAATGGATTCTGCATCCCAGAAAACCCTACTATCCATGTATCACACAAGAAAATCAGACAATTTTGAGTTTTTGGTGGCCATCTTGGCAGCCATCTTGGAATGTTTCCCGGACTGAAAATCTAAGCCTGAAAATGGATTCTACATCCTAGAAAACCCTATTATCCATTTATCACACAAGGAAATCAGACAATCTTGAGTTTTCGACAGCCATCTTGGCAGCCAGAGGGAGGGGCAGATGGAGGAGGAGGGGGCAGAGGGAGGAGGAGGGGGCAGAGGGAGAAGGGAGGGCAGAGGGAGGAGGAGGGGGCATAGGGGGAGTAGGTAACAGGAAGGAGGAAAATGGGGTAGAGGGGGGAGGAGGGGAAAGATGGGGTAGTAGGAGAGGGCAGAGGAAGGAGGAGAGGGCAGAGGGAGGAGAGGGCAGAGGGAGCAGGAGGAGGAGAGGGCAGAGGGAGGAGGAGGAGGGGGCACAGGGAGGAGAAGGAGGGGGCATAAGGAGGACTTGTGTTGGCAACATATTATTTTAGGGTTGTTGCATGTGGTTTCTTGCATGTGTGTGTGGGGTGGGGAGGGGCAATCATGTTGGACTTCACAGTTTGTCTTTGGGCGGGCTTGAGCGATTTCAAGAGCCACCCTGGACCACTCAACTTCTAGTACAGGTCCTGTATTTGCATAGTATGGGCATTGGCATTGACATTGACAGCTTGGCTTGACATAGGAGTCAATAGTTATTAGGCTGGTACCTATCCTTGCCATTGACAGCCACATTAGAGAACTCAAAATATGGCTGTTCACAAGATGTCTAGGCCTTACCACAAGGTACACTGGTACTACATGCAGTAACTGAAAACCAGATCTAGGTTAAATTAGTCTTGCACACACCTGCAAGGACACATAGGGATACCAGTCCTAGGCAATGTTTAAGGGCCAGCTAGGGCTTAATTTAACAATGAACAAGGGGACCTATGCTAGTCTTTTCTTGCTACTTTTTCCAACTCTCTCTGTGTGGTGTCAATGGCTTTGGGGACAAGGTCCCAAAGCCAATAATCAAAAAGTGTATTTGAAAACAACATATATAGCCAATGTTATAAATCGATGCAGCTTTCAAGCCTTTAAGTGTCGCATGGTGCATCAATGCATCATGACCTTGGTCCTCACAATGTATGAATGCATCATGCTTATCCTACACTCCTAAAGGGTCCTCATGATGCATCATTGCAGCACCAGCGAGTTACTCGCCAGCCTGCTTTGGTGCATCATGACGACATCTGACCCCTTCATGCAGGGTTCACAGCAGCACACACAGAGAAGAAACAGCGTCAAGAGAGAGTCCAGGTTGCCTCCAGAATGACTCCCCTCTACAGGGGAGTCCAGGTCGCCTAAGGGAGCCTAGGTGACCCAGAGAGCTATATGACTACCCCAGGTGACTCCCTTATGTCAGCCAGAGAGTCACCTAGGCTCCCTTAGGCGACCTAGACTCCCCTAAACATGGGAGTCTTTCTGGAGGCAACTTGGACTCCCTTTTGACGCAGTTTCTTCTCTCCGTGTATTCACAAACATATGGAAGTAGTTTCTCCTGCCTTTATCTGAGCAATTCTACTAAAACACCCGCAGTCATCCATGAAGCCTTTTATCTCCCCAGTTACAATGGTAACAGCACGGGGTGCTGGGTGGAGGTATAACGACATCTATAAGTCATGTTACTAAAACATGGAATGGAAATTGTGATAACATTATGATTTACCACATGTCAACTCTTTACATCTCCTAAAAGCATATTTTTCCTACAAAAAACACACTGCCGCTTTAATACAACAAAAGGGAGTAATTTCCCCAGTGTCCCTCACATATACAATGACGCTTTAAGGACGGCATGTTGCTTCAAGTATCATACCGTGGTGCCCCAAGGCTGCACAAAAACTCACCGGCGCTGCATTGGTGCATCATACCGACTGTTCTGGGGTGCAAACCTGTAGGGTCCGCATGAAACTTTAATGCAGTACAATGTTACTGATCATCATGGCTGCATTCATGCATCATGTATCAAAGGCAGTATGTGGCCTTTAAGCCCTTTAAGGACAGCATAATGCCTTAATGCATCATGCCCTTGGTCGTCACGATGCATGAATGCAGCCCTGGTGAGAAACTCGCCAGTGCTGCATTCAAGCATCATGCTGACCTTACAGTTTGAGGCACTGTCGAAGGGTCAGCGTGATGCACCAATGTGGTGAGCTACTCGATGGGGCTGCATTAGTGCATCACAATGACAAATGTCATCTTTTAGCAACATCCGTCCTTAAAGGGCTGACAATGTCACAGTTACCGGCTCCTCTAAAGGCCCCTGAGGCCTGCACTGATAATGACGAAACAGCACATGACTGACGGCCACTTGTAGGCGGCAATTCCCGGCCTGTTATCGCAGGTCTTTTGTCTGGTTCAGTGCAGTGAAGTCATACCGTCTTTTTGTGACCATTAGCCCTTTAAGGGCAGTATAGTGCTTTAATGCACTACTATGCGCTACGTCAATATGATGCATGAATGCAGCCCCGGCGAGTAACAAACCAGTGCTGCATTCAGACATCATGCCGACCCTTCGGGAGAGTATCAAACTTTTAACGTCTGCATAATGCTTGACTGCAGCACTGGTGAGTTACTCACCAGTTGTGCATTCCTGCATCATGACAGCCAAGGACATAATACATTAAAGTGATATGTAGCCTTTAACCCTTTAAGGACGGCATGATGCCTCAATGCATCATACCCTTGGTCGTCATGATGCAGGAATGCAGCCCTGGCGAGTAACTCATGATCACTAGTGCTGCATTCAAGCATCATGCCAACTCTACGAGGTTGAGGCACTCCCGGAGGGTCGTCATGATGCACCAATGCAGCATTGGCGAGTTACTCGCCGGGGCTGTATTGGTGCATCATGACGACAAATGTCATCTTTTAGCGATATCCGTCCTTAAATGGTTAAAGTGTTGGAGGGTTGTATGCGTGATGACGCCGCCTGACTGCACTAAGTATGATGTGCCCTGACCTCACGTCACGTCACGTCACTATGTGTTATGACGTATGCAGCACTCACATATTTATCATAAGGCAACGTTCACAAATGACGTCTCCTATTTTGGGAGTATTTGAAAGACCCACCAACCCTTTGTATCACTATATTGAGCAAATTGGCCAATACACGTTATATGAATGTCCCGGGGCATGTTTTAGTCTCTGAACCGAAATACCACGGAAATACCCCCCATCCTGCAAACAGCCAAAATAATTTTCTCATTTCAAGGAAAAAAGATGATTTAAAAAAAACACCTCTGGCAGACAAACGACTTATCTTAACATATTTCTTAGCATGTTCTTTAAACTAGTCGTTTGTCCACCAGACAAATATATCAATCGTATTTTCCTAAAATGAGAAATCTTATTTTTGGCCACCTATATATAACTGGTGACGTCATCTGTGAACGTTCCTTAACACCCTTATACCACGTGGACATACATCACCGACAACATAACCCATACAGAACCGAACTGGTCTACATACTAGTAGCCCAAGTCATGCATATCTCTCTCATCAGTCATACATGATCATGACTTATTATATGAGCTAGGGTAGGCTAGTAGGTTAGATAGGGCCCCAGACAGGTAAAATCGACAAGGCGACAAGACCCTGTTTTAACACTTATAGACAAGAGACAAGGGAAGGCTGGGGGTTGGTGACAAGGGACAAACCTATTTCTTTAAATCGACAAGGGATAAGACCCAGTTCTCAGGATCGGCAAGGGACATTGGCATTTCTTAGGATCGACAAGTGACACAGCTACCCCCCGTCTGGGGCCATTTAGATTTAGATGTGTAGCCTACATGAGGAAGTGTTGCGTACCCTGTTGATATGGTCAGCATTGCCAAAATCCTCTTAATAAGTATTCACCTAATGTGCTACCATGCCCCCATGATATGACGAGAAAACTGTCTCTGAATATTCGTCATCTTGATGCAGTTTTCTGCTGTCAGGTTTATGGCGGCAACATGGCGTGTATTTGTAGCAGTACGATAATGAGGCCAAATAAAAAAAAGGTTTGTTTCAGGTAACCCGACCGACCCTTTTAAAACAGGGCCGACCCTACGTTTTTTTATGCAATTTTCTAAGAAATTTCCGCATTTCTACCCCATTTTGGTCAATTTTGCTGGGTGGTACTTTCATGTAAAAAAAAAAAAAGTTAAAAAAAAAAAAATCCGACCTAACGACCCTACATTTTCTTGGCATGTTACCTGAAACAAACTTTTTTTTTTGGCCTTACCTAAACTTTCAGATGCATGGATGCAGCCACATTCATGCATCATGCCGACCCTTCGGGAGTGTATCAACCTCCGCAGGGTCAGCATGATGCCTAAATGCTGCACTGGCGAGTTACTCACCAGGTAAACAAAGGGTAAATGCATTAACCTTTTTTAAGTACGGCATGTTGCATTGATGCACCATGCCGTTGGTCGTCATGATGCATGAATATAGCCCTAGTAAGTAACTCGCCAGTGCTGCATCTAAGCATCATGCCGACCATATGGAGTTGTGACACTCCCAACAGGTCAGCATGATGCATCAACCCAGCACTGGCGAGTTACTCGCTGGGAGTAACTCGCTGGGGCTGCATTGGCGCATCACGATGACAAATGTCATCTTTTAGCGACATCTGTCCTTAAAGGGTTAATGCACTATGCGGCCCTAGATGGGTAACATCACTATGTAGCATCAGTTGTGTACAGACTCCAGGACATCGCGTCATGATGGATAACCATGGGGTGTAAGGGGTTGTGTACAGACTAGGGTACGGTCACCTTGAGTCGGACAAGTCCCTTGAGACTGGCATTTAAATTTGAGCTTATTCAGAGTGTGTAATCTATTTATTTGTGAATAATGGTAAAGTTTAGTGTCAGTTTTCCCTAAACAAATATACATCTTATCATGAGTAAACTAAAAATATTAGTGTCCGTCTAAGGGTATGTGTCCGACTCATGGTGTATCTACCCTGTAGTACATCATGATTAATACCGCAGTGTGTAGGTAGGGTGTGTCTGACTCATGGTGAATCTACCCTACAGTACATCATGATTAATACCCTGACGTGTAGGTAGGGTGTGTGTCCGACTCATGGTGAATCTACCCTACAGTACATCATGATTAATACCTTAGCGTGTAGGCTAGATACCATTGTGGAGGTGAGGCGGGACAGATAGCATCTAAATGACGTAACGCGCACAGGCGCCTCCAGACCTTTAAGGGCCGCACAGCGTTTTAATGTACCAGGCCCTTGGTCGACCTGATGCATGAATGCAGCCCTGGCGAGTAACTTCCCAGTGCTGCATTCAAGCATCATGCCGACCCTACAGGGTTGAGACAACCCCAAAGGGTCGGCATAACGACAAATGTTATCTTTTAGCGACATGGTCAGCAGGATGCTTGGTAAACGAGTGCAGCCCTGGCAGGTAAATTGCCTGGGCCGGTCTTCATGCAACATGCCGACTCTTTGGTGCTTAGCACACCAGTAGGGTTGGCATGATGCATGAACGGAGCCCTGGAGAATAACTCGCCAGAGCTACATTCATACATTATGAGAGCATAGTACACCATTAAAGCACTATGCGGCCCTTAACGGTATAAGTATCAATCTATAGAAGAGCCCAGTCTTTAGAACTGAGCCGAAGGCTGCCACGCTCTAATGATGTCTCCATCAATCCCAACCATACTCAGGAATGCATCTACACTGTAAAAAGTTGGTTGCCATTTTTGTAGGTGTACAGTCTGTTGTAGGTAAACAGTAGAATCTACTGTAAATCTACAGTAGATCTTACTGTAATTCCATTCTCCAGTAGATTCTACTGTAGCTCTACAGTAGAGCTACAGCTATAAGAGATAAGTTAGCCATTCTTTGGCTCCCCATATGACCAACCTATGTAAGTTGATATTGTCAGGTTGGTCAGTACTGACCAACTCACCTTAGTCGTCTCCATTTCCATGAGATCTAGGCTAAGTCCTTTTGAGTAGGCATTAGTCATTTGTTGTTTTGCCTCAGGAATTCTCGTCAGAGGGACAAGTGCCATCCTTAGCTGCTGGAACTCTACAGGTTATGGTCTCTAAATAAGTGTTGGCTTAACTTCCATGCAATCAATTTAACAAGCATATGTATGGTAATTATGCTTGCTGCGCCTTAACATTGACATGAGTATAGTATTTAGATGAAGACGACATACTTACAAACCAGCTTATGACTCATGATTCTGTAACTCACCTGGAAAGGAGATTAGAAAATGATAAGTAACATTGTGACAATCATATATTCTTATGCCTCAGGTCTTGGACTTTTTTTTGGAATGTAAGATATATATAGTCTTATATGACTGTTGTTATGCCTCAGTGTTTTTGAATAGCACTTGGTCATGCCTGACCAATGTGACCAA
Organism: Harmothoe impar; assembly: GCA_947462335.1. NCBI lineage: Eukaryota > Metazoa > Annelida > Polychaeta > Phyllodocida > Polynoidae > Harmothoe > Harmothoe impar. The sequence goes on from OX381716.1 coordinate 11,555,441, forward strand.
TGTCCCTATGACCAAGCTGGGGTAGATTAGATTTTCTGTGTACCACAGACCAGGGGACAACACTAGCCGCATGAATACAGCTGGGGATGAGGACCTACAGCATGCACTACTTCCACACAACCAGACATTCTACATCAACATATACCACTGTGGATGAATGTTCCCATGTTAGACTGACCCCCCTGCAAACTAAATCTCAAGCGGTACTCGTTCCATTCTCGTGTCAAAACTTGAGAATTTCGGAATGTTTTTGGAACGTTTTTGGAATGTTTTTTTGAAATTTTCTTGTGTCCTATTCCCTGTCATTTCTTGTAGTGAAACTTGTGAAATCTGGGTCTTCATTCTAATTGTGGACTTTCTTGTTATTTGCATGAGTAAAACTCAGGAAATACACATCACCATTGAAGATGTCACTAGTAATGTTCACTATTCTCGAGAATCTCCCGTGTCTATCTTGTGTATACAGCTTGTGTGTTTCCGGGGAAATACGAACGTTTCTAACTTGTGTGATTCTTAAGTTCTGTTGGGAGGGCTGTTGGCAGCCTATAGCATAAACTATTGGAGCTGATATCAGAGCATAATCATACGTGAGGCTTACAATATAAGTCAGTACGATCCGTTCACCCTCTAGCCCCCCACGACTTAGTCCCCCTGGTTACACGGCTTAGTTACTCCCCTGGTTACGGCTTAGTTACCCTGGTTAGGTTGTACACGATGTAGACTAATTATTCACGGTAAGTCGGTGGGGTCCCTCACAAAGCCTGCTGCAGGAGGCCTATTGTGCCATACGGGTGTTCATGTTAGCCAACCAGGCTATACTACATCCCTGAGCTGCTGCTGGTGAGGCTCCAAACAGAACTCAACAGTCACACAAGTTAGAAACTTTCGTATTTCCCCGGAAATGCACAAGCTGTATACACAAGAGAGACATGGGAGATTCTCGAGAATAGTGAACGTTCCTAGTTACATGTTCAATGGGGACGTGTATTTTTACTCGTGCAAATGACCAGAAATTCTACAAGAAGAATGAAGACCTGAGTTTTACTACAAGAAATGACACAGAACATGACACAAGAAAATGTCCAAAAAAGTTCAATAAACGTTTAAAAAAGGTTCTAAAATTCTTGAGTTTTGACACGAGAATAGCACGAGTTCCACTTGAGATTTTGTTTGGAGGGGTGGCTACATAGATGGACAGAGTCAACATGGGGAAAGATGCTCAGATGACATATATTGGCTACATTAAAGGTTACCCTCCAACCAGAGCTCAGGAATTGAACGTTCGCAACTGGGGAGCATCTGGGGAAGTCACCATAACACAAGAAAGACACGAGACATTCCCAAGAATTGTGAACTTGGTAATTGAACGTTTGTGACTTGGGTGAATGACTCAAGTTAAAACTTGTTAAAAAAACAAGAAATTCCCAAGAATATGCCACAACTAAAATCTCCTGGGGATCACGAGTCAAGACTCAACAATGGCACAAGTTCTGCTTGCGATTTTGTTTGCACGGTTCACTGCCAGTAATGTAGTGGGATAGAGATAAATGTCCTAAATTCAATAAACTCTTAACTACTATAATGTGAATTTTGGTTGCGATAAGCATATATTTTCCTATACATTTTAGCTCCCGAGTAAAAGAAACGGGAAGCTCACTCCTCTTAGTTTTGGTGGACGTGGGTTACATTATCCCAAAACTAATTTCACTCCTCTTATCTTATCAACCCGGCCGGTTGTGCAGGGGTAATTTTTTTTTTGGTGGGGGGGGGGGGGGGGGGGGTTGAAACTTGGCCAACATCTGACCCCAACAAAGATTTTAATCAAGAAGGTTGATGTTGCCAAATTAAGAATTTAAAAATCCTATATGGCTGACATAGACGTATAAGTATGAGGACTGGCCAATATCAGAGGACTAAAGTCTACTATAGGTAGGTAGTATGTGTACCGAGGACGGAGTAGGCAGGCCCCAACCCGTGTGTATATTGACACTCGGCTCTCAGCACGCCCCTCAAACTTTTATTTGATCCCCTGATACAGGATGTGATCTTATATAGGGGTGGTGCCCGCTAGACCACTTATAACCCTGTAAGGGCCGCATAGTGCTTTAACACAATCTGCCCTCATGCCATGATGTCGCCATGATACAGGGGCGGATTTAGGGGGGGGGGGGGGCTTTTTGGGCCAAAATCTGAGTTTTGTTAATGCAGATATTTTTTTGGGATTTTTAAACAGTGGCCCCCCCCCCTTTTTTTTCAAAATCCTGTATCCATGAATGCAGCCCTTTCGAGTAACTCGTCAGGGCTGCATTCACGAATCATGCCGACCAATGGGGTTGAGCGTACATTGCTGAAGGGCATAATAATATTATATTTTCGACATAATAATATCTATGACATGTTCGACATAATAATATATATGTACATCAATCTCTAGATTGACAAAGAGATGGTCAATTTAAACTTTGGCAGATTACGTCTGTTTAAAACAGGTCTCCCCCCCCCCCCCCAAAAAAAGAAGTCAAATCCCATAAAAGTGAAAAGGGATATGACAGAAACGGGGGTTAAAACCCCTCTCCTCCAAGGTGCTTGAGTCTACAAGTGTGCCTTGCCAACAGCTCAGAAAACAAGTATCCTGTCTCTCGCCCCCCCCCCCTCTCCGCTCGTGCCTCGCTGGGACGTGTATAATTATGTTAACCAGGAGGTAGCCTACAAATACTGGGGGAGGGGGGGGGCTTTGTGAGTTGGGTTCAATCAAATATTGTCAGGGGAATGTAGAAGGTGGTCAAGGTTGGATAATGTAAATTCACCACTGTTTGCGGAATACAGGGCACACAGAGTCATCAGGGGTGTTGGGGGGGGGGGGGGGGGTCCCCCAAACCCCCCGATATACAAATGTAATCTTTCAGTGAAATTTAAGGTTATACAGTTTGTCCAAAATGTGACAGTAAAAAACGGAAAAGGACTTCTTATCCCTAGGCCTACCATACACAACCACTGAATGCCAAGGCTCTCTATGCTTATGTGTACCATGATAACCCATTGGCTCTGACCAATTTGGCTCTGACCAATCAGAGAACAGGGGATTAGTCTATTACCCGTAAACTAAACTTGTTCAAAATGGTCGTGCAAGATCCCAAAGATAGGGGGTGAACATTTTTGAGCCCCCCATCGATCTATCAACCCCCAAACGTTAAATAATGACCATTCCCTAACATTAATATTTCAGGTGTCCCACTATCTTCCAGTCCCAGTTTTAACTAACATTTAACAATCTTTTAACTGAGGATTCTTTCAACTCAAATATTTATTTTTCGCGAAAAACTGCACCCAGAATCAAAATCACCGAGTCAAATTGTGCATTCGGGCGTCTCTTGTAGCATTTCGAAAGTTTTGCTCACCTTTCTTAAAATATGACTTTTAACTGACATTTTCTCGTAATCTAGGAAATAACAGACAAAGTGTATAACTTCTTGGAACTGGCTTTTAAAGGAAACAAAGCTTAACTGACTTTTAACTGACGGGTGAGAATCCTGTATATATAGTTTCACTGCTGCACGAAGGAGCTTGTTTCTGTGAAGTCAACAACAACACAGAAGAATTTTGGGAATGTGATATCCTTCATCCAAATCACCTCATAATGACGACCACGCCTACTGACACTCCTACAGCTCAGATAAACAACTACTGCGTGATTTGCAATCACATTTATCTACACATCATTCTAACATTATTGACCTTGAGAATGTAAACATCCCAATAATTTCAAACATTTAATCTTGAGAATGGTTCTACAAACATCTCAAACCCATGAAAAGGCTGTAAGAGTGCAGTAATAGTGACTTCTTATCGACCATTTCCAAATACAATGAACATCATCTGTCTGGTTTATTCCCACAATAACACATGAAAAGCCAGTCATATGGCGATTTCAGTCACTTCATGTGTGCCTTGCCCCACCCACCGAAAGCTAAATCCTGAGATCTACTGATAGTCAGCCCTTATACTTCTTCCAATTTGGGTAATAAAAGGAAATTTGTCTGAGGAAGCAAATTATCCGTGGAATCAAGTCCAAATATAATGGAACATATAAGGGCAGTTACCAGGCAACTGTCTGAAGAAGTGAGGGATCCGGTGGAACTACTATCCCGGCGCTTATACAAGACATGCGCTTATTCAAGGTTCTGTTTTAGAGCTTAACAGTTTGATGATACCTATAGCACTGGCACTTTTTCAAGACTTGCGCTCTTTTTAAGACCAGGCGCTTCATTGCGCGGGTAGGATTATAGTATTTCACCCCTTAAGGACCAGTTGGCGTCTCAGGGTCCATTTGTCTTGAGTTCTCCGATCCCACTCCCTAACTGTATGCTTTATAAGAGACGTAAACTAACAGATTTATTATCTCTCTTTGTTCAAACCTTAGTAGAGGTGCTTGAATCTCCACCCCAGGTGTGCTGACAAAAACAAAACAAGAGAGGAGGTGTAAGTCCTTGTGTTATGTGTTTTTAAGAATTGACACCGGACTGCAGTCAGCTCAATGGGAAGCCGGATCTATTTTCACCGGTGTAAATTATGTAAACAAGCTGCTATAGATTGTAACCCTCCAAACAGAACTCGGGAATTGAACGTTCGCAACTGGGGAGAATCTGGGGAAGTCACCAATACACAAGAACGATATTCCCAAGAATTGTGAACGTGTCCTATTCACAAAATGAACTCAGGAATTGAATGTTCTCGACTTGGAGGAATGACACAAGTTTGAACTTGTTCAAAAAACTTGTTCATAAACTTGTTTAAAAAAAACCTGAAATTCCAGGGAATATGCCACAAAATGTTCACAACGCGTTCACAAATTCTCCTGGGGATCACAAGTCAAGACTTAAGAATGGCACGAGTTCCGCTTGAGATTTTGTTTGAAGGGAATCATGCTCTTTATCAGCAGGGAAGTAGTGATGCAACATGCCAACCCTACAGGGTTGATACACTCCTAACCGGACGCCATGATGCATGATTGAAGAGTTTACTGGCCAGTGCTGCATCAAATACATGAGGACAAAAGTCTTTGCACCTTTTCAAATCACTGTGCAGCCCTTAACGGGTTAATTTTTGTCTTTTTTATATACTCGCCAGTGCTGCATTCACAAGATCACATGAAATCAGTACGTAGCCTTTAAATAGTTAATGTAAGCAATGAGTATACCCTGCAAACAAGATCTCAACCGGAACTTGTGCAATTCTCATGTCAAAACTCAAGAATTTGAGAACGTTTTGTGAATGTTTTTGGAAATTTTCTGTGTCATATTCCTTGTGATTTCTTGTAAAACTCGTTAAACACAGGTCTTCATTCTACTGCCGGTGGATATTTGCACGAGTAAAACACGCGAAATACACATCACCATCGAACATGTCCCTAGGAACGTTCACTATTCTTAGGAATCTCTTGTGTCAGCAGCTTTTGCGTTCCTGGGAAAATACACACGTTTCTAACTTGTGTGATTCATGAGTTCTGTTTGGAGCGTACTCATTGATGTAAGTGCGTACCTATATGCAGGCACATGCCACTGTCAGGGGGTTGTTTATAGAGGTAAGGTGTTAGCTGGTATTAAAGGTGGGGGGGGGGGGGGGTAGGCGGGTAGTAGACATGGGTGAATTCATCAACCCTCTGACTTATCTGACCCTGGGTATAGACTCCCATTACTAGAGTCAAGTAGGGTCATACCCACATCCCAGCGGGAGGAGGGGGACCCCACACTATCCTTACCGGGTGAGAAAGTTATGAGTGTGAACTGTGAAAAGGAAAATTATTTGAGGGGTTGCACAAAAGAGGTGTTGTGAGACAAAATGAGTGTCCAGTTGCAAAACACATGTCACAACATTACAAGTAATCTGTAGAGTGGGGGGGGGCATCCCCCCCCCCCAAAAAAAAGTAACTCGCCTGGGCTGCATTGGTGCATCATGACGAGAAACGTCACCTATTCACAACATGGGTCCTTAAAGTTTGCAATGCCGGCCAGTTAACCCTTTAAGGACAGATGTCTCCAAAAGATGACATTTGTTGTCAAGATGCCCAATGCAGCCCTGGCGAGTAACTCGCTGCATTGGTGCATCATGCCGACCTTTCAGGGATGTCTGAATCCCTTTGGGTCGGCATGATGCATGAATGCAGTACTGACGAGTTACTGGCCAGGGCTGCATTCATGCATCATGACAACCAAGGCATGATGCATTAAATGATGCAGCCCTTAAAGGGCTAACCCTGCCAGGGAGTGAAGATGGTGACAGATGAGGAGAGGACATGGCCTGTACATGGGACATGAGGCTACATAGGGTACCCTACATCAGTCCCAACCATGCATGGCAGCCTGGGAGTAGGGGGAGTTCTCCCATGGCCATGGTAGAGGGGGTATACCGTACCGTCGCGATTTAGCGCCGGGGCGCTCTTCAATTTGGAGGGGTCTCTATACCCAAGACAGGCGCTTATTCAAGATCCTATTTTAGTGCTTAAGGAATCTTTGAAGGCCCCTGTACCCCCGGCGCTTATACAAGACCGGTGCTCTTTTGAAACCGGCGCTTAATCGCGACGGTACGGTAGCACTCCCTAAATTAACATCTACCATTAAAACCTCACGTATATGTTGCGTATATGCCATAGCTAGTACACTAGTCAGTCGCAAGTGCGGCTTATAGGATCAGGACAAAGTCAGGGTGCGGCTTATATATGCGAGCTTTTAGATGCATACTACAGTACTAAAGTTATCCAAAATCAAACCCCCTCTACAGCTTACATGTATATGTTTTGTAGTTGCAGGTAATACGCATCAGCAGTTTATCAGTTACCAGTGGTATTGTACACGAAAGGAGCCCAGCGTATGTCCACACCAGCAGTTTAGAGGGATGAAATTGACAAATCTCAAGAAAATAAAGAAAGTCAAGTAGATGTCTTTGCAACATGAAAAAAAACTTGAAGTCAAGGACAAACTTAAAGACTTTCATCCCTGAGTTGAGCAGTTACCAGTAGTATTGTACACCACAGGGGCCCAGTGTATTTACCATGTGACTTTACCATCAGTACCCCACCCACTGACCCTTTCAAGTTACCCCCCCCCCCCATCCCCCCATCCCCCCAACACGACCCCCCACATCTGCCCCTGTCTCTGCCCCCAAGTTTCAGCGTTTGAAGTGACAAATCATTCTACCATCCTTCCTCCAAAGTGCGACTCTTAAATAAAGTCGATTTCTGATCAGAATGAATACGGACGCGATTCTTCAAATGTAACGGTAAAAATCCTTCGTTTTGTCAACAATAATATGGGGCGGCATTAACGAGACGTGGCTGTCAACTTTTTGCCGAATACTAATATCTCTTCCTGCTCTCAGGTGTCTAACATTTAGCTGCAGAATCAGGAGAGAAAAACCAGCAGACTTCTGAACTTTCCGATGACACTTAAGGATGCTCGGAACATTAGCCATTTAACCCTTTACGGGCAGCATACCATTTATCGTCATGATGCATGGATGCAGTCCAAGATTGCATTCATGCATCACAACACCAAGGGCATAATGCATTAATTAACTATGTGGCTCGTAAAGGGTCAATGACGACATGATTTAATTATGAAATTAAATGAGACTAACCAGGGTAAGGCGATATTTGATTATAATTTTCCCGAGGGCACCACGAGTGGTGCAGAGTATGAAAGGGCATTGTGTTCACCCTTTAAGGACAGCATAATACCTTAATGCATCATGCCCTTGGTTGTCATGATGCATGAATGCAGCCCTGGTGAGTAACTCGCCAGAGCTGCATTCAAGCATCATGCCGACCCTACAGGGTTGATACACTCCCGAAGGGTCGGCATGATGCACCAGTGCAGCACCAGCGAATTACTTGCCGTGGCTGCATTGGTGCATCATGACGACTAATCATCTTTTAGCGACATGCCGATCTTAAAGGGTTAACATTACGTACGGTATTAATTGCACCGACTCCCTGTATGGACCGTCAATGTGGGGAGAGGAGACAAATCAAGGTGTTTGGGAGAAAAATACAAGTGTTGACAAGAACTGTGTTTTGTATGGAGTAAAAAGGTGGTGGGCAGGAAGAGGGGTACCGTGCTAATGGTGAGCTGTGACGACGGCGACGTGTCTTACTGCCAGCCTTAAAGGCCACCGCAAACGGCACCCTCCAAATAGAACTCAAGAATGACACAAGTTAGAAACGTTTGTATTAACCCAGAAACGCACAAGCTGTATGCACAAGAGAGACACAGGAGATTCTTGAGAATAGTGAACGTTCCTAGTGACATGTTCAATGGTGACGTGTATTTCTCGAGTTTTACTTGTGCAAATAACCAGAAATTCCACAAGTAAAATGAAGACCTGGATTTCACGAGTTTTACTATAAGAAATGACACGGAATAAGACACAAGAAGATTTCAAAAAAATATAAAAATTAAACGTTCAAAACCTTTCAAAGTTTCAGAGTTTTGACACGAGAATAGCGTGAGTTCCGCTTGAGATTTTGTTTGCAGGGAAGCCTGTATTTAGGAAGGTATGCCTGTTTACAAGGGGAGGTATCTGCCTATATCATTACATCATTTATACAAACAGTCCCACAATCCTCTCTTCTACCCGAGCCGCATCCAGGGGGGCGTTTCACAAATATCAGAAACCACTTACATGAGGGGGTCCAGGCGATCCAGGCCCCTTCTTTTGGAGAACAAAAAAATATATTTTTGTAATGATTATTTCTGTTTTGATCCGCCACAGCTTCTCAGTGCTCAGTATGACATTTTTTGGTACTTTGGTGTTTGATGGACCCCCCCCCCCCCCCTGCAGCTTTTCAAATTCCTGGGTCTGCCCCTGTGGCCCACAATGTGCTTTGATGCATCATGCCCTTTATCGCCATCATCCGAGAATACAGCACTGGCGAGTTACTCACCAGGGCCACATTCCTGCATCATAACAATAAAGGGCATATTACATGAAAGCAGTATTCCCTGCAAACCAATATCAAGTGAAACTGGTGCCATTCTCGAGTCTTAACTCTAGGAGATATTTGAACATTTTGTGAACGTTTCGTGGCATATTCCCAGGAGTTAATTGTTTTCTTAACAAGTTTTTTGAACAAGTTCTAACTTGTGTCATTCGCCCAAATCGAGAACGTTCAATTCCCGAGTTCATTTTGTGAATAGGACATGTTCACAATTCTTGGGAATATCTTGTGTCTTGCTTGTGTTAAGGTGCCTTCCACAGATACTCCCCAGTCGCGAACGTTCAATTCCCGAGTTCTGTTTGTAGGGTTAAAAGACTCCAATGGCAACTTTTGTCTTGAATTCTGAGGCATAAGTGATTGGTAAACGCTCCCCAGGATACAAAGGGAAGACTAACCGCCAACAATATAATCAGGGTGGCCGACTGTTACCCCACCTGGGGGAGGTCTGCTGAACCACTGACCCCCGGGAGTAAACACCCAAATACCCAACTCCAAACACACCGCTATAAACCTTTAAGCACCACAGGACGTCATAATGTGCCATAGCTACAGAGGTGTAGGAAGCAAATCTTTATTTGGGGGGGGGGACAACTTTAAGTATCGGCTTTTATACATGATGTATCACATGCACACATATTTTGGGTTGTATAGAAAAATAGTTTTTGACCCCCCTCTAGTTCAGATTGGGGGCGCAGGCCCCTCTGTCCCCATATTTTCCTATGCGGGAGAGGTAGGGATTGGAAATTGTGTGTATTACATTACAATTTTTTTGGGGGCCCAAACATATTCAGCCCTCCCCTCCTCAGTGATTAGGGGCCCGGCCCCCCTGCCCCCATACCTCACTGCTGGTTATTCGCCTGCAAGGTGCATCAATATAGCCCTGGTAATATCAACAGTTGCATTGGTGCATCATAGATCCACTTTAGGAGGGTATCAACCTCATAGGCTCGGCATGCATGATGCATGAATGCAGCCGTCGCCAAGGTTGCGTTCATGCATCATGGCAAAATAGTGCATAAAATGCATATAGGATTATAGCACTATAAGCTACCATTGAAGAGTTAACCCCTTAAGGACGGCATGTCGCTAAAACACAACACTTGCCTTATGATGCAGCGATGCCGCCCTGGCAAGTAACTTGCCAAGGCTGCATTTAATAGTGTATCATGACGACCATTCGGGAGTGTATCAACCCCATAGGCTCGGCATGGTGCTTGAACTAACTCACCAGGGCTGCATTCATGCATCATGACGACTAAGGGAATGATGCACAAAAGCACTATTCTGCCACTAACAGGTTATCACCAGCGGTTTCTTTTCACACTGAGTGTTTCATCTATGTTTTTTGTCGTCGTATGCCCCAACGTGCGGGTGGTATTACCATAGTTATGCTGACGGGGGTATTCTGTTCTGGTCGATGTGCTGAGCCCATTCTAGCTGCGGCAGAACAGAAACCACCCATGGGTTCCCTGTAAACAAAATCTCAAGCGGAATCCATGCTTTTCTCGTGTCAAAACTCAAGAATTTCAGAACGTTTTTTTGAAATTTTCTTGTGTCATCTTCCGTATCATTTCTCGTCGCAAATCTCAAGAAATATAGGTCTTCATTCTACTTCTAACATTTCTGGTTATTTGCACAAGTAAAACTCGGGAAATACACGTCACCATTGAACATGTCACTATGAATGTTCACTATTCTCGAGAATCTCCCGTGTCTATCTTGTGTATACAGCTTCCCAGTGGGCACAAAATAACATTCAATCAACATTGACAACTACCTATCAATGTTGATTGAATGGTCTGTGCCCGCTGGGTTGTGCGTTGCCGGAGAAATACGAAGGTTTCTTGAGTTCTGTTTGAAAGGAAGCTGCGGCAGAAGAGAACCCACCCATGGGTTACCATGGGTGTGTATAAGTCACCCATACATATACACATAAATAAACCACCATCGTACTGATATAGGGGGAGGGTGTGGGGTAAGCAGAAAACCCGCACCCTGGTCGACATATAGGCCTACATTGTATAGTAGAATATCGTACAAAGGTGTCCAATCTTCTATGTTACTTAAACCAAATAAATGGGGTATGTGGCGTTTTCACAAAAAACACCACTACTTTCCTGGGCCGGGTCCATTTGATTCAACGATATAGGCGTAGATGGCCAATTCTAGAGAAACTAGCACTATTTATTTCAAATTTCGATATGAGATATGAAGAACAAATAATATGAGTTTAAAGAAAATGGTTTGTCAATTAATATTTAGGTCACCTGGAGGCCTTTTCCTTAAATGGTTAATACAGAAATATCAGGGTGAAAACTAGGAGTTACACTAACGGTATAGATACAGTACAGGGATAAAAATGTATGTCTAGGCTTTGTATGAAAAATATTTTTAAATTTGTAATTTACCTTTCATAATTCTGAGTTATAATTATGAAAGGTAAATTACAAATTTTAAATTACACATTTAAAATTCCGATAGGGTTTGGTCTGGGGTGAGGAAGAACTACGCATGCAGTCTCGATGCTTTTGGTTTAGAATGAGGACAGGAAAGCAACATGGCTCCACAACGGTCACATGACCTCTTGTGACGTCATCAAATATCCATAACATCGGAAGTAGGAACTAGGGGACAGTGTTTCCGGTTCCGGTGTAAACGAGGAAAAGTGCCTGCGGCGGTGGGTGGTAGAACGGAGGTATGAATGAAACCTACTCCTGTCGTCTAAAAACCCTTGAAGGGCAGCAGAGTGCTTTATTCTACTTTTATGCCCTTTGTCGTCATGGTGCATGAATACAGCCCTGGCGAGTAACTCGCCAGTGCTGCATTCAACCATAATGTCGACCCTACGGGATTGAAACACTCTCGAAGAGTTTGCGGTCCCGATGCAGCACCTGTGAGTTACTCGCCAGTGCTGCATTCATTCATCATGACGACCTAAGGCATGATGCATTCATGCACCCTGCGGCCGTTACAGGGGTGAGTGTGGTTTACCCTGTCCGTGTGGCGTACACGGCCATGTTATGTTGTAGTAGGGCTTGTTGTGGGCTCCGGTACACTGAAAATCCATAGGTTGAAAGGGTTAGTCAGTACAGACTAACCTAGGTTGGTCATATGAGTGTTAGTCATAATGGCAAAGTTATATTCAAAAATGACCGAGGGGTCAGTCAGTAGTGGCTAACCTAGGTTCATCATTGGTGTGTTGTATTTGTATCCCACTAGTTGGTGCCACCTGTGATGACCACTCAGTGGCTCCCCCTGGAAAAATAAGACTAAGGTGGGTTGGTCAGTAGTGACCAACCTGACAAAAATAACTAATCTAGGTTGGTCGTATAGGGAGCCAAAAAATGACTAACTAGGTTAGGCACTAGTGACTGAGAGATTGGTCGTATAGGGAGCCTAGGAATATCAGTGTACCCCCGTGTACCGTGTTGTCATACCTCCCACATTCCGACCCCATCAGCAGACCTCCCTCCCAGTCTCCAAACTCACACTATCCCATGCTATCCTCTAAGAGACTAGCCTCTCCCTCCCACATTTTCACAGCGTCCTTGACTATGTGCATGCTATGCCACACATAGAAAAGTAAAGGAGTCAACTGTGTCTCCCACGTGGCTCTGGTAAAATAGAGAGTCAAACAGCTAATGACTCTGCATATATGCTGGGTCAACTTGAGTTGACTCTGTACTATCAGAATAAGGTGTTTTAGTCATTTCTGCAAACAAAATCTCAAGCAGAACTCGTGCCATTCTTGACTCGGGATCCCCAGGAGATTTTTGAACAATTTGTGAACGTTTTGTGGCATATGCCCAGGAATGTCTTGTTTTTTGAAGAAGTTTTTACTTGTGTCATTCGCCCAAGACGCGAACGGTCAATTCCCGAGTTCATTTTGTGAATAGGACACGTTCATAATTCTTGGGAATATCTTGTGTCTTTCTTGTGTAATGGTGCCTATATATTTTCTTTTTATCTACTATATTTCCACTTTTCTACTATATATTTCCTACATATATTTTCCCTTGCTACATCTGTTTTCCCAGTTTCTTCGTGTTGTTATTTTGCTTGTACAGAAGTCAGTAGTGTGTTTGTGTTGTCCTTGTAATGTTTTGTTTTCCCTTGTCACTAGAGTATACTACAGAGTGCCCTATGGCGTTGGTGTCTCTGAAGGTCAAGTTAGTAGTAGCCTTTTTTTTTTTGTTTTAATCTTTGCTTTGTTAGCTATAGGCGAGACTCCAGGTGGTTGCACTCAGTCAACCAACCTGACACCATCCACGTTCACAAAACTCTGACATAAGGGCAGGAATTTTTGTTTTTTGAACGAGTTTCTTGAACAAGTTTTTTGAACAAGTTTTAACTTGTGTCATTCGCCCAAGTCGCGAACGTTCATTTCCCGAGTTCATTTTGTGAATAGGACACGTTCACAATTCTTGGGAATATCTCGTGTCTATCTTGTGTTATGGTGACTTCCCCAGATTCTCCCCAGTTGCGAACATTCAATTCCTGAATTCTGTTTGGAGGGATGAATTCACTATGAGAGCACGTGGTTTGATTATTCATGATGCACCCCTTGCTTGTTTTTCATTTACGTCAGTTCTGACTTATATATTTTGGGTGCTATTGTGGTTGTAGTTGTATTTACAGATTAAGAGAGAAATAAAACACTCCAAATTCATCATATTTACAGGCACATGGTATATGGATACATAATGATCATAAAAAAATCCCGCAAAATTAGCTGGTAATGTATCTTTAAAGGGTTAAAACTAGACTTGGTATTCCCCGCACCAGGGCTGAACGTTAAACAAACAACATATGAAATGGGAGCGCTATGTATTCAGAAACGTGGACGTTTTTATGTCATTTATTCTTTGCTGCGGCCGGGCTGGTTGTCTGGATATGTCAGTAGTACTGACAGAACAAGAAGGAGTATTGTCGGAGGACGAAGTAAAAATGTGCCGGAGGTATCCACACCAGCAGCCCGAGTGTCAAGTTTGCTGAACTCACTCAAACTGACGGTGAATCAAACCCGGCCTACAGTGGGTCTGCCACGGGCTGGCCAGAGAGGTTGGTTGGTTGGTTGTTGGGTTGCTTTATGCCCTAATTAACAGCTGAGGTAATTTCAAGGGCAGTGATGGTGATTGAATCTATGGATGACGCACTGGCGAGTTACTCGCCAAGGCTGCATTCATGCATCATGATGACCAAGGGCAGGACGGCATCGTGCATTAATGTATCATGCCGTGTTCATCGTGATGCATGAATGCAGCCCTGGAAAGTAACTCGCTGGTGCTGAATTCAAGCATCATGCTGACCCTATGGGTTAAGACCCTCGTGAAGGGTCGACATGATGCACCAATGCAGCTCCGGCGAGTTACTTGTCGGAGCTGTATTGGTGCATCATGACGACCAATGTCATCTTTTAGCGACATGCATCCTCAAAGGTATAAAGCACCATGCGGCCCTTACAGGGTTCACGTCAGTGTTGGGACGCCGACACCCTCCCCCTATAGACACAGATTAGGACAGACAAACACACTAAACGTGCCCTTTGTCAAAATGTAAATGACTCCACCTAGACTCTGATCTACTGGGCTTCAGACGCTTAACCCTTTAAGGACGGCATAATGCCTCAATGCATCATGCCCTTGAATGCAGCTCTGCCGAATAACTCACCAGTGCTACATTGAAGCATCATGCCGGTCCAATGGGGTTGCGACACTGCCAAAGGGTCGGCATGATGCACCAATGCAGCACCAGCAAGTTACTCGTCAGGGCTGCATTGGTGCATGATGTATCATGAAGACAAATGTCACCTGAATTCGCCAGTTATTCATATTTATATATCTATAGTCTGCAGATCTAATGTGATCTAAACACAGACGGTTTATACACAGAGAAAAGAAACAGCGTCAAAAGGGAGTCAAGGTTGCCTCCAGAATGATTTTAGGGGAGTCCAGTTCGCCTAAGGGAGCCAAGGTGACTCTCTAACTGACCTAAGGGAGTCACCCGGGGGAGTCATATAGCTCTCTGGGTCATATGACTCCCCCAGGAGACTCCCTTAGGTCAGCCAGAGAGTCACCTAGGCTCCCTAGATGTTGTTTCTTTGATGTTGTTTCTTTTCTCTGTGTAGGTTTAGCACACAGCAGTTCAAATGGTGTTATGTATTGCGCATTGAGACGTATAGATTCGATCAGTCTATAATATAATATAAATCATTCTGACCACTAGCTGCAGATTTATGGATCTACTCATCCTTTGAGGACAGCACCGTGCTTTAATACACTGTGCCCTTCTCGGCATGATGCAAGGACGCAACCCTGGCGAGTAACTCACCAGTGTTGCTGTATATATCATCTCGGTCGGGTCGTCTCGGTGCATGAATGCAGTCATGGCGAGTTACTCACCAGGACTCTATTCATGCATTGTGACAAGCAAGGGCATAATGAATCAAAGCACTATGTGGCGCTTAACCCTTTAAGGATGACATGATACCTTAATGCATCTTGCCCTTGGTCATCGTGATGCATGAATGCAGCCCTGGTGAGTAACTCGCCAGCGTTACAATCAAGCGTCGTGACGAGTCTTCAGAGCCGGATATCATCTCGGTCGGGTAGGCATAATGCAAGAATGCAGTGATGGCGAGTTACTCACCAGGGCTTTATATAAGTTTATAATGCGCCGTGCCTACCAAGAGCATAGGGCTGTGTTTCACGAACATGGGCCAATGTTTTCGTCTAAGACAGGGTGCAATCTTTGACTGGCTGCAATCTTTGACCGGCTAGCAAGGAAGGGGCAAATATAGCGTGCACAACCGTTATGCCAATTATACAAGGACTGCCATTTTCTTTTTGGCCCCCTAACATATCACAGACTTTTTTTTTTAATTACACTTTTTCTGATACCCGGTCAAAGATGGCACCCAGTCAAAGATTGCACCCGGTCAAAGACAACAACAAGGGCCCAATCTCAAGAGACAGAGCCATAAGCCCTATTGCATTAAAGCACTATGCGGCCCTTAAAGGTTTAACGACGCAGACGCTAGCCACGACCACAGCGTCCGTGAGGCAGCCAGAGTCAAGGAAAACCAGGAATTACGATGACAGCAAACGGAAATACATCTCCATTTGTGAGTGTGTTGACTCCAACTTTTCCCCTCCCCCCCCCCCACTCAGTCCCTGCACTATACTTGACACTGATGACGTGAGTGGTTGGTGAGTTCGGCCTCTGGGGGTGGTTTACAATACGTTATGGAATCAAATTGGTCAATCTTTCCAAACAGAACTCAAGAATGACACAATTTAGAAAGGTGCGTATTTCCCCAGAAACACACAAGCTGTATGCACAAGAGAGACAAGGGAGATTCCCGAGAATAGTGAATGTACCTAGTGACATGTTTTATGTAACGTGTATTTCCCGAGTTTTACTCATGCAAATAACCTGAAATTCCACAATTAGAATGAAGACCTGTATTTTTCGAGCTGTGCTACAAGAAATGACACGGAATATGACACAAGAAAATTTCCAATGTCTATCTCATGTCGGCCTTTCCGGGGAAATACAAACGTTTCTAACTTGTGTCATTCTAGAGTTCTGTTTGGAGGGAATCAACCCTAAAGGGTTAAGCACCCTCTTGGTAAAACACCCCCCTGACGCCTTGATTGTGACGTTTATGCGTTCTTTACTTCCAGGAGCCTGCCCTGTCTGGACTTTACCAGACCCTACCTACTCTCGTTCCCAAATCCTTCCGAAGGAAGGCTCTGGTAACAGCCAAATGACCTTGAACTTTGGATTTTGCTGGGTCTGGGCAACCCCTGCTGGTAGGCTGGAACCAGTGGGCAGGAACCAAAATGTATGATGGTAGTTTTAGGTAGTTTTACCATCAGTCTTGCTGGTTCCATTTCCTGTTTCTGTTCGCTGGTTCCAAGCTACCAGCAGTGGTTGCCCAGACCCAGCAAAATCCCAACATTTGGCTGTTACCAGAGCCTTCCTTCGGAAGGATTTGGGAACAGAGTAGACCCTACCCAGCTCCGCCACCCCCACTACTGCTGTTACCACAGGCTTAAACTGAGTGGTACACTTATACTTGGGGTAGATTACTATACATAACACAAGGTAGGACAGAGCTAGACCCAACTCGTCCTCGGACGCATCCGAGCGACATCGCTGGTATTTGAGGGGCCATGACCGCGTCACTTCCCCCATATATTAGGGGGGATTTCTATGCGGTACCCATCTGTACTTTTAATACAACAGAACCAAGCACACAGGAACTATTTTAATCAGCAACCTTTGGTGCCAGCGATGACGCTCGGGAACAGAGATTGAGGTGGGGCCAGCTTGCCCTAGATGGCCCTACTTACCATGTGTTTGACCATAGACAGGTGGCACCGTCTGAAGTCTAAATATGATGTTTACATATTGCTAACTAGAAAGCGCTACCCTCTATGGCCAGACACATGGTAAGTAGGGCCATCTAGGGTTGAAAGATGATGGGCATCTAGCTCTGTCATACCTTATCCTATAGAGGCCTACAGTCATCTACTCCAAGCATAAGCGTGCTGCTTAGTTTAAGCCTGTGACTGTTACTACTGGTGCACAGAGGGGAAGCCCTGTCAGTTGTCGTCTAGTTGAGGACGCTGCCTGATTCCCCCAAAAGTCGTCTGGTTCTACCAAAATTGTTTTGATCCTACGGGAAATCGTCTCATATAAATGGAAGTGTTTTTGATTCCATAAAAAGTCGTTTGCTTCTAGCAAAAGTCGCCTGGTTTTAGCAGACCCCCTCAACCACTTTCTTCCGCCACAAGGGCTGCAAATGGGACTGGTGGAACTGCTAAACATAGATTGTTACTTCCTATCAGGCTGTGCACAGGGACTGGTGTACAGGATTTGACTGGTCAACTCCTAAAGACAAGTCAGTCAAACAAGTTTCTTTTATATGAGTGTGCCCCGACACTACTATTATAGAGTCGGGGCCTGAGAGTGAGCGCAGACTGCCCTCCCCCAGTGTTGTGCTGGTCCCTGCAGTACCAGCTGTACATACAGCTACCAGCGAAACACAAACTGCGTGCTGGGATTGATATCAAGCTGAATTACCCGCTGAGGTTTGCGTTCTCGGATTAGCAGTTAACTCGGCCTATATATTTTTTATAACAGTCAGCTTGGGTAACTTCCCCTAGGAACCTAGCATCATGAGCTTTCATGATCAGAAGCGTGACTCATAGGGAGGAACAGACATATCTACTTGAGTTGTATTACTGAGCCTGAGTGATACTCGTCCTGAGGGATACATTCACCCCGTGGTACTACTACTATACGACAGTCACACAGTGGTGGGGCTGTTACCGATTTGGAGGATTACCCCCCCCCCCCCCCCCCCCCCAACCAGCCTGCCTCCCTCCACACCTGCTGCGGACATACACGGGGAGGGTCTGTTGCCCGGGGGGGGGCACTTAGTATATTTTGTATACACATTTGTGCGGCTGGGAAGGCTACTTTTTCTACAAAATCGCCCTAACAAGAGTCCATTTTTCACAAAAAATCCTCCGCAAGAGGGTAATTTTTCAGCAGATTTACACAAACATGGTCTATGTTATTGCTTTTTTTTTTTACCGAAACCTAGGCACTTTTGACCGAAAATGCCCTAACAAGGGTAAGGGTTGTCAAAGGTCCGGCCGCACACCCCTGTCAAAAAGAATGCAAGTGCCCCCCCCCCCCCGGGGTGTGGAGACGTCGTGTAGTACACTGGGCACCTGTGCTACACAGAGGCAAATATCAGAGTCACCCAATGTCGCCAATACTACTCTCATACAAGGGTCAGGCACTGCTGGACTTTAATAGATGGGTCAAGGGCCATTCTAGTGAGGGTCAGGCTAGGCTGGACATTCAATAACAGGCTGGACCTTGGCAAACTTGCTTGAAAGTCTGGCCATGCTGGATCCTCATGCCATAGTCTGGCAATGCTGGACTCTTGCAGGCTGATAGAGACTCTCCCACTAGAATGGCCCTTGACCCATCTATTATAGTCCAGCAGTGCCTGACCCTTGTATGAGAGTAGTATTGGCGACATTGGGTGACTCTGATATTTGCCTCTGTGCTCCCCGTATTACACTGTGTAGACAGGGGAGCAGGGCAGCACAGGCGGGTGTGGTACCTAAACCATAACATGGTGCCTAGGGACACGTGAGAACCATGTGAGACGCGCCATACTAGTTACACCCCCCCCCCCCCATAACCCTTTGGGGGGGGGGGGGGTATCCCATAGCACTACCTCTCACTGGAGTAAGAGGGGCACTGTCTCAGACCCAAGAGCACTGCCCTAAACACGGGACTATTACCCTAAGAGCTAACGGACATAATTCATCTACTGTATTAAGCACTTATGTATACAATTTTCCCTTCTACTAGAGGCATAAATCACAGGAATTATGCACACAAGACTGCTAGATTGGCAAGTTAGTGTTGCCTAGTGCTCTGTGCGAGGTTCTCTGTGAGCTGTTCCCTCTACTGCTCTATGAGCCGATCCTACTACTGCCCTTTGAGCTGCTCTATGAGTTTGACTTGTACTGCTCTGTTTACTACTCTATGAAATAGACTGTGTCCTGCTCTGTGAGCTGGACTGTGCACTGCTCTGTGAACTGCTCTGTGTTCTGCTTTTTGAGCTGCTCTTCGAGCAGCTCGGTCTAGCCTACCACTAGGGAACCACTGCTCTGTGAACCGCTCAAGCTGCTCTGTATTTTGTGTAATGCTCTGAGAGCTGCTCAATGAGCTTTACTGTGACCTTCTCTGTGAGTTGCTCTGTGTATTGCCCTCTGAGCTTCTATATATGCGAGCTAGACTGTATATACTACTCTGTGAGAAAGGCTCTGTGTACTGCTTCTTGAACTGCTCTATGAGCTGCCCCGTATACAAGTAGCCTACCACTAGGGAACCACTGCCCTGTGAGCTCCTCTGTTTACTACCCTATTAGCTAGACTGTGTGCTGCTCTATGGGCTGGACTGTGTACTGCTCTGTGAGAGCTGCTCTGGTACTGCTTTTTGAGCTGCTCTATGAGCTGCCAGTAGCCTCCCAGTGCCTCCCACTGGGGAACCACTGCCCGGTGAGCTGCTCTGTGTGTTAGACTGTGTGCTTTTATATGAGCTAGATTGAGAGCTTCTCTGAGAGCTACTGTGAGTTGCTCTGGGTACTGCTTTTTGAACTGCTCTTCAAGCTGCTCCGTGTAGCCTACCAGTACCACTAGGGAACCACTGCCCAGTGAGCTGCTCTGTGAGCTGCTCTATGAGTTTTGCGAGCTGCTCTGCATATTGTTACGTGTACTGCTCTGAGAAATGCTCTATGAAGCCTATCAGTAACTCCTACCACTAGGGAACCACTGTGAGCTGCTCTGTGTGCTGCTCTGTGAGCTGCTCTGTGAGCTGCTCTATGAGCTACTCTGTTTGAGCTCCGTGAGCTGCTCTGTGAGCTGCTCTGTGAGCTGCTCTGTGAGCTGCTCTGTGTGCTGCTCTGTGAGCTGCTCTGTTTGAGCTCCGTGAGCTGCTCTGTGAGCTGCTCTGTGAGCTGCTCTGTGAGCTGCTCTGTGAGCTGCTCTGTGAGCTGCTCTGTGAGCTGCTCTGTGAGCTGCTCTATGAGCTGCTCTGTTTGAGCTCCACGAGCTGCTCTGTGAGCTGCTCTGTGAGCTGCTCTGTGAGCTGCTCTGTGAGCTGCTCTGTGAGCTGCTCTGTGTGCTGCTCTATGAGCTACTCTGTTTGAGCTCCGTGAGCTGCTCTGTGAGCTGCTCCGTGAGCTGCTCTGTGTGAGCTGCTCTGTGTGCTGCTGTGTGAGCTGCTCCGTGAGCTGCTCCGTGAGCTGCTCCGTGAGCTGCTCCGTGAGCTGCTCCGTGAGCTGCTCCGTCCGTACACCAGGTATCAGACACCCAGCAGGTAACAGGAGCTCACACCGGGCTCCACCTGGCGGCAAAAACCACACCGTGTGTTGTGGGAGGGGCAGGACGCCCTACACCGACAGGTGCACGCCCATTGGCCGTCAGACTCACCTGGGGGAGTACTGAGAGTAGGGACCAGGGGGAGTAGTACTTCAAGTAGGTACCAGGCGGGATATTACCTCATCGGACCAGTATCACTCAATGAGGGATTATCTCCTAATCGCGGAGGATTAACTCAAGGATTAGCGGTAAGCACCCTATGGGTATATGGGCTCACTATGTCTGAGCGGCCTACCCCTTGGTGTGTAGAGCCGCTCAGGTGGATCATTGACCATCAGACTCACCTGGGGGAGTACTGAGAGTAGGGGCCAGCGGGAGTAGTACTTCAAGTAGGCACCAAGCAGAGTATTACCAAAGACTGTGGATATCATTAGTATTTGGTGTTACCTCATCGGAGCAGAGATACTCAAAGAAGGGATTATCTCCTAATCATGGAGGATCAACTCAAGCATTAACCTGAATCCCCCTTTGGTCTCACTAAGGCTGGGCGGCTTACCCCTTGGAGTATAGGGCAGCTCGGGGGTATCTGTACCACCTGGGGTGCTGCCCCACTGGAGACTGACACATCGGGCGGGGGGAGCCCGATCCCTACACTTCCGTGTGGGAATAGACACCATCCACGTTCGGAAAACACAAAGAGTAGGGGTAATTTTCCCTGAATTTGCATGTCAGTGGGATTTAGAAAAATGGGGTATTTTTTTCAATACACCTTTGTGAAAATCCAAAATATGGGTTCTGATTTCAGCTTGAGTTTGCAATTATAATCTGCATTCTCAGCTACATAGATGTGTGCAGAGTATCCACCCTTTGTCATAGGTCCAAAATGACTTCATACCCATATACTATCAATTATGGATGATAATATATGGATATGATAACGTACAAGATGTAATAAAATGCTATTGAGTACATATCTGTGACTTTCAATATGAGAGAAAGATTTATGATACTGGTATATGTTAGTGTTTCTGCAAAAAAAATGGGGTGTTGTGGGGGCCTTAAAAATATGCGATTTTGCCCAAATATGGGAGCATTTTACAACCAGAATTAGTGGCAAAGGGGTATATATAGAAAGCAATGAACGAGGGTGGCGTCAGTTTGCGATATAGAGTGCGGGGACCAGGCGGGGGGAGCTCCCCGGGAGGCATCAGTCAGTAGTAGTGTCGTGACGGCCCAGTGTGGACGTGAGTAGCTCTGAGTCCTTCAGAACTGCTCCCCAACGGTGAACGCCACAGGAGACTTTCACTCATGGTTAGGGTTATGAGCTGGATGATGTGAGTGGGAAGCTACACTTGAGTCAGATCTGCTCCCCACTGGTGAACGCCACAGGAGGCTTTCATTGAGTATTAGGGTTGTCATCTGGACTATTTGACATCCCTACATCCCTATAGTAGGAGTATCTCTGAGTCGACAGCTACTCTTGAGTCGTTCATATCTGTTCCCCAACGGTGAAAGCCACAGGAGACTTTCACTCAGTATTAGAGTTATGATCTGAAGCATGTGACAATCGCAGTACAGTAATACCTCTGAGTTGCTCAGTAGATACATGAGTGGAATGAGTTGCTCCTTCACAACTGCTTAGAGCCAGGGGTGAAAGCGACAGGGGACAACAACAGTGTGGGGAGCTGGACCATGTGACAATCTCAGTAGGATTACATCTGGACCCCACTGAGTTCCTCTGAGGGTGAGGCGCTCCCCAGAACTGCAGTGGGGGTACATCTGAGTGGGTTGAGAACTGCTCAGAACTGCTCAGAACTGCTCCCCACAGGTGTGAGCCACAGGAGACTTCCATTCACTATTAGAGTTATGAGTTGGAGTATGTGACGACCTCAGTAGGGGTACTACTACCTGTGAGTTGCTCTGAGTGAGTGTGAGCCGCTCCCTGTGGGGTGTGATGGCGCCACTAGAGGGCGCCCCGAGCCTCCCTGCGTCCCCGGCGCGTCTCGGCGGGTGTCGGGCCCCGAGCAGTTGCCGCCCTCAGAGGGGGTTCCCGACGTAGCCGCTGCTGCACCCTTACCCACCCTTACACCCCCAGCACGGGGCAGGGAGTACATGTATAGAGCTGTTATAGGGCTCAAAGCATGATGGTTGTCTGTGTCATATAGTACACACAAAGCCTCTTCAGGACTCATAACATGACGGATATACCACAGGTCCTGTCACCTCACACATATAGGAGCTCTTACACGACTTCTGCCATATTAATGGACACACCAGAGTACCTCTGCCAATACTGATATAGGGAATATAAAATCCATACCAAAAGGATTTACTATAGGGTCTCTGCCCACATATGGCATATACAGGGCTCTTACAGGACTTTTGGCGTATTAAATGACACAGGAACAGTCTATACCTGTATGGGGCATGAGGAGCTAATGACCGATTCATACCACACGGAACTGTCCGACCAGAAACACAAGGGATATTAAACAGCCCTTACAGGATTCATAACATACACAGGTAATATAGGACCATAAGGCCATGGGAATCCACAAATGAGTTTACTGTCCAAGGCATTTTGAGATTAGATGCGGCCTTTTTTCAATATTCATTTTTCATTATTGTAAAATTCTTTAAAATGATGGTATTGGAGGATCTGACGATCACCTTTTTGCTCCAAAATTTCAATTTTTGCCAGATTTTTACAATAATGAAAATTTATATTAATAATGAACATTTCATGCGGCCCTTTAGGAGGCATGCGGGCGGTGGACAGTAAACTCAAACCTCAGTTCCCATGGCCTAACATATAAAGGTAATATAGGACCATAACATACCAAAGTAATATACGGTCATAACATACCCATAGGACGCACATACTACAGGCTTTACTATAGCCTTAGTGCCCATATATTGTACATACGGAGCCCATACTTGTGTAGGACACAGGGTACTAGGACTCATCTGTTTTGTCTAGTGCACCGTGATAAAACATTTAGGACTCATGCAGGACCGTGGACTGTGCCCAGATATATTATGGAATATAAAAATACCCTCACAGACTACTCGCCATAGGGACCTATACTGTACACTCTATGCGCATGTAGGACATACATAACGCTCACTTATAACTTGGCCAAAAAAAAAGGTTTGTTTCCGGTAACCCGACCGGGTCTAGCAAAACAGGGCCGGGTCCCCCTCTTTTTTTCTCTTTTTCAAATTTTTCCCTACATACCGGTTTTTACGGTTTGTAAATCGGATAATTTCTAAGGATTTTAGAGGAAAAACGCTCAAAATAGGCCTAAAATGAGAAAATTAAAAAAAATCAAAAAAAAATCCGACCGACCGGGTCTGGGTTGTCTGACCATGTTACCGGAAACCAACCTTTTTTTTTATTTGGCCCTAGGAGAGATTACGTGGTGATGTGAGTCCCTTGTCTACGTTGTCAAACCTATTCTATATGCCTATGGTGATAGTTTGTTATTGACAACAAAGGAGGTCATGATTGGCCAGTATAGCTCACACAGCTATAGACCAATGGAGCAAAAAAGGTTGACTTTTTAGAGAAGTCGTTGATAAAGTTTTTGAAAAGTGATGTTCCTGCACTCTAATGATATTTGCATTGTGGTGATATGAGATCTTTGCAAACATAGTCGTTACAGACAATATTATTAGGATTCTACTAAAACCAATGGTCACATGACTCACAGAGCAATATGACCCCCCCCCCCCCCAGGTGACTCCCTTAGGGTAAGCCGGGCTTAGGTCAACCAGAGAGTCATCTAGGCTCCGTTAGGCGACCTGGACTCCCATAAACAGGAGAGTCATTCTGGAGGCAACCTGGACTCCCTTGGGCCCTGTTTCTTCTCTCGGTGTCTAGAGTTGTTATACTGTGTGAACACCTCACAACACCTCACCACAGCTGGGGCCTACCACTGTACATGTATAGGATTGCTGATATCACCCCCTGAGCCCCCCCCCCCCCACCCGAGAGCAGCTCCTCACTATAGACCTATGCAGCAAGAAAAGTGACTTCTCCATGATAAAGTGTCTACGTTGGTTTTAGTAGAATCCTCATAGCATTGTTTATAATGGCTATGCTTGCAGAGATTCAATAGTATATATTAGAATGCAGTATTCTGTGGTTATATATATTTATGTATTTGTCAGTGGTGCTTCAGAAATGCTCGAACACTTTACCAACAACATTTCTTCTGAAAAGTCCCCCTTTCCTGTTGCATTGGTTTATAGGGCCTGTAAACCACAGACAGCACCTATGCATAGTAGAGAAGTACACAGAGTAGTCCTGGTACAGGATATTGTTGTTACCCTGCAAAAAAGTCTCAAGCGGAACTTGTGCCATTATCAAGTCTCGACTCATGATCCCCAGGAGATTTTTGAATGTTTTGTGAACGTTTTGTGGCACATTCCCAAGAAATTTCTTGTTTTTTTAACAAGTTTTTTTTAAACTAGTTCTAAATTGTGTCACCATTGGGGTTACCCAGATTCTCCCCAGTAGCAAACGTTCAATTCCTGAGTTGTGTTTGGAGGGGAGTGTGTGGACATTCAACACGTTACAACCACAGCTGGGTACCAAGTACTACAGGCAGGATACGGCCATTACGGGCTCTCCCACTCGTCTCTACCCACTGGCTTAGGGAGTCACCATTTTTTAACAACAGGGAGGGGAGGGTTTTTGCTTAATTTTTTTACAGCCCCCCGGTTAACGGGTCGAAATTTTTAATCCCCCCCCCCCTTTATGGGCCGAAAATCGGCGCGCGCGGGCTCTTTGAGGCATAGTAATGCGCGGACTTTTTGGCTCAAAACAGGCAAAATTATTTTAGGGGTCCAAATCTTTTTGCCGCCCCCCTAAACCCATCCCCCCCCCCCACTGTTGTTAAAAAATGATCACTCTCTTACTGTAGAAGGGCTCACCCACTGGGGTGACTTGTAAACCACTTGTGAGTCACTCACTCATGAATGTGGACCGAGCTACCCCATACTGAAACAGTAACATACCTCACATGTCGATTTTCAGAAATGCTCTTGTCCCTTATCGCCAGCCTCCAAGATTCCCTTGTCACAAGGATTAAGACAAGGGTATGTCAAAGACCTGAGATGGATACACGTCTGAGGCCCTAAATATACATACGGAGCCATTCATGAGAAGGGAGAAGGAGGGGGGGGGGAGGTTATTAAGGGTTTTATATGGCACGCTATATGTTGGTTGTAACAGTGCAGAGCCGGCCACGGTATACCAGTATGCACAGGGATAGCACCTAGGTAGATAGGAATGTGTTTATCTAAAGTCTATCACGAGACACCAGGTGGCAACACTCACCACGCCCATAGTCATACTCTCTGTAGGTTTACAACCATCTTCAGCAGACTGATGTATGGAGTTCAGCTTTATGTTATTGACCTCCTAATGACTATTAAAGTGACATGGTCCGATATTTAGGGCTCAAAAATCAATTTGGTTAAAACTGAACAAGAATGTTCAATATGGCCATATTACATATCCTACCCATTCTATTTAACACTATATCCCATATTTCAGTTTAGAATTCAATTTTCAGTGTTATCTCAATTCCCCCATTGAAAATACACGGTTAAATACTGTGTCTGGGCCATGTTAGACCCTCTAAATGGGTTCCTATTGCCCGTAGATGACATTATATCGTCCCACATCCTCCAAATATGATATTAAACTAACATTTGGAGCACATTTAAGTAGGATTTAAAATATGGAAAAAATCGGACCATGTGACTTTAAAGGCTCTGCTGGGAGAGTGAGGCATGTGCTGTAAGTTTAAGGTAACCAGACCGCTCAGAGCCTACCTCTGCAGATGACGGTGTGCCTCAGAATGGCCGGCAGGATATCAACCACCTGAGATATCACTATTTAATACCTGGGCGTCCCCCGGGCGTCTGGTGAGCGTCTGGTGAGCGTCTCCTTCACACCTGGCGGCTATTTATAGAACTGTGGGCGCCCCCTGGTGTGTGAGGGCATCGTAACGCGAGCCACAACGTGTAAACACGGGGGTGGGGGTGGGGGGCAGTCAAAAAGTCCCCCCCCCACTCCTGGTCCTCTCTATCCTACAGCACTAGCCAGCTCTACCCGCGTCCACAATGCACACTATAGGTGCAGAAATGCCACTCCCCTGTCGACACAAAGTGGGAAATCTGAAGATATTGGTCAATTTTATGTCGAACATTTCTGTAATTTAATACAGAAAGTCCAGCTGAAAAGTAAGAATTCCTGCAAAAGTAGCAATAGTGGCATCTCTTGTAGGGAGGGTTTGAACACTGGTCTGGACTACATGTAAAGGTGTGGATGATCTGCAAACTAAGTGTGGTCTCAAAGAAATCACCCGATTTGTGTTTCTATGTTCCTGGTTACCTGCACCTTTCTGGAGCTTTTTTGCATGAACCAGTGTAAACCCCCAAGTGCACTCTACTATTGACCAATGCGGCAAGAAAGGGGGACTTTTCAGAAATTATGTTGACAACGTTTCTGAACATTTCTGAAGTGTGACTGACAAAGCCATAAACATAGCCTCAAATACTTCATTCCAATACACACTACTCAGTATTTCAAAGATAACTGTCCCGTGAATCTCCTGATATGAGATGTTTGTTAACATCAGAACATAGCCATTACAAAACAAAGTTACAAGAATTCAGCTAAAACCAACATAAAACAACTTTATCATGACAGAGATGCCACTCAGTCGTCAACACAAAGTAGGAAATCATACAATTTTGGTCAATTTTCTATGGAAAATTAACCTATTTCAATAGAGAAATTCCAGCCAAAAAATATGAATTCCTACAATAGTAGGAAAAGTGGCATCTCTGAATCAGAAAAAAAAGGTCACCCTTTCTTGCTGCATGGGTCTATACCAAGAAGAGGTGAGTCAGACTGGCCTCACCAGGGCAAGGTCGTAAAAAGCCTGTGACAAGGGGGTCAGTAGGGACTGATGTATGGTTATTAAGGTCTGCTGTTAGGGCGGGGGGACTGGGAACTGAGGAAACCCTAGACTACTACTCCAGGCTACAACAGACGGCCTCTGGGCAGCTGGTATGGGCTATCATTATGAGGGGAGCAGGTGAACGTAGTGCTTTTAGTCCCTGAGCCAATAGTCCCTGTACTCCCTGAGCCAATGATCCCTGAGCCAATAGTCCCTGAGCCAATAGTCCCTGAGCCAATAGTCCCTGTACTCCCTGAGCCAATGATCCCTGAGCCAATAGTCCCTGAGCCAATAGTCCCTGAGCTAAAAGTCCCTGAGCCAGTGGTCCCTGAGCCAATAGTCCCTGAGCTAATAGTCCCTGAGCCAGTGGTCCCTGAGCCAAAGGTCCCTGAGCCAATAGTCCCTGGGCCATTAGTCCCTGGGCCAATAGTCCCTGAGCCAGTACAGTCCCTGAGCCAGTATGTACAGGGGAGAGCCTATCCTGGTTCTGGAGGCATGTACCAGGAGGCTCAGTAGTCGTGTGTCAAGCCTCCATTTGCCCTCTTTGTGTAGTTTACTTTGGAGCGTTCTCTCTCATTTACTATCTGTCCATCTTCTGTATAAATTAGATCAATGTTCTTTCCATGAAATGGCCTTTAGTAAGATACGCTTTCATAGAAATAGAACATCAACACCTCTGTGGGAGACCACACGTCAGTCAGGCAGAGTGTAATCAATGCATTGTCTCCCAATCATGTCCCTCACTTCACACCTGAGACAATGGGGACATGATTAAGGTGATTAAGCTAGAGGTGGGATGCCACCCATCAACCTTATTAGTGTTATCTGTGACCATTGTTCCCAGGTGCCAATAGGGCCTCATACTGTGAAGTACACCTGAGAGTTAAACAATCATAGACATGGCAGACAGGACCCACGTTACCTGACTGTTGGCTGCTACAGACTGTAGTGTAGATGGAGTACTCACCTGTCAAAGGAGAACAGAACATGCATAGCAATTAGTATTGTGCAGAACAGTACAGAAACAAACAAATTCACTTTATGAAAGAATCCCATTTATAAACATGAATGTTTTAAATGTGTTTATTAAGTAATTAATTACTTAAGCGTAATTACATGGATTCGGCGCATTGCCGTTCTTCCGCCAATACCTCTTTCTTTTGATAGGTCCTGATGTGGAATTGAATTGTATTTTTAAACTGACTCAACGTTTAGTTCATTTAGTGTCAAATAGTGTTGACAAGTAGATATACACTGACAGTGGAGTACTTGGTGACCCTGTCCGAGTGGCCAGTCCTTTGAAAGGTCAAGGACACTCTGTGGAGGGGTCACCAAGGTTAGAGGTCAAAGTTCAAGGTCAGGATGACCACCACAGGTGAAGCTAAACAAACCGGAAAACGGGGTCCCCCTTTGAGGTTCTGACAACTCACTTCCATCCCAAGTGTACCAAGGACCCTCACAAATATTTACCCACACCAGTGGATTAGAGTGAGACAACCTATTCAAATTTAAGCAAGAACTAACAGCACATTGAAGGGCGTGTTGAGGATTTAAGTGTTCGGGTTACCAACCGGGAGGCCACCGTGGGAGCTGACTGTGTGTGTAGAAGCCCCGGGGTGTTTTGTATACACGGGTGTGCAGCTGGTGAAGGGAGTTTTTGAGCAAAATCTTCCTCACCAAGGGTTCGCTTTCACCAAAATCCCCCTTAGCAAAGGTCACTTTTCAAATTGGTGGGGATTCCCTGCCTCCCCTGGTGGGGATTCCCTCCCTCCCCTTGGTGGGGATTCCCTCCCTCCCCATGTGGAGATTCCCTCCCTAGCCTGATGGGGATTCCCTCCCTCACCCTTGTGGGGATTCCCTCCCTCCCCTTGGTGGGGATTCCCTCCATCCCCCTGGTGGGGATTCCCTCCCTCCCCTTGGTGGGGATTCCCTCCCTCCCCCTGGTGGGGATTCCCTCCCTCCCCCTGGTGGGGATTCCCTCCCTCCCCCTGGTGGGGATTCCCTCCCTCCCCTTGGTGGGGATTCCCTCCCTCCCCCGCTGGGGATTCCCTCCCTCCCCCGCTGGGGATTCCCTCCATCCCCCTGGTGGGGATTCCCTCCCTCCCCTTGGTGGGGATTCCCTCCATCCCCCTGGTGGGGATTCCCTCCCTCCCCCTGGTGGGGATTCCCTCCCTCCCCCTGGTGGGGATTCCCTCCCTCCCCTTGGTGGGGATTCCTTCCCTCCCCCGCTGGGGATTCCCTCCCTCCCCCTGGTGGGGATTCCCTCCCTCCCCTTGGTGGGGATTTCCTCCCTCCCCCGCTGGGGATTCCCTCCCTCCCCCCGGTGGGGATTCCCCCCTCTCCCTTGTAGGGGTTCCCTCCCTCCCCCCGGTGGGGATTCCCCCCTCCCCCTGTGAGTGGGGAGTCTGGGGATGCCCCATGTGAGTACCGCTGGCACCAATCAGTCTGCCCGCCCTGCGCCCCATTATGTTACAACAACACGGCGGCAGGACTGGATAATAATACACCACTTGGCAGTAACAAAACACTGGTGTGAGACCTTTTTGTGGCCGCTGCCAGCTTGAGGCAAATTCTGGAACAGAGTCCTTTTACAAGGAAAACACCTGTGGGGTGTGGGTGCTGGTAGAGGGTTGTGTATACAGCCTGTTAGTGCGCTGTAAACCCTGACTATTAAGGTGGGTAGACCCCATAGTCTAGAAGTCCCCTGCATATTTTAAAGGTTTTTGGTAAATAAAAAACATATAAATGGAGCCGACAGTCTTGATGTGGTACAGGTATACCTTTCAGCATGCTAAATACCTGAGCCCCAGTAGAGTAGAGGTAAAGCGTTAGACTAACATGTGGGAGATCCTGGGTTCAAGCCATGGACAGGTCTTGCAGCACATTTTTGACTACACATGAAAATATAGCTCTAATATACAAAAATATGACCAGAAGTACCCCCTGGTGTGTTCTAAGACAACTCTAAGTGCATATGCGCAATGACCTGCGCAGTTGATGTGTTTACAATAGGGTCTAGCCACCTTAACTGGGGGTACTCTATAGGCACCACTACCCCAGGCTGCAGGGGTAAGGGCACCACTGCTTCAATGTTGGCATTTAAGGAAATTAAATATGGCAAAAACTGGATACAACCAGTGTCTGTAACTACTGTAAATTCTTTATTACACGTAGAAGTAGCACCGCTAACTTTGACAAATACCACAAGCTACACAGGGGTGGGGGTCTAAAAATTGTTATTTAAAGTCGCATAATCACCAAGCGTGTCCCAGTCTCAATTCTAGTACTGTTCTAGTCGAGTATGTGGTTAAGTGTGAGTGGTGAGAATGCCCCTTTGACTACTGTGGTATACTTATAAAAACTGTTGTATATGCAGAAGCCTATATAGACATATTTGGTATCAAATTAAAGCTCAGTCCGACTTGTGTACAAGCTACACGTTGACAGTGGTACAAGGGCTCGGGGTGGGGGGGGGGGGGGGTAGTCACTCTTTGATACTAGGTACCAACGGCAAAACTACAGCCCCCCTATTTGGACATTTGACAGCCCCTTGAAAAGGTGTATTATTTTTACAGCCCCTTATTTTCTAAGAAGTCAGATGACAGCCCACTGTTAAGAGGCCTCTTCTATTTAACATAAGATTATTTTGGAATTTTATAGATTACTCAAGTCATATATGAGATTTAAGGGTTCATTATTTTTACTTCAATTGTGACAGACCCTAATTTTGTACTTTTATCAAATTAACAGCTCCCCTTTTTTCTTGCTCTGGCGAGCGCACAGCCACAGCTCTTCGGGGTTGTTACCACAGTTGGTACCCATTCCTATACTGAGTACCCCCCTGGGTACAGGTGTAGGAGACAGGTGTGGGAGAGGTGGCAGACAGGAGGGTTCCTGCTGGGTACATACCTGCCACTACTCACCTGTATCCATGTTCTCACCTGTACTGTCACCTCCCTCCCAACAGGTGGCTGACAGCTAGACTACCACCCTGTAGGGTACCCCCTCACAGCTAGGAGGCTGTAGGGTCCTATACTGGGACTCTAACACAGGTAGCGTACCATCATGAGGGACAGGTAGCGTACCATCATGAGGGACAGGTAGCGTACCATCATGAGGGACAGGTAGCGTACCATCATGAGGGACAGGTAGCGTACCATCATGAGGGACAGGTAGCGTACCATCATGAGGGACAGGTAGCGTACCATCATGAGAGCTAGGAGGCTGCAGGGTCATATATAGTGAGACTCTGAGCACACCTCTTCCCTCACATCTATAATACCCACTGTTGACATACAGTGGGTTGTATCCACATCTCTGTCCCTACAGTGTGACTCCTGTAACATCTATTTGGAGATACCTAATGCTACTGCTATAGGTCGTAGCTAAGGAACATTGGTGTGTGCCTTTTTATCAACAATATCTTAGACTAAGTGACCCTTTATCTTTGACATACTGTGGTGGGACTCCAGTCACCGCTATTTTAAGACACCTAATGCTATTCTCAAGAGTTCTGACAAAATATTGCATTCCATGGTGAATACAGCAGCCTCATTGATTTAACCAATGTTTTTTTAACACACACCCCTCCCCCATAGAATAACCCTACCAGTATCTCACAGCCTGTCACATCATCATCATTGATTATTTCACCACTATAAAGTAGCTTAAATCTTCTAATAATTCTCATAAAATTTTGTCTATATCTCTGTTTTATTTTCTCTTACAGAAGACCCCTAAGAAGACCAAGCCGCCTTCAGGATGGGGAGCATCTCTGTGTGTCCTATCAACAGTACCTGAGCAAGGAGTTCAGAGCAACATGGACCTAGTTCTGGATATACACCTTGTGGATGTATAACTATGGCATGAATCTATGCATTTTGGATACCATAGTCACATGAAACCATGCACTTTGGATACCTATATGCATTGGTGATCTGATTATGATATGAGGCTATGTCTCCTGAATAGCATTGCTATATGGATCTATACAGCATGCATTTAACATGAATGTATACAGTGGATGTACTAGCAATATGAATCTATGCTTTTACTTCTCACATGGATTAACAAGTGTGAATATACCTACGATATGCATCTATGCACTGTGGATATCTTAGTGATTTGAACTTATGCACTGAGGATATAGTAGTGATGTGAACCTACGCACTGAGGATATGTAAGTGATACAAACCTATGCACTGCGCATATAGTAGTCATATGACTCTATGCTTTCTGAATGTTAGTCATATAAACCTATGCCCTGTGCATATAGTAGTGATGTGAACCTATGCACTCTGGATATTGTTGTGAAGTGAACCTATGCTGTGTAGATATAACTTTCACGTGTATATCTACGTGGATACAATGGTGACTTAACACGGTAGATCTTGGATCCACTTCTGCCATAAACCCCGATGAGGATTACCCGATGGATTACGCTGTGTGGCCACATCAGTGAGTGATACAGTGTGTGCTGTACTCAGTATTCACATGAGGTTTGTCCCTGTTTGTTGTCGGTAACCACGGTGACATGATGGCGGCCCGCTGGTTGCCGGTGAGTACCTTAGTGTTGGTAACCATGGTGCTGCTGGTACCTCCATGTCAGTGTAGGCGTCACCATGGTGACCAGAAGGGCGGTCGGGGAACCAGCTCCAGTCGGAGGTACCAGCAGCCCAAGGAGACAAAAGGCGTCCTCAAGAAACACGCGGAGGTCAGCGTGCAATTCACCGAGCGCCTCGACCGACACTTCTCGCTGCCATGCCCCGACCGCTGCTCCTGTCACCTCTTAAAGATCTACTGTGACGGCCAGGGGCTGACCCAGCTCCCCCGGCATCTACCCCCGGAAGCCGAGGTGCTCATGGCCAAGGACAATAACATGAAGCGCATCTGGCAGATGTACCTTGCCGGGATGTCCTCCCTGAAACATCTCAATCTGAAGAACAATAAGATTCAATATGTTGAGTCGAGTGCTTTTATTCATCTTGAGCATTTGAACTCATTGAATCTGATGGGTAACCGCCTGCGGTACTTATCAGCGGATGTTTTCCGCAAAAAGAAACATCTCCAGTTTTTGTCGCTGAAGGACAATAAGATTGGAAACATTGAAGGATTGTTCCGGAAACTTCCAAGTTTACATCTTCTCAACATGGGAGGGAACAGGGTGAGGCGGGTCTCGGAGATGACCTTCAAGCACAACCCAAGGTTACGAGTACTGGATCTCCATGACAACAGAATCACTTTCATCAACAAGTACTCTTTCAAGGGCCTGCCCCTTCTTAAATTCCTCATCCTGAGGGATAACCCGTTAACTAGGGTGGACCTGGACTTTAAGCTGAACTTCCACCTAGAGTTACTTGACTTTACAAACTGCAAGTTAACCCGGATGGTGCAGGGTCTTCCACACAGCATCCGCGACCTCCGACTAGCCGAGAATGCAATCACAAAATTAGAGGATGATGATTTTAAAACGACGCGGAAAATCCGCCTTCTGGTGTTGAATCAGAACCGGATAGAGCGCGTGAGTAACGGGACGTTCAGGAGGCTGTGGCAGCTGTATGACTTGTATCTGAGTAAAAACCGCATTGATACGATCCCTGAGAAGCTGCCGACGACGCTCCACGGCTTCTACGCTAACCACAACTACATCCGACACATCAAACAGGCAGTGTTCGAGAGGATCCCCAATCTGGAATTCCTCTTCTTGAAAGCCAATATAATTCAGAATGTGGATGCCAATGGCTTCAGGGGCCTCCTCAAACTGAAGAGTCTAGACCTGAGTCAGAACGGCCTGCAGGATCTACAGCCATTGGCTTTCAGTAATCTGACAAAGCTGCAGGTGCTCGATTTGTCAGAAAACCCACTCGACACGATGGAGCACAACTGCTTTGACGGTTTGCGGAACCTGCACATTCTGCAGATGTCGTCGGTGGCCACCAGCAAGGACACGCCCCCCGTCATCTTCAAGGACATGCGAAGGTTATTGTTTCTTGACCTTCAGAACAGCTCCAAGTTGGTGCGCCATCTCTCAGAGAATCCCTATGTGCTCCGCTATCTCCGCTCCGTAGAGGATCTGAACCTTATCGATGATGGACTTTACGGTTTGCCGAAATCCTTCCCGAGGCATTTTCCGCATTTGAAGACGGTGAAGATGGTGGGTAACCCCTGGCACTGTGACCTCTCCATCTACTGGCTGACCTTGTGGATGAGAGGGTCAAAGGTCAACTTCTTCAAGGCCGACAAAATGGTGTGTGCCTCTCCACCCCGTCTTAAAGGTCGCAAAATCAAGTCTCTTAGAGAAGACGAGCTCCCGGCGTTGCCACCACCAAACTTGAAAAAGTCAAATCTCACAATCTACGAGATCCCTTTCAAACATTCTCTCAAGAAAAATGTCACACTGGTTTTTAATATCTCAGTGGCTGAGGGCAATAAGGATGGCAAGGGCAAGTTAGCCAAGATACAGTTCGCAAAGCACAAGAGTCGCCCACAGTCGAAACAAGTGAGTAAGCGACATAAAAAGACTAAGCGCCCCTTCAATGATGTGATCCTCGGGGACGACTCTGGGGCGGTGTACCAGAGCAGTGGTAGCAGTGGGAGCATTGACCCCAGCCTGCAGGAGCAAACACAGCAAAAGGCAGACTCCAAACCTGACATTAAGTCTACACTACCCCCGGGTAAGCGGCCCAGAGGTAAGAGTAGCGAGGACACAGACGGCTCGGGGAACATAGCCGTGACCGGGGCCCTGGCCCTACGAGCCCTCCGAGAAAGTTCCGGTGAATCGGAACCTTTCCTGACTTAAAACTGCTCTTCTATCTGTGTTATTCTTGTAAAAAAAAAAGTAATCTTTTTTTGTAATCTAAATTTTTATTTTATTTTGTCTAACATCCATCACTGCCCTCATCATTACTGGAGTTATATGAACTGGGGTCAGTCAGTGACTTGGTGAAAGAAAAAGAAAAGGACTAGAAGCCATATACTGATAAAGGAGGAAGAGGCATTTGATGTGTAAAATAGAGGATTGTACTACAATCTAATGCTATAAGCTGCTACATAGTTGTTAGTGAATGGCAGAGGCATGTAAACCAAGTCTACTTATAAACCTTACCAATGCAAATCTGAACTGTCTAAACCTTCATACCAATTCAAATCTAAACTGTTGTAAATTCTAAAACATATTATTTTTATCTCCATATATTATGCATTGAGATTATACTATGGTGTTCACTGTGTATATTAATGTACTCACAGAAAGGCATTGATTCATAGATAAGATATTCACATGTATTATAATGTTGAAAAAATACCAGCAATAAAAATGTACATTTCTGTAAGCTGTTGAGTAGAATACGCAAAATATTTAATGTTTATTCTTGTACACATCATTTATTTCAAAATGTGACATTTTGGCCATGGTTTAAATGAACGTTGGTATCAAATCTGATTGATTATAGCAATGTTTTGTCAACATGTCATCAAGGGCCACATTATGCATTTGTTACATTTCTCTCATCACTGCACGTGACCTATCAACCATGTTTATAAAAGAAATTCCTATGACATTACCAACATTGTAAGCTTTAACTTATCTAAAGAAAAAGGTAAATCAACATTTATTCTGAATCCACAAAAAACTACTTTTGTGGCGTAGGTGGTGATGAGAAATAAATCTGTCTTTTTAACACGTCCAAACATGACGTCTGAAACTTTTATTGCCCAGCAACAGATTAGGTCTACATAAATATAATCGGACACACGTTGGGGGTGGCCCTGTGGGGTGAGGGTATTGTAATTTTGAGTTTTATAAGTGTATTTATTTGATTAGATCATCTTCGAAAACACACTTACATAGTCAAAGTACACTGATCAGGACCTGCGGTGTATTTCCGCTGGTTTCCTGATAGTGTTTCCGTATAATATAACTTTACATACAATTAACTGACGTCTGAAATGCAGTATATAACATAAGGTATGGTAATAAGGGTAATCTTATATTGAGATATTTATTAATCGTGAAATTGCCAAGTCCATTATAAGCTGGCCGCCTATAGTGGGCCCCGGCCATGGGGGTGGTGTGGGTTCTATGGTATTGACGTCGTATATGAAACATATACAGCATATTTACAGCTACAATACGGCCCAGAAGTCGCACCGTTAAGGGCCGCATCATGCTTACTATAGATCAATGCAGCAGGAAAGGGTGACTTTTTATAAAAGTTGTTGATAAAGTTTATGAACATTTCTGAAGTAAGACCGACAAATACATGAATATAACCTCAAAATCCTGCATTCTAAAATACATTATTTGAAAGATAATTGTCCTGCGAATCTCCTGATATAAGATGTTTGCAAAGATAACAATTACAGAAAATGTTATAAGGATTCTGCTAAAACCAACGTAAACACAACTTCTTAGGAAAAGTCAACCTTTCTTGATGCATTGGTCTATAGCTTGTGCTCTTCATCGCCATGATGCATGAATGCAGCTGTGGCGAGTAACTCTCCTAGTGCTGCATTTATGCATCATGCTAATCCTATGAGGCGCCGGGTATGGGGCCCATACACTCCTGAGGGGTCGGCATGATGCATAAATGAAGCCATGGCGAGTAACTCCCCATTACTGCATTCATGCATTACGCTGAGCCTACAAGGCCAAGACACCTCCGAGGTATAGAACCAGAAATTACTGCAAAAGTAGACAAAAACGGCATCTCTAACTGCATGATGACGAAGGGTATAGTCAAGACCGGAGAATTTGGCGAAACTCCCCACTGAGAGGTCGTAATCCCCTATTTTGGGTGTTAGCTCATTAACATCAGATACCATCACCTCTCACCATTTAAACAACCCATTTAAACATTCAGCAACTCACCCTATTCTGAGAATCACACTCTCAGACATCACAGGTTTACAGTGGTCATTTATGATGGACAGTGGACCCTGGAGGTGATAAAACTGGCCACAGGGCATTTAGGGGTGCTCCTCACTGTGAGGGTTACATTCAGCTAATGACCCCCTGCAGTTCTATCAATTAACTCTTTGGCGGCTTCGGCAAATTCTCCGGTCTTGACTATATAGCACATTAAGGCACTATGCGGCCCTTAACGGGTTAGTACGCGGCTCAGTGTAAAGCCTGCAGGATGTAATTTAAGTATACCATTACTGTTTTATTCAAGTTGTACATTTACCAAATATGTCGTTGTACATTTCATTGAAAACATGTAACTAAATTGCTTGGAGAACTGTATTGCATCAAGTCTTTGAATATCAACACGTTTGATAGTTTACTAGATCATTTATCAAAGGTGATGAGTATTTCTTAAGGTTAAATGGATATTTACAATAGAATTCAAACATTAGCATTGTATTAAAATTATTTATTTGGAGATCAAATATGTAACGAAAAAAGATTCTTAGTATCCGAATCACATGAATCAGTGTTCTATGTTTTAAAAAAAGAAGTGAATAAATGAGTTTTTGGTCTCCGGCCCTCTCCTGACAACACTGGATGAATTCTCATCTACCGTAAATTCCCGCGTACTACCCGCATCTCGCGTATAACCCGCACCCAAACTCAGGAGAATTCTATAACCCATTTTTGGATCTGAACATTTGTAATTTAGTGTTGTTTTATAGTGATAAAAACGCTCATATAACCCGCACCCTATATAGGGATATCTGGTATCAAATGAAAGCTGAGTTTGGTTCGCGTACATCCCGCGGGTAGTATGCAGGACTTTACGATATTTAATATGAAAATACGTACATCTAACTCATATCCTGTCGTGTTCAATGCAAATACAGTATACATACATATATATATATAATAGCTGTAGTTTTCTACCTCACCTATAGCACTACGCTAACAGTTACTATAACGTACACTTTAACCCTTTAAGGGCCGCACAATGCATTAATGCCCTTAGTCGGCATGATGCATGAATGCTGCCCTGGCGATTAACACGCTAGAGCTACAGTCATGTCTCATGACGACCCTACGGGGTTGAGATACTCCTGAAGGGACAGCATGATGCAACAATGCAGCACAGGTGAGTTACTCCCCAGGGCTGCATCATGACGTCAAATGTTACTTTTTTAGTGACATCCATCCTTAAAGGGTTAAGGGCCACATAATGTTGTCATGTTTCATGAATGCAGCACCGGCGAGTCACTCGCCGTGGCTGCATTCATGCATCTTGATAACCAAGGGTATTAAAGCAGTATGCGGCCCTTAAAGGGCTAGATATCAGAATGTATACCACCGACTCGATACCAGTGAGAATAGTGCAACATGTCTATATTATCTTCTCTCAATTTGCCTTCAAATATTCTACATTTAACGCAATATTCATGTTAAATAAACAAACGTATACTTCCACTCTCGATGTCTCTTGTATGTTCATCCTCTTAGTCTGAGTATGTAAGGGTTGGTTCTAATAGTTTATCCTGGGGTTTATCTTCTCACTTAAAGGAATTAGCCAAAACATGCATTAGATGCTTTAGTGATAAGCAGTAGTTTACCCTCTCATACAGTAAAGTGTTGGATACTGAAAATGTATCTATAGGGTAACTATTTGTATAAGCATCATTATCAGTATTATCATGGAAATCTGTGGCAGTTACCAATAGTCCCAAGGGGGGTTGGAAGCTACACACAGAAAAGTAAAAGTGTCAACTGTGTCTCCCACGTGGCTCTGGTAAAATAGAGAGTCAAACAGCTAATGACCCTGCTTATATGAAGGGTCAACTTGAGTTGACTCTCTACCATCAGTGTCAACTTGAGTTGACTCTCTACCATCAGTGTCAACTTGAGTTGACTCTCTACCATCAGTGTCAACTTGAGTTGACTCTCTACCATCAGTGTCAACTTGAGTTGACTCTCTACCATCAGTGTCAACTTGAGTTGACTCTCTACTATCAGTGTCAACCCAGTGTTGACCCTTCTTATAAGCAGCGTCAATAGCTGTTTGACACTCCATTTTACCAGAGCCACGTGGGAGACACAGTTGACTCCTTTACTTTTCTGTGTGTAGGGATGGAGAGATGATGATACATTTTAAACCCCAACACAGAGTTAGTCTGGCACACAACACCGTTTTTAGAACCTGGTATTTCAAATCGACCAATCACAGGGTTTAGTTTGAGGGTGTCTATATCCCATAGACCCCGCGGTATTCAGCCTTTCACGTAGGGTAATTAAAATGTAATCAAAAGGCAATTAAATACCAAGTTCTAAGTCGGATAGATCCCATCAACTCGGGGACTATATGATTTAGACAGCCTCTCTACGGTCGGTGCATGTCTTAATCCCATAGACATCTCGTACAGGGATCTATCCTCAACATAGTCTATGCCAGGTTGGAGAGAAGGCATCAAATCTCGGGTTACTTTCCAGTTGGTGTAAAAACGGTTATTTCCCCCCATGTAGCAAACAAACATCTAATGTTACCCCGACATGTAGGTACAACCAGGCCCGGCACGCACAGGACATTTCATCAAGTCCTTATGTGTTAGACCTGCCGTCAAACGTGATTGATGAAGATACATTACTTTGCCTATACACAAGGGCGGACCTAGGATTGGAATGGGGGATCCAATAAACACTTAAAGTGACATGGTCCGATTTTTTCATATTTTAAATCCTGCTGAAATATGTTCCAAATGTTAGTACAATATCATATTTTGAGAATAGGGCACAATACAATGTCATCTATGGGCAACAAGAGCCCAATTAGAAGTCCAGATGTGGCCCAACTATAGTATTTTATAGTGTATTTTCAATGGGGGAATTATAGTGTGCACTCCAAAATTAGTAAATTAAGCCATAATCTGATAATTAGTCGAATTCTAAGCTGAATCCTAGGAAATGAGATTAAATAAAGTAGCTAGTACATGGCGTGTGGCTAAAGGGAACATTCTGATTTATTTTGAATGGAATTGATTTTTGAGCCCTGATTATTGGACCATGTCACTTTAGATACTGAAAATTGTCGTGCCGGTTCAAAATATCTTTTGAACATTTTTAGAGAAATTACAAGAGGGGTCCGGACCTCCCGGATTTGCTCCCTGGACCCCTTCCTGAATTTATACATGTTAATCATTTGTTTAACAGTTATTTAAGTTTTTAGGTAGTAAAGTGTGAAAGAATTTTGTTCTATTTCTATATTTTTCTATTTCGTCTTCTATATAATTCTCAAGGTGTCCGTGACCCAAAGAATAAAAAAAAAGTGTGGCCATTCTAAGAGAGTCCAAAGAAAACACCTGTCGAGCTCGAATCCAATGGTCTAGACCTAAATATAAACAAGCGTTGTAATGGCAGGGTTCGAGGCTATATATAGTATCTTGTATAGGTCTGAGCACCTCAAGTAGAGGCTGCAGAACGAGGTCAAGGGTCAGGGGTCATGGGGCGGGGGTCAGAGGTGAGTTGACATCCGGGCAGTCGGCTACCTGCGTCCAGACGGCGTTCTGTCTGCTCTGGGCTCCTTCTATATAGTCCTACTTTTCAACTGTTAAATAGTTAATGCCTTCATAGTGCTTTCATGCATTATGTCTCATTTATTGTCATAACGTTTAAAATCAGAGATGCCACTCCCTGGTCGACAAAAAGTAGGAAATCTTAAGATTTTGATCCATTTTCTGTAGGAAATTAGCACAATTTAATACAGAAATTCCAACGAAGAAAACAGTAATTAGGAAGTAGGAAAAGTTGCATCTCTGTTGCAACCCTGGCGAGTAACTCACGCATTTAGTTTTCACGTTGACTTTATAGGTTGGTAGGGGGTGTTGGTCAGAGTGTGACAAACAATGAAGAATGTAATAAATGTATTAATCTTGCTATTACACAAAGTCATGGCCTTCAGCCATCTCTTTTATCATGCACTTCTTTATTTTTATATACTTTTTTTTTATACTTTTTATATACTTTTTTTTTATTTCAATCTCAATTTTTTTTACATATACGAGAAGGAGATTGAATGTATTTTAAAATCAGGCCCTCGACCTAAATGCTTTCAGTATAAATAAAAGAATCTACATTGAAAAAACGATCTACAATTTTCGAGTTTTGACACGAGAATAGCAAGAGTTCCGCTTGAGATTTTGTTTGCAGGGAGTCCATTCAAAGGGCTGCAATCTATAGTGCCCCACTCTCTTGCCCATGAAAAAGAAATCGATCCAAAAAAATCAAATGAGAATTACATTGAGCATCTAAGATATGGAAGCACCTTTCAATTCCAAAACATGTCCACCACGAGGATGGACAATTGAAAAGGCCTTGGCACAAATAAACCCCAGTGGTTGTATAGTCTACCAGCACTGTGGGAAAACAACCGTGTGTAAACCCCTTAAGGACGGCATAATGCCTTAATGCATCACGCCCTTGGTCGTCATGATACATGAATGCAGCCCTGGTGAGTAACTCGCCAGTGATGCATTCATGCATCATGCAGACCCTACGCGGTTCAGATACCCCTGAAGGGTCGGCAGGATGCACCAATGCAGCACCGGCGAGTCACTCGCCGGGACTGCATTGACAACAAATGTCATCTTAATTTTAGCGACAAGTGTCCTTAAAGGGTTAAGGTCTCGGCTGTATGATTGTGATCCATAACCACGTCAAGATATAGCATCTTTGTTTTATCTCAAAACACACAAACAAGGCATTTTTCTACTGTTTATGTTGTGGTGTTAGGAGACATGTATAAAATAAACAAATGTCTCGCATTACAAACATACACATTCTAGCGCCTCACAACTTCCATATTCCCTTATGGACGGTTTGGGCATGGGTTATTCCCCCGGGGGCGGGGGGGGGGCACTCAGATCTGAAATCTGAAACTACCCTCCTCCAAATGCCCCACGGAAGCGGTAGCGGTCGATGTAAAATTTAGGGGGCAGTGACTTCTTGTACCCTCAATAATAGGGGCGGTTACTCTAGAGGAGGGGCTAGTCATTGGGTCTCTTTAACATAAATGATGAAATGTAGAGAAAACAATCATTATCCATGTCTACTGCACTGTTTGTATCAGGAAATACAGGTAGTGTTACAGGGGTACCTGAAATAACAGGGGTGGTGACTTATATGTGAGGAATCAGGGGGCGGTCCTTTGCATTTATGAGGGGCAGTGGTTTGGCAGCCCCAGTTTTTAGTCAGGCGATAGTTTGGCAAAGAGTGAGTGCCCCCCCCCCCCCCCCCCCAAGGGTTATTCCTTGAAGTCTTTAGGCACAGCATTTTGCTGAAAGGCAATATTTGTCGTCAGAAAACACCCACATTATTTTCAGTATTAAGAATTTATCCATGACGTATTAAATGCACATCTAAAAGTGAGTATAATTTTGTTGCTCTGGACAATAAGTCAGTAGATTTTCTCTAGTATAGTCAGTGATCAGTCGCTTATTGCTAAAGTTACCCTGGCATTATTTTCACCTTTCTCCCCTCAAACGTCTGTATCTTTGTATTAACCCTTTCAAGGCCTCATATTTTTAAATACATTACGCCTAATAGCTTCATGATGCTAGAATGCAGCCCTGGCGAGTAACTCGCCAGGGCTGTATTCTAGCATCATGCCAACCCTAAGGATTGAGCGTTCTCAAAGGGTCGGCATGATGCACTGGTCTGGTCCATGCAATTACTGATCGGGGCTGCATTGGTGCAACTAGATGACAAATGTGATCACTTTTTAGCGACATGCCGTCCTTAAAGGGTTAAAGGGTTAACTGACTGGGTGTATCGCTGTTATGGTTCAGGAGGACAGACCAGGGGTCACTTCCTGTCACTCCCCTTTTCATTTACCACTTGACTTCACCTCAAAACCACTTATCCCTGACAATGAGTAACGTCCCCCCCTCCTGCCTTCTGTGTTGTGTCTCATTCAGACTGTAGGGTGGTCAGTAATGGGGGTTTCTCTCAGGTGTAGAGGGGGTGGTACTTAACCCTTTAAGGACCGTATAGTGCCTTAACCCTTTAAGGACTTATGTCGCTAAAAGATGCGCTCGCTGGTGCTGCATTGGTGCATCATGCTGACCCTTTGGGGGTATCTCAACCCTATAGGGTCGACATGATACTTGAATGCAGCACTGGCGAGTTACTCGCCAGAGCTGCATTCATGTATAATGATGACCGGGGGCATGATGCATTGAAGCATTAGGTCATCCTTAAAGTGAGTATATCCGATGTGTGGGATAAAAAAAAAGAAATTTCCCTAATAATGAGTCAGGATGTTACCAAATATCATACTTAACTTCCCGTCTACTCTTTTCCCCTTGATTCCCACAGATATTGCCCAAATTTGATTTTATTTCCTAAAATATAGTCATTTTTGAATAAAATCGTGCACGATTTTAATGCCCCATGGTAAAAACACTAGAAAAACCATGGTTGGAGCCCATGGGACCCACTTTCTGAGCTGCTACTTCCCATGGATACCATTTTAATGTACTCCAACCCATAAACAATATACTTTTTACGTATTGAAACACATTTATGTAGGATTTAAAATTTGACAAAAATGGGATATACCCACTTTAATGGGTTAATACACCTTTGAGATTGAAATTGTAAGAATTGTCTAGTGCCATATTGCCTAAACAGAATGTTATTGCTGTACTTATTGATCGAATGATTATACATGGTAGAGATATAATAACAGCTTGCTGATGTCTCTACCATTCCTTATTCACTCATATTCATATTATGGCTATTTAATGCGTGTTATACGAACGGAATCATGATGTATACATATCCACACCAGCCAGGAAGAATTGTAATGACGTAGAAACTTGAGTGAATAAAGATAACTTGTTCATAAAAAAACAGTATGCCCCTTAGTCTGCACGATGCATGATGCATTCAAGCATCAAGAAGACCAAGGGTATTGAACGTTTGCAACTGGGGAGAATGTGGGGAAGTAACCATAACACAAGAAAGACATAAGATATTCCGTAGAAATGTAAACATGTAAAAAGTTAGAACTTGTTCAAAAAACTCGTTCAAAAAACAAGAAATTCCAGGGAATACATTCACAAATTCTCCTGGGGATCACGCATCAAGACTCAAGAATGGCACAAGTCCCACTTAAGATT
The DNA here is from genome assembly GCA_947462335.1 of Harmothoe impar. NCBI lineage: Eukaryota > Metazoa > Annelida > Polychaeta > Phyllodocida > Polynoidae > Harmothoe > Harmothoe impar. The sequence continues at coordinate 11,600,401 of OX381716.1, forward strand.
CTGTTTGTGCAGGGACATGCTGTCCTTAAAGGGTTGACGGCGGTCAGTAATGGGGTTGTCTCTCAGGTAGAGAAGTGGGCGGTAGTTAAAGACCAATAAAGACATCTGGGAACTACCCAACCCTGAAACTATCCCTGCCTGCTGGGGGGTTGGGGCTCTACACTTGGGTCAAATAAAAAAAAGTGTTTTTCAGGTTACCCGACCCCACCTAGAAAGACAGGGCAGATCCAATTTTATCCAATTTTGAAAATTATTCTTTAGGTGATTTTGGTGCTATTGACAGCTATTTGAGCTGTTGGTGAGGCTGACACAGGCTGCCTGTAGTAGGTCTGTGAGCTGTTGGTGAGGCTGACACAGGCTGCCTACAGTATGTCTGTGAGCTGTTGGTGAGGCTGACAGAGGCTGCCTGTAGTAGGTCTGTGAGCTGTTGGTGAGGCTGACAGAGACTGCCTACAGTATGTCTGTGAGCTGTTGGTGAGGCTGACAGAGGCTGCCTGTAGTAGGTCTGTGAGCTGTTGGTGAGGCTGACAGAGGCTGCCTGTAGAAGGTCTGTGAGCTGTTGGTGAGGCTGACAGAGGCTGCCTGTAGTAGGTCTGTGAGCTGTTGGTGAGGCTGACAGAGGCTGCCTACAGTAGGTCTGTGAGCTGTTGGTGAGGCTGACACAAGCTGCCTACAGTAGGTCTGTGAGCTGTTGGTGAGGCTGACAGAGGCTGCCTTCAGTAGGTCTGTGAGCTGTTGGTGAGGCTGACACAGGCTGCCTACAGTAGGTCTGTGAGCTGTTGGTGAGGCTGACACAGGCTGCCTACAGTAGGTCTGTGAGCTGTTGGTGAGGCTGACACAGGCTGCCTACAGTAGGTCTGTGAGCTGTTGGTGAGGCTGACAGAGGCTGCCTACAGTAGGTCTGTGAGCTGTTGGTGAGGCTGGCAGAGGCTGCCTTAAGTAGGTCTGTGAGCTGCTGGTGAGGCTGACACAGGCTGCCGATACATGTAGTAGGTCTGTGAGCTGTTGGTGAGACTGACAGAGGCTGCCTGCAGTAGGTCTGTGAGCTGTTGGTGAGGCTGACAGAGGCTGCCTGTAGTAGGTCTGTGAGCTGTTAGTGAGGCTGACAGAGACTGCCTACAGTATGTCTGTGAGCTGTTGGTGAGGCTGACAGAGGCTGCCTGTAGTAGGTCTGTGAGCTGTTGGTGAGGCTGACAGAGACTGCCTGTAGTAGGTCTGTGAGCAGTAGGTGAGGCTGACAGAGACTGCCTGTAGTAGGTCTGTGAGCTGTAGGTGAGGCTGACAGAGACTGTCTATACTAGATCCCAAATACATATTACCTCCCTTTATAACCCCTCTATTTACCCCATGATTAGATATCTCACATAAACAACATCTCTAAGCACCTTACATAAAGTCCCCCTATTCCCATGCACCCATGCATAAGTCCCGTACCTACTTGTCTATTTCTCCATTTTCAATTTCTCCCCTGCTTCACTCTAAATACAACTCCATCATGATTGATGTGGCAAGAATTGCCTATGGATCCTTAATCCGTTAAGGACTGACGTCGCTAAAAATGGCATTTGTCGGGTCCCATAGGGTCAGCATGATGCTTGAATGCAGCACTGGCGAGTTACTCACCAGGGCTGCATTCATGCATCATGACGACCAAGGACATGATACATTAAGGTATTATGCCGTCCTTAAAGGGTTAAAGGACCACACAATGCAAGCCTCAACCCGTCAAGTTAATTTCTCATCCTACTGCAGCTTCAATGCTTCTCGTTTATTTCTCATCATAATGCATTAGCACCATCGCAGCGCCTAACTCGCTAGTACTGCATTAGTGTCTCACATACACATACTGACCGGTCAGGAGCATATTAACCCTTCAGTGCATTCATACACACTAAAGTATACAGCACATTAGGCCCTATGCAGCCCTTACAGGGTTAGAAGGCCCCTCTGAGGGGACCCCTATACCAACAAGAAGCACATTAAGTGGGATAAAGATGACCTTGTGGCCACGTCAATTTATAAGTGAGTCGCTTCAAAGAGCTTGTTTTCCCGTGTAGATGATGATAAATGCAGCCAGGTGTCGCTCTATAGAGATAATAACACCTGCCCGGGGACGCGTTTCATCAGGAATTATTTTTTAAAGAACAATTTTAAATTTATTTGGCATTTTGTTATATCACAGTTATACAGAGTCCTTCGATAATTTAGGACACTTTTTTCACCTCCCTCATTTGTATCTTAATTATTATCCTGTCCCATGAGAGCGAGGTACTGTCCTGGGAGAGTGTAGCACTGTCCTGGGAGAGTGTGACACTGTCCTGGGAGAGTGTAGCACTGTCCTGGGAGAGTGTGACACTGTCCTGGGAGAGTGTAGCACTGTCCTGGGAGAGTGTAACACCGTCATGGGAGAGTGAGGTACTGTCCTGGGAGAGTGTGACACTGTCCTGGGAGTGTAGCACTGTGCTGGGAGAGTGTGACACATTCCTGGGAGAGTGTAACGATGTCCTGGGAGAGTGTGACACATTCCTGGGAGAGTGTAACGATGTCCTGGGAGAGTGTGACACATTCCTGGGAGAGTGTAACGATGTCCTGGGAGAGTGTAACACTGTCCTGGGAGAGTGTAACATTGTCCTGGGAGAGTGTGACACCATCCTGGGAGAGTGTAACGATGTCCTGGGAGAGTGTAACGCTGTCCTGAGGGAGTGTAGCACTGTCCTGGGAGAGTGTAACACTGTCCTGGGAGAGTGTGACACTGTCATGGGAGAGTGTGACACTGTCCTGGGAGAGTGTGACACATTCCTGGGAGAGTGTAACGATGTCCTGGGAGAGTGTGACACATTCCTGGGAGAGTGTAACGATGTCCTGGGAGAGTGTAACACTGTCCTGGGAGAGTGTAACATTGTCCTGGGAGAGTGTGACACATTTCTGGGAGAGTGTAACGATGTCCTGGGAGAGTGTAACGCTGTCCTGGGAGAGTGTAACATTGTCCTGGGAGAGTGTGACACCATCCTGGGAGAGTGTAACGATGTCCTGGGAGAGTGTAACGCTGTCCTGAGGGAGTGTAGCACTGTCCTGGGAGAGTGTAACACCGTCCTGGGAGAGTGAGGTACTGTCCTGGGAGAGTGTGACACTGTCCTGGGAGAGTGTAGCACTGTCCTGGGAGAGTGTGACACTGTCCTGGGAGTGTAGCACTGTGCTGGGAGAGTGTGACACATTCCTGGGAGAGTGTAACGATGTCCTGGGAGAGTGTGACACATTCCTGGGAGAGTGTAACGATGTCCTGGGAGAGTGTGACACATTCCTGGGAGAGTGTAACGATGTCCTGGGAGAGTGTAACACTGTCCTGGGAGAGTGTAACATTGTCCTGGGAGAGTGTGACACCATCCTGGGAGAGTGTAACGATGTCCTGGGAGAGTGTAACGCTGTCCTGAGGGAGTGTAGCACTGTCCTGGGAGAGTGTAACACTGTCCTGGGAGAGTGTGACACTGTCCTGGGAGAGTGTGACACTGTCCTGGCAGAGTGTGACACCATCCTGGGAGAGTGTAACGATGTCCTGGGAGAGTGTAACGATGTCCTGGGAGAGTGTAGCACTGTCCGGGGAGAGTGTAGCACTGTCCTGGGAGAGTGTAACACCGTCCTGGGAGAGTGTGACACTGTCCTGGGAGAGTGTGACACTGTCCTGGGAGTGTAGCACTGTGCTGGGAGAGTGTGACACTGTCCTGGGAGAGTGTGACGCTGTCCTGGGAGAGTGTGACACTGTCCTGGGAGAGTGTAACACTGTCCTGGGAGAGTGTGACACTGTCCTGGGAGAGTGTAACACTGTCCTGGGAGAGTGTGACACTGTCCTGGGAGAGTGTAACACTGTCCTGAGAAAATAAAGTACTGTCCTGGGAGAGTGTGACACTGTCCTGGGAGAGTGTGAAAACTTGGGAAATAGGCCTACACATCACCATTGAACGTGTCACTAGGAACATTCACCATTCTCAAGAATCTCCCGTGTCTATCTTGTGTATACAGCTTGTGTGTTTCTGGGGGAAATACAAATATTTTAAACTTGTGTCAGTCTTGAGTTCGGTTTTGAGGTCAAGTCACAGTAATAGTATCTCAGAAAACATCACTTTTGGAGAAACCGTGTCCCTCACAGTTGTTTATAACTTGTTGGTGCCCACCTTAATGTACCACCCCCCTGCGGGCTGTGGGACAGGTGTAACAGAGTAAGTGGTACTCACACCAGGGGGCGCTAGGTGTCAGCACCCCAGTCACTAACCCTCTCAGGCCAGCACCACGTGTTAACCCTTTAAGGACAGATGTCACTAAAAGATGGCATTTGTCATCATGATACACCAATGCAGCCCCGGTGAGTAACCTGCCGGTGCTGCATTGGTACATCATGCCGACCCTTCGGGAGTGTCTCAATCCCGTAGGGTCGGCATGATGCTTGAATGCAGCACTGGTGAGTTACTCGCCAGTGCTGCATTAATGCGTTGTGACGATCAAGGCATGATACATTAATGCATTATGCTGTCCTTAAAGGGTTAACCCTGTAAGGATGGCATGTAGCTTGGATGTGATATTTGTGTTCATGATGAAACAATGCAGTCCAGGTGAGTAACTCACTATTGCATCATGACAACCTTGTAGGGTCGGTACGATTGGCATGATGCAGGAATGCAGCACTGGTGAGTTACTTGCCATGGCTGCATTCTTGCCGCATTCTTGCATAGTCACAATGATGCATTAATGTATTAATGCGTCCTTAGAGGGTTAATCTGCTCTGCCCTCTCAACATGATGCATGAATGCAGCCCTGGTGAGTTACTCCTTATTCATGCATCATGATGATCCTATGGGGTTGATACACTCCCAAAGGGTCGGTATCAACGATGAATGCAGCCCTGGTGAGTAGATTCCGTAGGGCTTCATTGCATCATGACGACAAATGGCCATGTGCATCAAACCAGTCTGCGGCCCTTACAGGGTTATTGGACTATTGGGAGCCACATCCCTTTGTACCCGCCGCTTTCAGCTTGTCCTAATGATAAATGAATGACGTCAACTCAGCATTGACACGTGAGTTGTCGTGCAAGAAAATTACCGAGTTAATTGACTTTTCTCAGCATGGCGGGCATTAAGTTAACACTGTAAGTGCAGCCTATCACTTTTGTGCACAGAGAGAAGAAACAGCGTCAAAATGTAGTCCAGGTTGCCTCCAGAATGACTCCCTTCTTTAGGGGAGTCCAGGTCGCCTAAGGGAGCCTAGATGACTCTCTGGCTGGCCTAAGGGAGTCACCTGGGGGAGTCATATAGCTCTCTGGGTCATATGACCCCCCCAGGTGACTCCCTTAGGTAAGGCAGAGAGTCACCTAGGCTCCCTTAGGCAACCTGGACTCCCCTAGACAAGAGAGTCATTCTGGAGTCATTCTGGACGCTGTTTCTTCTCTCAGTGTGCATTATGCTGTTTTTCCCATGAATGCATCACCGATAGGGTAAAGGCATCCGTTTCGGACGCTCCTGAACAAGCAAGAGGTGACCACTTTTGGGTGTTGAGATTGACACCCTTAATGGACACCGATTTTAATATGGTTTGCACTATTTGATAGCTATGGTCTGTTATTTTCTATTTTAGAGAAGATTGGAGTAAATTTCCTCTGTCATATATAGCTAAATCTCCATCTAATATGGTGATTTCAAAACATCAAATTGCACCTAAAGTCGGACACCTCATGCCAGAAATGATCCTAGAGTCGGACACTTTGTGCTTCCATTAATTACATAGGTTTACCTGGCTGTATATGCAGTATATTTGTAAGGATTATATCAGAATGGTGTGTTATATACATAATGATATAATAGGTTACCCCCGGGGGTCTACTGAGCTCCATAGGTACCCTAATGTATGATCATGAATTGGGTCCCTTTTCTGTCCATATAGAAGTGGAGTGGTGTACACCTATATATATATATGTATTTCTTTTAGGGGTCAGCTCCATTATGTGAAATGTGGGTGTTACACAAAGGGATTACACCAGGCTTCATCTATTATTTAAATTATGAAAGCATCCTGTCTCATCTGATTGAACCCTATATAGGCCTACATCTAAAGATGCCATTGTTGTGGAGACAATCATAGACATACATAATTATATTATTTTGCATTGAAGTATATGGTAGAAACAACTTCTCCATAAACATAATATTGGCTTGAATGTTCTTCAAAGATATTACTGGGGGTTATCATCATGTACCAATATTGGTAACTTTCTGCAGAATATATGCCAATAGGGGTAATTGTTCTCAAGAAAAATATGCATAGGCTTATGCCTATATGGGTCAGGTTTTCAGACCCGTGACCACAGAGTCATGCCGGTAAAAATAATTCAAGTCAAACCCCCCCCCCCCCAACTCCATTCCAATATTAGATTGTTTGAAACTGGTTATTGTCTACCATATGTAGTGTCCGAGTCTGGGTGTAATTGGTGTCCGACTTTAGGTGCAATTTGATGCTACTGTTAAGTCCCCTGTCACAAAGCATTGTGGGTAATATATTTGTATTCACTGATGTAAACTATTGTAAAAGACACATACATTACTGTTATCATGCTTAGGAATGATGTAATTATAACTGAAAAGCCAGAACAGCTATAATAAGGAAACCAATTTTCCCATTTCCTTCTTAGTGTTATGTTGAGAATACTGAAAAAACACCCCATGTTCAAGCTATTATAGAACCATGTAGGAGGTGAGTTATATGTGCTCTGTTCTATTCATTAGAAGGAAGAATACCTGAATTCTCATATTTAGTTCACATGATATGTGAATTGTGTATATTAGTTATGTAATTCAAAGCCAATGGTGTCCGACTCAAGGTGCCTGTCCGACTTTGGGTGCCTTTACCCTAAGCCTTAAGAATTCGCTGATTTAGCATTCATGCATCATGCCGACTCTAAAGGGCTGATACACTCCCAAATAGTATCTATGATGCACCAGTGCAAAGCTGGTCAGTTACTTGCCTGTGCTGGATTGATATCAGGATTGGTATATATAGCGACAGATACCATAACTTCTCACATATATAAATAAGCTGCGACTTGTACGTGAGTCAGACTCAGCTTTGATTTGAAACCAAACTTGCCTATATATAGAGGGTGCAGCTTCTATGTCCCGTAACCAGCGCACCTACATTTGACCCCCCCCCCTCCACCATAGTTTACCATTACAGGATCCCTCACACCCCGCACAAAGCCGCATGTAATAGACTCTCAGACTAGACTTCTAGACGGAGGCGCCATGTCTGAAGGTGGAGGGTACAATATACAATTAACTCTTAAAGACTTAAGGACTCTCAGCACCCATATTGCACTAAAACGGTTATGAGGGTTTAATTCCAAGTACATGTGTTACACCTCTACATATTATACATCATTTGAACCATATATTATACATGTATCAAATTCCTTCCATTATTTGGAATTTTTGTCACTGTGGAACATAAATGGAACAAAAACGTTCCTTTTTATCTTCTTTTCATTTCACATCACTATGGGATGGAAAATGGACATAATTCTTAGGTTTAACTATTTTAAACTGATATTGATATCAATACCTGGGGTCCTTTTTTTTCTTTTCTTGATATTCCAATTATTAAGGCCTACAGAGCTCTTCAAAGTTGCATAGTTACTAAAAAATGGTAAAAATGGCTATTTACCCCTATTATCACCCACTTTTTAGCTAACTATGCAACTTTGAAGATCTGTGTAGGCCTCAATAATTGGAATATCAGGAAAAGAGGAAAAAGGACCCCAGGTATAGACATAAATTTTAGTTTTCAATTGAGAAATTCAAGAATTTTGTCCAATTTCCATCCCATAATGCTGTTGGGAAAAAAAGAGGCTGAAAATGGAACGTTTTTGTTCCATCCACATTCCATGGCTACTAAAATGAGAAATAATCGAAGGAATTTGATAAAGCTATTATAGATGGTTCAATTGATGTATAATATGTACAGGTTTAACACATTTCCTTGGAAGTATACCCCTCACACTGTCTTAGTGCAATTTGGGTGCTGGGAGTCCTTAAGTACCTCCGATGATAATATGGGGCTCAAAAATCTATTTAATTCAAGTTAGACGAGAATTTCCAATATGGCCATACTTTATGTCCTACCTACTCTTAGCTCATTCTTAGCAAATCACTTGTCATTGACTAGGCCCTTTAGATATTGCTTAGACCAATGGAGCAAGAAAGGGTCACTTTTAAGGAAAGTTGATGATTAAATCCTTGAACATTTTTGAAGTGTGACTGACATTAGTATAACCATAAACTCTTGTGAATCCTATAAAACTAAATAGTGGGTGATATGAATTCTGCTAAAACCAACATAAACACAACTTTATAAAGAAGGTACCCTATTCTTGATACACGGGTCGTACTATATTGAGTCCATTTGCCAGGGCTGCATTCATACCTCATGCCGATCCGAAGGTAGTGTATCAAACCTGTCGCCATGATGCATGAATGCAGCACTGACATGCAATCAACTCGCCAGGGCTGCATGGATGCATCATGCCGGCCAACGGCACAATTCATCAAAGCATTAAACCACCCTTCAAGGGTCAAATTTTCTTATTCAAGTCACACAATAGCAACTGTAATAGAATAGAATAATAATTCCCATTTCAATTTTATACAGGACAAAAAGATGTCCGCTATAGTTTAGGAAAGTCTAACGGCCTGGGGCAGTTGGGGACAAGGCTTTCTATTTGAAAAAAGTGTTGGATAACAATCTCAAGTTTGTTTGATGAAACAACCATGTCTCAACAGATCTACAATGCGATACGTATTTTTCATACCCCTTCTGGAATGAAATAGGCAATGCATTTATTTGTGAACGGATGGAGATTGAGTACTGTATTTTTCATATACTAGCAATAAAGTCACTGCCTATCCCTTTCTATTTCTATATATCATGTTGCGAAACGGTCACAAATTACGTTTTGTATTTTGAGACCTTTTCAAGACCCCCCAACCAAATTGCACATTCGTAATGGAACACCATGCACAGGGTGCACATTCGTAATGGAACACCATGCACAGGGTGCACATTCGTAATGGAACACCATGCACAGGGTGCACATTCGTAATGGAACACCATGCACAGGGTGCACATTCGTAATGGAACACAATGCACAGGGTGCACATTCGTAACGGAACGCCATGCACAGGGTGCACATTCGTAATGGAACACCATGCACAGGGTGCACATTCGTAATGGAACACCATGCACAGGGTGCACATTCGTAATGGAACACCATGCACAGGGTGCACATTCGTAATGGAACACCATGCACAGGGTGCACATTCGTAATGGAACACAATGCACAGGGTGCACATTCGTAACGGAACGCCATGCACAGGGTGCACATTCGTAATGGAACACCATGCACAGGGTGCACATTCGTAATGGAACACCATGCACAGGGTGCACATTCGTAATGGAACACCATGCACAGGGTGCACATTCGAATTCGTATTGACATCTGCTGTGCCCGTGCTTGTGCTAACCTTTAGGCAAACTGAACTCCATATGCCACCACTACCGGCGGGCCGCTGGGGAGGGGGGGAGGGGGGTTACTTAAGGTGTTTTTGATGGATTAATGCACTCCATCAATCTTCAGATCTACCCTCAGGACTTCATCCAAAACGCGTCAAGTGTTTGTACTACCGACACTCTCTACACAATCCGTCTTTTCACAATCTATCTCTTCAAGGGTAGCCTTGTGCTTTGATGTTTTGCCCATTTTGTTGTCATAATGCATTTAAAATGCAGTCTAGGTGAGGAATTCACCAAGGCTGCATTTGGGTATCAACCCGTCCTTATGGGGTTGATGCGCTCTCAAATGGTCGGCATGATGCACCAATGCAGTGCTGGAGAGTGTGTTGACGCATCATGACGACAAATAAACCTTGAGGTAATCAAGCAGCCGTTAAAGGGTCAACCCTTTTAAGGCCGCATGATGCTTTCATGCATCATGGACATTCCTCGTCATGATGCACTAATGCAGCCATGGCGAGTAATTCACAGTATTCATGCATGCATCATGCCAACCCTACGGCTAAGATACCGTCCCGGAGGGTCGTCATGATGCTTAGATGCAGCCATGGCGAGTTACTCGATAGGGCTGCATTCATGCGTCATGACAACAAAGGATATATGCTTTTGTTTGTTTGTGTAGTTTAACGTCCCACTGACTATGCAGGTGAGACTTACTCAAGTTTCAGTTTTTCACAAGTAAGAAGGTAGGCCAAAGGCCTACCTTGGATGATCGTATCCAGGATGATCGAATCTGTGAGATGAGCCAAAAGATAGAAATCCCGCTCCTACACATTTACCGAAGCAAGTAGAGCAGCAGCAGGTAGTGGCCTCAGAAGTGACTTAATTCATACAATTACTGAAAGCTAAAACATGATTTTTCATTTTCCACAATGTCCCTGGATATTGAAAAGTGATGTCGTACAAGTGACATCTCATGCAGGCACTGATACATTTGCACTTCTATATAACCTGTCTCTTAACATTTTTTATAGCCAAAAAATATACAAACCAGTCTCTCCTAGCTCAAATATTGATCCTAGAAAAATGTTGATGGTACCTACCCCCCCTAAATCCGACCCAAGGATCACACTAAGACAACCCCCATGTTGCTAGTATGAGTGGTTGCCTAGCAACGGTCGTTTTTGCCTAGCAACAGCCCATTAGAGCAGCAGCATGCAGAGGTTACATCGAAATGTGTTTTAATTCATAAAATTACTGAAAGCTACAATATGTTTTTCCGTGTTGAGCAGCCCCTACCCATCATGACAAGTGATGTAATACAAATGATAACTGGTGCAGATACATCGAGATAAGCAGTTCTATGTTATGTGTCTCTTCAAACATTTGTCCTTTTTATGGGTAGTTCGGTGACCAGGTACTTTACTCGCTCCCTATCTGCCACAGTGTTAAAGAGTCTACTTTTATATTGTATTGTTTTACCTGTTATATTAGTCTGATCAGCATATGACCTTGATTTTCAGAAAGCTATATTATTCCTCTTTCAGAACAGATAAGATATATATTTTGATCAGGATATGTTTAATAAAAATCATACACTTTCTAGGTTAGTCCTAGGGAAAAGGTCAGTAATGTGTGCTGGGGAGCGTGACTCAGAGGGCATACATGGTGTAAGATTTTATGTAAAAGGGGGGTCTAATGTAAAGATATTTACACCATCTTTGGAGGGTTGATACCCAAGACCATGTGCTTTCATAGCTTATTTGTGCCTGATGAGATTCCTGGGGATCTGGACTTATTTACCTAATCCCATTTAGAAAGATATGTTTATATTTATAATAATGATAATCGTATTTGATGTAATAAAAAACTTTAAACTAAAAATACAAAAGCTAAATTTCATTCTAATATGGGCACACCTCCACACCCACTTTCCTCATTTTCTTTACTGTTGCAGTCCCATATTTGACCTAAAAAGCACACAATACCCATTGGCTCAAAAAAACTTATTAGGGGATGTGCACTTATTATGTCGAATACGATATGTGTGTATTTATTGTAAATATAGGTGAGATAGTGTCCATGTGCCCTATAAAATATCAACTCCTTTCTGTAACCCCTCTACTGTGGCTTAAGTAATAGATAAACTATTGTTATGAGAAGGTAACTTAAACAACCCCAACAAACTGGCTGGTGCCCTTACAGGGGTTAAACTATAGGCTGTTTCTGAATAGAGTAGGAATATACCAACAACTGCTATTGCCATGTATTATTGGCTTTGGGACCTTGTCCCCAAAGCCATTGACACCACACACAGAGAGTTGGAAAAAGTAGCAAGAAAAGACTAGCATAGGTCCCCTTGTTCATTGTTAAATTAAGCCCTAGCTGGCCCTTAAACATTGCCTAGGACTGGTATCCCCATGTGTCCTTGCAGGTGTGTGCAAGACTAATTTATCCTAGATCTGGTTTTCAGTTACTGCATGTAGTACCAGTGTACCTTGTGGTAAGGCCTAGACATCTTGTGAACAGCCATATTTTGAGTTCTCTAATGTGGCTGTCAATGGCAAGGATAGGTACCAGCCTAATAACTATTGACTCCTATGTCAAGCCAAGCTGTCAATGTCAATGCCAATTCCCATACTATGCACATACAGGACCTGTACTAGAAGTTGAGTGGTCCAGGGTGGCTCTTGAAATCGCTCAAGCCCGCCCAAACACAAACTGTGAAGTCCAACATGATTACCCCTCCCCACCCCACACACACATGCAAGAAACCACATGCAACAACCCTAAAATAATATGTTGCCAACACAAGTCCTCCTTATGGCCCCTCCTTCTCCTCCATGTGCCCCCTCCTCCTCCTCCCTCTGCCCTCTCCTCCTCCTGCTCCCTCTGCCCTCTCCTCCTCCTGCCCTCTCCTCCTTCCTCTGCCCTCTCCTACTACCCCATCTTTCCCCTCCTCCCCCCTCTACCCCATTTTCCTCCTTCCTGTTACCTACTCCCCCTCTGCCCCCTCCTCCTCCCTCTGCCCTCCCTTCTCCCTCTGCCTCCTCCTCCTCCCTCTGCCCCTCCCTCTGGCTGCCAAGATGGCTGTCGAAAACTCAAGATTGTCTGATTTCCTTGTGTGATAAATGGATAATAGGGTTTTCTAGGATGTAGAATCCATTTTCAGGCTTAGATTTTCAGTCCGGGAAATTTCCAAGATGGCTGCCAAGATGGCCACCAAAAACTCAAAATTGTCTGATTTCATTGTGTGATACATGGATAGTAGGGTTTTCTGGGATGCAGAATCCATTTTCATGCTCAGATTTTCAATCCGGGAAATTTCCAAGATGGTTGCCAAGATGGCGCCAAAAACTCAAGATTGTCTGATTTCCTTGTGTGATACATGGATAATAGGGTTTTCTAGGATGTAGAATCCATTTTCAGGCTTAGATTTTCAATCCGGGAAATTTCCAAGATGGCTGCCAAGATGGCCTCCAAAAACTATACCAGCAGCAGTAAAACCAATAAAAATCAAAAAGATATAGCTAAGTGCATGTAAGTTAACTGACCATGCAGTATGGCTGCAAACCATCACATATGAATTGCATAAGAACCCTAGACACACCAAAAAGCATAAATCTATGCCCCTTCGTTTTCTCACCTGTAGTTCATAACAATCCTATAAAAACCCAAAGCCACTACGGCTTTGCCGTAAAATCCTTGAATTTGTCCCCTTGTATGTTCAACACACAACTGCAATTGTTGGTACTTATCTAGGTAGAAAAGTTATGGCATGGTCATATCATCCCCGAGGTGGTGTTGAAAAGGATACTATTACTAAAGCTCCGGCCCAGGGAGTGGTATTCATTTGGGAATTTGAACCAATACGAATGCAGCGTTTCAGTTAGCCCAAATCCATTTCCATACATCCCTATGTTAAGAAAATTGTTGTTTTTTTTGCGAATCTTTGCTGATGTAAATTTGTTTAAAAAATGTATATCATAATATCAATGTATGAATGGTTCATTCCCATTCTTGTAGGGTCTTTTAGTGAGTATTTCAGCAGGGGCGTGGCAACCGGGCGGGACAGGGGGGACATGTCCCCCCCCCACTTTTTGACCAACCCCAAAAAAGGTCAAATCAAAATGGTCAAGTAAAAAGGGGTCAAAAAGGGTCAAAATAACCCTCGGTCCCCCCTACTCTGAGACTGCTTGCCACGCCTCTGTTCAGTCACTGTGACTGTTGGAAGTTAGGGTAGTTGGTAATTCAAGTGTGACTGAAATATTAAATATAATACCATAATGGTTATATATATGGAAAGCCCATTGTCTTGGGTATCAACCCTCCAAAGAGGGTGTAAATATATTTACATTAGACCCCCCTTTTACATAAAATCTGTTTCTATCATCACCCATCACCATGCTTTAGATAATCCCTAGGACAGGTATTTCCTCCTTGGTGCTGAGGGTCCGTTGCTATGCAAAAACGGCCGTTGCTAGGCAACCGCTTGTCATAGCAACATGAAAGTTGTCTCAATGTGATCCTTGAGTCTAATATAGGGGGGGGTAGGTACCATCAGAAATTTCATAGGACCAGTATTTCTGCTACGAAAGTCGGGTTTGTAAGGAAAGCCATTAAAAAAAGGATCCAAAATTTTAAGTTTTATCAGCACAAATGTGCTCAATTTACTATGTCTGCACTATTTTTGGTGTGTACGACATCACTTTTCTCCATCTAGACATGTTGGCAAACATAAAAAAATATCACATAGCTTTCAGTAATGACCTTGAATTAAACTCCTAGAATATTGCTCTTTTTAAGGGGCTGCTACTGCTCTAAAGGGTTCTTTAACCTCCGACACAACATAGACATGGTGTGAGAGGGACAGGCCTTTGTTATGCTGTAAGTCTACCACAGCATGGGAAAGAGCAGCCATAGGTATAGTCGGGAAGCAATGAAAACTCCAAGCTAATACAAACTGTGTGCCATCAGTCTGGAGTGATACATCCCGACTCGCCAAACTAGTGACTAGTCTCCCCCAACGCTTATAAGTATTAAGTATCTCCATCTAGAATAAGAATACAGGGGTATAGAGGGCTGGGTGTGGGTTCTGTTGTCGCCCGTTGGTGGCCGGAGGTGATGACACTACAGGGTACAAGATGGATGGGGATGAGCTAGGGTACAGTCAACGGGTACACCTTAACACTTTAATGGTTACAGAACACTTTAATATAGTAAGGCCCTGGTCGTCACGATGCATGTACACAACCCTGGCGAGTAACTCGCCAGTGCTGCATTCAAGCATTATGCTGAAACCAGGGGATGAAAGTGACCAATCTAAAAAGAAACTTGTATGGAGGTGTCTTCTGTAGTTAAGGCCAAAAATAGGGTGTGTTTCAGGGTACCCGACCCTACCTAGCAATCCGACCTACCCTACCTAGATTTTTAGACTATGTAACCTGAAACACCTCTTTTTTGGCCATCGTGATCAGTACCTACAAACTTGAAATAATGGAAAAACTTCAGGTGTATCAGTCCCGTATGGTCGGCATGATGCATGAATGCAGCCCTGGCGAGATACTCGCCAGGGCTGCATTCATGCATCATGCATTCATGCATCATGCCGACCATACGGGACTGCACTATGCGGCCCTTACAGGGTTAACCCTCCCGTGCCCTTGACCCAGCATGATCCATCTTACCCTGACAGTATGCTGACAGGTGAGGTGGGCTGCCGGCATACAAGGGTTACACAACCCAAATACCTCCCCCCCCCCCCACCCACTCAGCACCCTCTACTTATAATCTACCCTATCTACGTACTCAAGAAGTTAACCCTTAAGGCTGATATGTCTATCATGTTTAATCCTAATGTGATATCGGTCAATACAAGGCAAAGGCCTATCAGCCGGGTTGTACTATGGTCATTGTGTGTTGTTATTCTGATATAATGTGACACCTATTCGGTGAGTTCCCCGCGCTACAGTTGCCAAGGTGCGTGGGTCACATGCTAGCTAGCTCAAGTAAATGACAAGGCTGCTGGTGACAAGGGACAATATACTATTTCTTAAAATCGACAAGGGACATTGGTATTTTTTGTGACACAGCAACCCCCCTCCACCTGGGGCCCTTTCTGTAGGGTATAGGTAGACTTGCTCAGGTCTTAGAATTTGAATAAAGACAAAAACGTTTTTTTTAGGCCTACTTTTCTCAACTGTCTAATGAGAGCAGCTATATACCAATGCAGCAAGAAAGGGTGACTTTTCATAAAAGTTGTTGATAAAGTTTTCTGAAGTGTGACCGACAAATAGCTTTGCATAATCTCTAAATCCTGCATTCTAATATACACTATTTGAAAGATAATTGTCCTGTGAATCTCCTGATACGAAAAGTTTGCAAACTTAGCCATGACTTGCTGCATTGGTCTATAGGGGAGGGGGGAGGGGGTGGGGGGAGGGTGTGGCGGGGAGGAAGGCTCTCGTTGACGCAGGCCAGTCTAGGGTGTAGGGTCATAGAGATGTTGATGCCCTCACAAAGTCACATTACTCTAAGTGCTACACTAGGGTGCCACAGACCCTGTTGTACTAAAGCTGGCCACAACTCACAGTGGTAGACAAGTAGGGGGTAAAGATGGGGGGGGGGGGGGGTCCCATGTTGCATGTCGATTTCAAGAAATGGCCATGTCACGTGTCAATTAAATCCCCATGTCCCATGTCCACGTCGCCTGTCCTGTCCCATGTCGATTTTAAGAAACACCCTATGTCATGTCACTTATTTTCTTCCTCATGTCACTAAGCTCCATGTCATGTGTCGATTTTAAGAAATGACCATGTCGCCGTGTCGGAATTTAGGGGTATACCCCCATAAGTAGCCATGACTTATAAAGAAGGCCATACCCCTTTCAGGACCGAAAAGTGCATTGATGTGTTATGGCCTTGGTCACTATGATGTGTGAATGCAGCCTTGGCAAGTATCATGCCAACCATATGGGTTTGATACACTCATGAAGGGTCAGCATGATGCATGAATGCAGCACTGGCAAGTAGCTCACAAAGCCTGCATTCATGTATGACTGAGGGCATAAGGCATTAAAGAAGAAGGCGGCCCTTGAAAGGTTAGAGGGGAAGAGTGCTTCCAGTCTGGAGATGGCTTCAAGGAGTGCTCCCCTATCCACAAGCAGTGGGTTGGGGAAATCTTGCATTGAATACCTCGCAGGGAAAAAGTACAGACAAGTACCCAGGGGTAGACGGGCTGTAAAGTGGTGAGGAGGAAGGGAGGGATACAACAGGTCTGTAGTGTAGGAAGCAACTTAACTTTGCGGGATGGGGTGGGGGGGGGGGGGGGGGGGTAGGGTAGACCGCCCATGACATGACTAGCTGGTCTGTAGGTACCTTAGCTAGACCAGTACACAGATCAGGAGCCCTGTGGACAATAGACTCTATGATGATTGGCCGTGAGGTTGATCTTGGCTCTGAGGACGATCGGCCCCATGTCTATAATAGCCAAGATTGGCCCCATAATTAATGACGCCCTGATTGAGACATTTCGGTCTACTCATCATACCAGGCCTGCAGCACACCAACATACCAGTTAGTCATCTGATGGGTGGTGTACCCTAAAGCCAAACTGAATGGGATTCAGAACAGTGGGTAATTCCAAGCGCCGGAAGTGACATGCTGAAAACTCGTTTAGGGTCTAGGGGCATGGCCCCCTATGGAGAATATCTTTACATAATTGGATACATTTAACATCAATTTGTCTTTAATGACTCACTGTACAGCATATCAACTCCATAGAATACCCTTGAGTAGAGAACTCACTATATATGCCTAGTATAGGGCCTTTGGGACTCACAAGAATTTCAAATCCAGGAAACCCCTGAAGACTTTCCCCGCGGTGTATGTGAAAATACCCGGCGTTCCTCCAGTAATGGCGCTCATCGGGGAGCTCCTTTTTGTCGGCCATTTTGTGTCGGTGATGACAGGTAGACGGAGCGGCTGACAAGAGGCTCGGAATGAGGCTGGTACCTTAAACCTTTACAGACGGCATGTTGCTAAAAGATCCCTGCAAACAAAATCTCAAGCGGAACTCGTGCCATTCTTGTCTTGATCCCCAGGAGATTTTTGAACGTTTTGTGGCATATTCCTGGAAGAATTTTTTGAACGAGTTTTTTTAAACAAGTTTTAACTTGTGTCATTCACCCAAGTTACGAACATTCAATTCCCAAGTTCATTTTGTGAATAGGACACGTTCACAATTCTCGGAATATCTTGTGTCTTTCTTGTGTTATGGTGACTTCCCCAGATTCTCCCCAGTGGTGAACGTTCAATTCCCGAGTTCTGTTTGGAGGGATAGCATTTGTCGTACCAATGCACCAATGCAGCCCCGGCGAGTAACTCGCTGGTGCTGCATTGGTGCTTCATGCCGACCCTTTTCGGCGGTGTCTCACCCCTGTAGGGGTAGCATGATGCTTGCACTGGTGAGTAACTCGCACCTATGCATCATGATGATCCAATGGCTTGATGCATTGATGCATCATGCCGTCCTTGAAGGGTTGTGGGCCATATAGTGCTTTAATAGACCGTATCCTTGGTTGTTATGATGCATCAATGCAGCCCTGGTGAGTGACTCGCCACTGATGCATTGAAGCATCATGCCGACGCTACAGGGTTGATACACTCCGAAAGGGTCGGCATGATGCTTGAATGCAGGACTGGCGAATCTAGTCACCGTGTATTGCATCAATGCATTATGCTGACCAAAGGGTTAAGGGCAGATGAGAACAAAAAATCATGGGAAATCAGCTGCGAAAACAGCATCGGCACATGTGGCCATTCTGAGGTCACCGCCGATGGACGAATCCCTCTCTGAGGAGTCCAAATCTGCAGCAGAGGCGTCACTCTCCCAACACATACTTTGTCTAGACTCAAACCAAGCTACATGTGTTATCATACATTAATGGTCAGTGGACACCCATGTCTGTGCCGGTACCGAGAGTTGTCTGACTAAAGTGGCGCCACATCTTGTCTTAGAATGGCGCCATCTGGAGGCGGTGTGGGGGTTAATGGAGCTTACCGCTGACACGTCTAATGACAAGTGGGAGCAGAAAGCTACACAACTCAACAAAAATACCTCAGTATAGTGAGGGAGTAGCCGTCCCTCCCAGGTGGGGGTCAGTTCTCAGTCTGAGATAATCCCAGTAAACACTATCTCAAGCAGAACTCATGCCATTCTCGTGTCAAAACTCTTTTGGTACCATTTTTTAAAAATATTCTTGTATCATATTTAAAAAACAAACAAAAAACAAACAAACATATTCCCTGTCATTTCTTGTGGTGAAACTTGAGAAAGACTACTTGTGGAATTTCTGGTTATTTGGAGGAGTAAAACTCAGGAAATACACATCACCGCATTGAATATGTCACTAGGAACGTTCACTATTCTAGAGAATCTCCTGTGTCTATCTTGTGTATACAACTCAGGCTTTTCCTGGGAAATGCACACGTTTCTAATTTGTGTCATTCTGAGTTCTGTTTGGAGGATTCCCTGCTAGGGTGGAGGTCATTTCCCATTCTGAGATAAACCGAAAAGTGTCGCGCATCAAAATATAATCAATTAGCAACATGCCAGATTTAACGGCTTGTAAATCAAACAATTATTAAGGTCCTGAGAGTGTGAACTATGAAAGCATGATCAAGTGTGTTACATGGCTCAGTATGATTATTGTTTTGTGCGGCCCTTAAAGGGTAGGAGAGTTATGGTCCCTATTAGAAGCTCATCACGGTAACAGTTGATAAGAATCTAGGACTGATTAGGGAGTGCTCATTTTTTAACAACAGGGGGTGGTGGATTTGGGGGGGGGGGGGAATTTGGACCCCTTGACCGGGAGGGGTAAAAAATTTGGACCCCTCTTTGGGGGGGGTGAAAAAAATTCAACCTGTTTTGAAGGAAAAAGCCCGCGCGTTACTATGCTACAAAGGGGCGTGAACGCGCACGATTTTCAGCCTGCCCAGGGGGGGGGGGTAAAAAATGTCGACCCCTCTAGGGGGGGGTGAAAAAATTTCGCGCGCTACACGCGAAATCTCACCGACCCCCCCCTCCTTGTTAAAAAATGAGCACTCCCTTATAACATGGACACCTGATTCTATGCGCCCCCGAGGCTGTAGGGGGCATTGTGCGCAGAATCGGCGGCCATTTTGAACAGAAATCATTACTTCTAGCAGTCTAGTCCACCGGGAGCCTGAACATCGTTGACTGCAGCTAAATAGGACAGATTTTAGCTTCCTAATTGATCTTAATGGCAAGATAAATAAATATTTACTGATTCATCTGAGGGTATTTCCTAATTTGGACACCTTCTCATCATTATCAACAGATCTCTGTGCTATATACAAACACGTCAAAGTTATACGTGTTTATGTACTGGATATACTCCTGGGGGTCGAGAGGCAATATCATTGATATAAGCCAAGGCCGAAGGCCGAGGCTTATATCAATGATATTTATACAACTGCAACTACAACAGCACTCTTAACTTTGTCTAATGGGACAATGCCTCACCACCATAGGCCATAGTTAACAGGCTCAAACACATGTGGCTGTGTGGTTCTGCTGCTAGGGGACAGGGTACTTCTTGTTGGGACTGGAGCAAATGGGGTTCAAACCCCTCAAAAACCTTTAAATAGCGTTACTCATTGGGCTAAAAAGGCAGCAGCAGTACATATACTATTGGGTGATGAGTATCATTGCATGAGTCCCAATGAAGCGGTTGGTGGGCTCAATAGTTCTGAGGTTGTGGTTGTATCCTGCTAGATACCCTGACTCTCAAAGAGAGTTCTCAAAGAGAGTTCTTAAATATAACCACCTCCTAGGGGTGTATATACACATAAAATGGCGGCCATATGACGTAAACGTGACATTACCACACTCAGATAATAGGTCTACATTACCGTGCTGGTCTGCTCTAACGTGGTCACGTGACTACTCACCTGAAGGAGAACAAAAGACAATGTATTATTGGTCAGACATAAACATGAATTGCAAGAAACTCAAGGCGTTACTTCGCTCTATTGGACTCCAAAATGTAGGAAATCTTAGGATGGTGGGTCAATATTAACATTAGGCCAAAAAAAAGTTTGTTTCAGGTAACATGGGAAGAAAATGTAGGGTCGGTAGGTCGGGTTTGTTTTATTTAACATTTTTTTTGAATTTTGAAGAAAAATCCAAAACGGCGCCAAAATCCCTTCTCCGGGTGGTATTTGAGATGAATTGTATTGGTCCACCAGAGACTAAGAAGCACCGCCATTATTAATGTTAAAATATTTTCCCAGTGGATCTGCACAAATCACAGGTATGTGTGACCCGTTTAGCGTTTAAAAGTCCGCATAATTCGAGAAAAGTCCCATGTCTGTGAAGAAATTCCAGCGAAAAAGTAGTAATTTCCGTGAAATTAGGAAAAGTGACATATCTACTTGAAAATTGGAACCTTGTTAGAGCAACTTTTTGGGAAAGTACAGTCGGCACTCACTTTGTCCAGTATGAAAAATGCAAGGAAAAATATCTGAGGAAGCAAATTAAAATAAGTCCAAATACATGTATAATTGAACATATAAGGCCAGTTAAGGGTTTCTGTCTGAAGAAGTGAAGGGGTCGGGGTAGTAAATATTTAAAGAAGTGAGGGTTGACTTCATACACGAGCAGAGGCCATGCTAGGACGACACACGGTCTATCCCTCATTTACAATGGTACGTGTCCCGAGGCTAAAGTGAAATAGGCAAAATATGAAATATGACAAGTGGTGAGCTGGCTGAATGTAGGGGGCGTGTCCGGTATGACACCCACTATATGTCTTGGAGCTCCTCAACGTCCTATGTAGCGTGGGGGGGGGGGCAGGTGTGGGTTGCTGCATTTTGAAGCATCACTAAATTCCCCACATTAGGGAGTCCTTATTATTGTAACAGTAGGGGGTAGAATCCCCCCCACCCGGTCAAAAAATCGGGGCGCGTTGTCCCCGTGAAGCAAAACTATGCGCTGGCTTTTTGGCTTAATACAGGTGAAATTGATTAATCCGTCCACCCATTCCCTGACATAGATTTCAAGTTAATTGTGGCACAAGTGCAGGTTGATACCCCAGTCCCCGTGTTCCCTCATTCAATTGCAAAATTGGCTAGATATATGACTAACTGTCCTGCATGGTAAAAAGATTTGCAAAAATTGCGCAAATGGTTAATGGGTTGTATTTCTTAAACTTCCCACTGTCCAGGGACTAGCGTAAGCAGGGGTGTTGGAAGCAGCATGCCTTTGGGGGGGGGGGGCATGGCCGAACTGAACGAAGTTCAGGAGGATGGGCGGTTCTGAGCGTCAAAAGCGACGCAATGAAAAAGTCATAAAGGGTCTGGAGCAGGGATGCCAAGTCACCCACCCACAAAATCGTATTTGTTACGATTTTTGGACCCCAAAATCGTAACAAATTTTGCTTGAAATAGTAACAAAAATCGTAACAATATTACCGGTATGCCCTTTAGAATGCTTTTGCTCATAAGGTCTGTGCTTTATTCTCCATTATATTATAATGTTATAATTAATGTCTAATCATAAGAATGCAGAACAGTTTGTGGCAAGCAGTTTCAAAAGAAGGTGATCGAAGGGGTTTCCTACAATTAG
This sequence comes from Harmothoe impar, assembly GCA_947462335.1. Taxonomy (NCBI): domain Eukaryota; kingdom Metazoa; phylum Annelida; class Polychaeta; order Phyllodocida; family Polynoidae; genus Harmothoe; species Harmothoe impar. The sequence continues at coordinate 11,622,598 of OX381716.1, forward strand.
TCCTTTTTTTTCTAGCCCTAGACCTTTTCTGTATACACACTTTAAAATTTTCTAAAAATCGTAATTTGTCACCAGAAATCGTAATGGTCGTAATGGGGCTCAAAAATCGTAAAATTACGAAAAAAAATCGTAACATCTGGCATCCCTGCTGGGGGCATGTCACCATAGAAATATTTTGAAAATCTGGACATAATTCAATACACTTTAAGGTCAACTTGTGGGTATTTCTTTATATCACATGAAGAAGGCCCATCCGGCCGAAACTGTAGGGCGGTTTATTTAGAAATAAAATGTTTATTTCTGTCATCCTGAAAACATTTTGTTGTTGTTGGTTGTGTTTATTGATCAATTTATTATTGGTATAATAAATTTATCTCTCCATATTTCTTTATATAACTATAAAGGAATGAATATAATTTATTAGCGTTTCCAAAATTATATTCGTTCCGGCACTCCTGGCGTAAGGAGACAAACAGTGCACTAGTGCTGTCACAACGTTCTGTGAGCAGCACAGAGAAAAAAAACGGCGTCAAAAGTGAGTCCCGGTGCCTCCAGAATGACTCCCCTCTCAAGGAGAGCCTAGGTCTTTATGTGACTCCCTGAGGTGAGTCAGGGAGCTATAAGACTCACCGAGTTGACCTAGGTCACTGGGGAAGTCACCTAGGCTCCCCTAGGCAACCTAGGCTCCCCTAAAGAGGGGAGTCACACTGGAGGCAACATGGACTCCCTATTGACGCTGTTTCTTTTCTGTGCGAGATAACTGTAGCCTGGGCTGAACCCAAACAATCCTCCCTCCTCACACACACACACCTCTGTGTGTCTCTTTCTGCTTCACGCATCTGTCCTTGTCTCGTTAGACAAACCCTTTAACCCTTTAAAGGCGGCATAGTGCTTGAATGCATCGTGTCCTCTATCGTCATCATGCCTAAATGCAGCCTTGGCGAGTTCATACTCAAGGCTGATACACTCCTGTAGGGTCGTCATGATGCATGAATGCAGCCCAGTAGACTCGCAAGGGCTGCATTTATGCATCATGTGGCCCTTAAGGCCACCGCAGACGGGCCCGACTCGATCGGTATTTAGGGAGATCGGGTTTGTCTGCGGGGACGTCCTCCCGATCAAATCGGCCCAATCAAACATGTTTGATATTGCCCGACTCGATCAGCCGATCGAGTCCGCCGATCGGATCGGGCCCGTGTGCGATAGCCTTTAAAGGGTTAAGGACAAGCTTCGTGTTCATTTGTCAGCATAATACACCAACTGGACGCTGGTGAGTAACTCGCCAGTGTTGCATCACGCAAGTACTCTGGGAGTTTATCAAGCCGGTAGGGCTGGCATGATGCATGATTGCAGCACTGGCGAGGCTGCATTCATGCATCATGCCGACATGCTGCATAATATCACTAAGCTGTGCTAAACCCTTTAAGGACTGCACAGTTCATTAATGCATCATGTGTGCCTTGGTCATCATGATGCATGATTGCAGCCCTAGCGAGTAACTCACCAGTACTACATTCAAGTATCATGCCGACCCACGGGGTTAAGACACTCCCGAAGGGTCGGCATGATGCACCAATCTAGCCCTGGCGAGTTACTCGCCAGGGCTGCATTGGTGCATCATGACAACAAATGTCATCTTTCAGCGACATCCGTCCTTAAAGGGTTAAATGGTTAAAGAGTCACGTGCCGTGTGTGGTAATGTAGGGTTGGGGGTGCCAGGTGACAGACCATCATAACTCCTACCTAAACCACACTCCGTCAACTCTCCACCACCCTTTAAGGGCAGTATGATGCTTTAAGGCATCATGTCCTTCATCGTCATGATGCATTCATGCATTCAAGCATCATGTATGATGCATTCACACATCATACATGCCCCAAGGGTCGGCATGATGCATGAGTGCAGCCTTGGTGAGTAGACTCGCCAGGGCTGCATTCATGCATCATGCCGATACAGGGCATATTTCATTAAAGTACTGTGCGGCCCTTAAAATTTAAGGGTAGTGTAGTATCTTGATGCATTATGCCCTTGGTCGTCATGATGCATGAATGCAGCCCTGGCGAGTAACTTGCTAGATCTGCATTCAATCATCATGCAAACCCTACGGGGTTGAGGCACACCTGAAGGGTCGGCATGATGCACCAATGCAGCATCAGTGTGTATCTTTCTAGGGTTGCATTATGACAACAAATGTCATCCTTTAGCGACATGCCGTCCTAAAAGGGTTAATCATAGACCTCGCATACCTCCTGCCGTCAAACAGAACATGACACTTTAACCCTTTAAGGACTGCATGATGCCCAAGTTTCATGTCCATTTGTCGTCATGATGCACCAATGCACTGCCGGCAAGTACCCGGCGCTGCTGCATTGGTGCATCATGCTGACGCTTTGAGTGTGTATCAATCCTGTATGATCAGCATCATGCATGAATGCAGCACCAGCGAGTTACTCGCCAGTGCTGTGTATCCATGCATCATGCCAATATTACAACATGATGCAGTGAAGCACTATGTCCGCCTTAACGGGTTAAACTAGAATGGTTATTTTTAAAACACATATTTGTTAACATACCAAGGTGTAGCATTAGGATGGGAAGAATAACTACTGGTATAGAAATGATATATGAGTTAGTTAGCTAACATGTTTTTCTCTTCTCTATTTTGCGCCATATTAGCATATGGGAATATATCAACCACTGGAAATGTTAGTTTCTAATATTTAGTAAATAAAGAATACATTTTTCTGAAGTAATGATAACCCAGGTCCTTATGTATTACGCTATTAATTCTCAAGAGTGCGATCAGTATTTTTGGATCTTCATTGACATATACAATATACCATGACCATTCCAATGACCAAAGAATGGGTAGAAACTAGACGCGGGTAACTATAATATAGGATGCTATAAGGTTCAGTCTCTTATGTCCGACTGGCTCAGATATGTGTCTCAAATTAGCAAAATGTTTATTTTCACTTCATAAGTTTGTCAGTTAAATCCACTTCATATTTCCTTTGATAAGTTAAACACCCCTGCAGCAATGTCATCTAGGATCAATGATAAATTTAATTATTTTATATTCATTTTTATAGGACGTGCCCGCAAGTTGGTAACATTGGTTGGACAATTTGTTAGTTTCTACAAAACCAACTAAAAACGACAACGTTTCTTCAGTGTCTTCTCGTTGCACAGAATAGCCTCTGGGATTTGGCTATTGTCACCGGAAGTTGTAGTCGGGACAAGATAAACTAGATGACCTTGACAATGACCTCTAAATGAATTATCCTACTGTGTCGTTACGGGGGACACACCAGGGGGTATAGTGGTGCTTAACCATTTAAGGACGACATGTCGCTAAAACATGACATTTGTTGTCATGATGCACCAAATTTCAATGCAGCCTCGGCGAGTAACCCGCCAGTGCTGCATTGGTACATCATGCCGATCCTTCAGGAGTGTCTCAACCCCGTAGGGTCAGCATGTTACTCGCCAGGGCTGCATTCATGCATCATGACAACGAAGGGCATAGAGCATTAAAGCACTATGCCGTCCTTAAAGGCGATACGCTTGCTACCCCTCCAGTGACAGCCAAAGTGCAGTCAGGACAGGTACTCAGCCCTATATATAGGGGCGCTGGGGGTTTAAGGAGCTAATGGTCTTAACTACTAAAATGTGAAAATTGTGTGCGCAAAGGTCCAAATTTCTCTATATATTTGAGAAAAATTGAAATAAAAACGCCCTCGTCATATTTCTTACTGTAGGGTGATGAGAAACAACTTTCTTTTTGAGAGGCCTTAGTGTTCGGCCTGGGGTGGTAGCTACCACTTTGGGTCATTAGGACTGACACATTGTCAAAACTAACAAACTAGGACATTTAACAAGAGTGCCTTTGTCATTGTCTAGACAGTTTACAAGTTTACGAGTTATGTCAATTGCAAACTACGCAGAAACTTTGTTGTGTGGGGTGATATTTCAGCGTTGGACACTGACATATATCAGCTATGGGCCTTTTGCAGTTTTCAGCGATATGTGTTTCAAATATATGTATTTTTAATTTTCTTTAATGGGCGAAAAAAAAGAAAGGATCTAGACTTAAGACAATGTATATGATATTTCAAAGGTCTTCTCCTTATGTCACCAATGATATAGTTACAACATTGCTAGCCTGAATATATTCGTTACTTGTTACAAGTTACTTGCCAGGGCTGCATTCATGCATCATGATGATCAAGAGCATGATGCATTAAGGTATCATGCCGTCCTTTAAAGGGTTGAACCCCACAATACAGCCTACACCCAGAAAAAATTCAGCCTTATCCTGATGCTGGCTTTCTTGCCAAAAGCACTCACATACCAAAACTAAACACTTTATAAAGTGAGAGTTACGCTATGAGTAGCTATGCTGGACCGTCATTGAGAGCCTGGACTCTCCTGACATGACTCGAGAGTCTGGCAATACTGGACCCTCTTCCCAGAATCTGGCAATGCCAGACCCTCTTCCCAGAGTCTGGTGATGCCGGACCCTCTTCCCAGAGTCTGGCAATACTGGACCCTCTTCCCGGAGTCTGGCAATGCTGGACCCTCTTCCCGGAGTCTGGCAATGTTGGACCCTCTTCCTAGAGTCTGGCAATGCTGGACCCTCTTCCCGGAGTCTGTTAATGCTGGACCCTCTTCCCGGAGTCTAGCAATGCTGGACCCTCTTCCCGGAGTCTAGCAATGCTGGACCCTCTTCCCGGAGTCTAGCAATGCTGGACCCTCTTACCAGAGTCTGGCAATGCAGAACTTTAAAAGAGCCTCTCTCTCATCCTCGTGATTTCAGCGGCCCTTGAATTCTTAAACGAGTGATAAAACTCTTCAAACCCTCAACACGGTCGCCTTTTGTAAACTCCAGATCTCAGTTCCACTTCACAACCCGTCCAACCCTTTTACACCTACTCACACCCTCTTCACATGGTAAGTGAGAGATTAACCCTTTAAGGACGGCATGTCGCAAAAGGATGACATTTGTCGTCATTATGCCGCAATGCAGCCCGGGCGAGTAACTCGCCTGAGCTGCATTGGTGCATCATGCCGACCATTCGGGAGTGTCTGAACCCTGTAGGGTTGGCATGGTGCATGAATGCACTACTGGGGCGTTATTCGCCAGGGCTGCATGCATCATGATGACCAAGAGCATGATGCATTGATGCTCTTTGCGGTCATTACAGGGTTAAGGGTGTTTAGAAAGGAAACTGTGAATATTTTGACGGTTGGTGAAGATTAGAAGTACCTGCTAGCAGAGAGATGCCACTCCCTGGTTGTCAAAAGTAGGAAATCTGAAATTTCCCTGACTTTATATTATCTTTCCTTGACAAATGTGATATTAACCCAATGTTTCTAAATGCCCTCCAATTAGGAATATGCACCCCTTTTAAAGTGTGTACCTCCTCCCTCGTGGGGTTTTAGAATACCCTCTAATCTCCCTTAGAATTGTAGTAAAACACAGGCTCTTTTAAAGAAAACAGGGGACTTTTTTAACACTTCAAAGATTTTCCCTGAAAAAAATATAAATTTCCCTGACATTTTCAAAAAATCAAGTTACCCTCACATTTTGTCAAGAAATCTGAAATTTCCTGATATGTCTCTGACCTGGAACGAAAACAATTTTCCCTGCCATTTTCCCTGACTGTGGCAACCCTTGTGTTAAAAGTGGCTGCCGTGTGTTGACTGAGTGATGTCATACTGGTAGATATCCTTCCAAACAGAACTCATGAACGACACAAGTTAGAAACCTTTGTATTTGCCGACACGAGATAGACACGGGACATTCTCAGGAACAGTGAACGTTCCTAGTTACATGTTCAATGGTGGTGTGTATTTCCCAAGTGTTACTCATGCAAATAACCGGAAAGTCCACAAGTACAATGAAGAAATGGAGTTCCAGAGTTTCACTACAAGAAATGACACAGGGTGTGACACAAGAAAATTTCCAAAAAATGTTCTCAAATTCTTGAGTTTTGACACGAGAAGAGCACAAGTTCTGCTTAAGATTTTGTTTGCAGGGATGATAGTCAGGTATACCTATATGAACATCCCCATCTGCACGTTGTTAAGGGTCACCTGAGGGCCATACCACTAACCCCCCCCCCCACCCTAAGCCATAGGGAGAATCCTTGAACATTTTGGTATACTTTGACGCATTTGAAGGTAAATTCGTATATATGTATATATAGTGGCTTCAATAATCTTGAATGTATATAACACTTTCCTCCCGACACCACTGAAAAACTCAAGCTCCCAAATTGGCTCAAGGCAGGTGGAGAAGAGTTTTAACACAAAAAGCTCCCTGAGTGATGGTTTCTGGTTGTAGGACCAGCTGGGGGCGTGAGGGGTGAGGAAGCCGATCCTGGAGTAAAGGGACGCGGTAATCAGACGTTAATAGGCGTTAAAGGGTGACATCCATCCACGGGGAGAACGCGGGGAGAACGCGGCCAGTCAGAAACAGCAAAACGCCTGTTAACCCTTGGAGAAAGAATGTCGCTAAAAGATGACATTTGTCGGCATGATGCACCAATGCAGCCCTGGCGAGTAACTCGCCGGGACTGCATTGGTGCGTTATGCCAACCCTTCAGGACCCTTTAATTTTCTTTAGCACTACACATACAGGGGTCTATCCTACAACTAGGCCGAAACAACGCCTACAGTCTAGTCTCTTGGGATGTACCTGAGATCGGCGGTATCTTTCCCTGCACCCCCCCCCCCCCCACTTTATCCTTCAAGGACGGATGTTGCTAAAAAGCGACATTTGTCATCATGAGGCACCAATGTACCCCTGGCAATAACTCACCGGTGCTGCATTGGTGCATCATGCCGACGCTTCGGGAGTGTATCAATCCCAAATGATAGGCATGATGGTTAAATGCAGCACTGGCGAGTTACTCGCCAGTGCTGCATTCATGCATCATGACGACCAAGGGCATGATGCATTGCTGCACCATGTGGCCCTTACAGGGTTCCCGTAGTAACTAAGCCCTTCCCCTCCTCCAGCAGCGTAAACTGAGGCCCCTGTTCTACACAAACCTGGTCCTGCACTCCAGCATCAGAGTGACACCATCCTCCAAACACAACTCAAGAATCACACAAGTTAGAAACGTTCACATTTCCTGAGAAAAGCACAAGCTGTATGCACAAGATAGACAGGGGAGATTCTCGAGAATAGTGAACGTTCCTAGTGACATGTTCGATGGGGACGTGTATTTCCCGAGTTTTACTCGTGCAGTTTTGACACGAGAATAGCACAAGTTTCGCTTGAGTGCATGTCATGCTGAGACTTGCGGCAGATCGCTATATCATTAGAAATTGTTTTTTTTTCAAAAGGGGGGGGGGCGTCCAGACCCCCCTAGACTCATCCCCCTTCCTGGGTCAGCCCCTGAAAAAGGGGTTGTTTTTACTGACCTTACACCACTGTACACTGACTTCATGAAAAGGGCTGTTTTTTAAATGGAGAGCTTCGTGGAAAGGGGGTGTTTTTAACCTTTTTGACCCCGTGGAAAGGGGATCTTGATATCAGTAGAGTGGCAGGACCCTCACCCTCTAGCACCCAGATTAAAGTCCAGTCTTAACTTCCCAAATAAATGTCAGCGTTTTACTCAAATAAGGGGTACTTCTTTGGCTCCTAAAATGTGTAAAAAGGGGTACCTTTTCCACACCAAAATTTGTGGAAAGAAACACATAAGGCAGTGATCCACTGACGCAAATTTGCTGTGATTTTGCTGCGAGTCACACTCGTGCGAGTACACAGAGAGAACATTCCAGCAGTGGATCACCTGCGACAACATTGTCGCGAGGGCTGTGTGGCCTGCGAGTAAGACTAAATTCACATAAATCTAAAAGTTTTGATTTTTAAGAGTGTACTCATACATCTTTCTCGCACGACAACATCCGCAGCAAACTTGCGACACTGGATTACCGGCTATAATGAGGATGGTGTCGGTATAGGTCTTGGAGTGCAGGCCAGGTATACAAACACCGTGAGCCGCTCCGTGAGTTGCTCGGAGACTATTCCTATCCCGCCCCGACCCCAATGAGCCGTTTGTTTGAAGTAGTGGTCTGTGTGACGTCAGAGCTACCCAGCATGCACCTGGTGGTGGCACTGAGGCACCCCTGGTGGTGGTGGGGGGGGGGGGGGTGCATGGACATGGGTACCAGTACAGTATACCTACAGGTATTCCTACACTGATATTCCTACTACTGACTGACCCCTCGGTCATTTTTGAATATAACTTTGCCATTATGACGAACACTCATATGACCAACCTAGGTTAGTCTGTAATGACTAACCCTTTCAACCTATGGATTTTCAGTACAGTATACCTACAGGTATCTCCCTGTGTTAGTGGGGACCTTCATGATGGGGGCATGAAGGAGTAGAATAACTTCATCTGGAGCCTTCCATAATACCAATGTGAGCATACCAGATTCGTAAAAGGCGACAAAACTTTTGTCTTACTGCTCTGATCAGTCACTTAGGTGTTTGGGCAGCTGCTGTTGATATGCACAAGCCCAGGCTTTCATGCTGGTGGTCTGGCATGTGATCTCACCTCAGTGACCACGTCCGAGATTGTACCATGGTAGCCCTGCCTACCATGGTACTAGTCCAGGTATGTAAGACTGGGCAAATAAAAGAACACTTGCTATCCTTCGAAAAGAGTAGAGGACATGCCCCGATACCGCATTTCTCTTTCACCTCATAGATGCGGTCATTTGTTTCATAGATTCGATCATCCATGCGGTCACTGCTGTATTGGGGAAGCAGCATATAAATATCTGTCCTACAACAAGGCAAGACTAATATAGATACTATTTGTGGATGGCTACCTTGCTAACGTTAATTGCACACTTGGACGTTCAGCATATATTATTAACCGATCAAACCTACCGAGGTGTAGAAGCATACCCATGGGGTGCGTCATTTTCAATTTCGCTGGTTGAGGATAATAAACCCACTGATAAACATACCATTAAGGGTACAAATAGAGGACAAACAGGGGACAGGCTTGTAACAGTCTTATCAGCTGTTATCAATACTGTGGTCGCCGTCACCAGCGCACTCCCCTCCAGACCCCTTATTCCACCCATAACTAAGGGAGGGAGGGGGTGTCGACGAACGTCCCCGCGGCCCTGATAGACCAGAGAAGATCCACCCTACACCTGTCCTACATGCTGAGATAACTAGCTACCTGACAGGTTTTGTGGCTTGTAAATCGCACAATTATTAAGATCTCTGAGGATAAAATAAGGTTTTATTATTATTACCAAATTCCAGAGTGCGGGGGTGGGGGCGGCGGGGGCGGAGACGGGGCGGGGGCAGGGTGGAGATATTGAGGGCTATTAACCTATTACTGTATTATTATATCATCATACTTACTACATGACACACCTGTAGCGCCATCAAAATGCAATTTGTACAGGTGGGCAGGGGGTCTGATAAGGTGGCTATAGACCAATGCAGCAAGAAAGGGTGACCTTTTCATGATCCAGTTGTGTTAACGTTGGTTTCAACAGAATCCGCATATCATTGTCTGTAATGACTATGTTTAGAAACATCTCAGATCAGCAGATCTTTCAAATAGCATAATATATCTTTGAATGAGGATTTTGAGGGTATATCTAAGTAATATACAGCAGTCCAACATTATAGCACTCCAATGCACTATATGGATATATATCTAAAACTGGACATCGACATCCATGTAACAGAATCCTTCCAACAGAAATCTATATTTAGTAGAAGTAGAAATCCATGAATATCTATATGAAGGAGAGCACCATGTTCATGCCTATGAATATGTCTGTGTGTATGTTCATTTAAAAATTCAAGATTGCAACCATTCATTGAATGCCACCATGCTTTCAATGTAATCTCGAATTGCAGTTGCAGTAATTTGATACTAATAAAAAAAAATCTATTCCATTTTTCTTTCATGAACAGTTAGCATCCCAAAGATTCAAGATGGCTATCACTCATTGAATGTCCCGATGCTTGAAATGCAATCTTGACTTGTAGTTGCATTAATTTGATACTATCAAAAAAACAAATCCTATTTGATTTTTCCTTCATTCAACCCACTCAAGATGGCTACCATTTACTAAATGCCACAATGCTTTCAGTGCAATGAAGAATTATAGTTGCATTAATTTGTATAATTCATATAAGAAAATTTCTATTTGATACCTTTTTCAAACACCGTTGGCACCCCATAGGTTTAGGATAGCCACCATTCATTGAATGCCACAATGCTTTAAATGCGATCTTGAAATGTAGTTGCATAAATTTTATACTGTTAAAAAAATCCAATTTAGTTTTTTTTTCATGAAGAGTTGGCACCCCATAGGTTCAAGATGGCCACCAGTCATTGAATGCCATAATGCTTAAAAGCAATCTTGAATTGCAGTTGCATTAATTTGATTCTTAGAAAAATACTTTCTTTTCTTTCTTTCATGGACAGTTGGCACCCCATACATTCAAGGTGGCTACCAGTCATTGCATGCCACAATGCTTTAAGTGCAATCACAAATTGTGGTTGCATTAATCTGATACTAATAAAAAAACTAATCCGATTCTGTTTTTTAAATTCATGAACAGTTGGCACCCCATATATTTAAGATGACTACCATTCATTTAAGATGCTTAAAATGCAATCTCGAATTGTAGTTGCATCAATTTAATGCTAATAAAAAACAAATTCTTATCGATTTTTCTTTCATGAATAGTTGGCACCCCATAAGGTGGCTACTATTCATATTAATGCAAATACAATGCATTAAGTGCTATCACGAATTGTAGTTGCATTAATCTGATCCTAAAAAAAAGAAAAATTCTATTTGATTTTTCTTTTCCTTGAACAGTTGGCACCCCATAAATTAAAAATGCACCCAGCACCCAGGTCAACAGCTATATACGGACACATGAACCTCCCCTGCCTGTTCTCCTTCAATGCAGAGTGAAGTGGGTGGGAGAGGGTGACCATCAACAGTGCATAAACACTTTGATTGGATGACAATGCAGTTTTTATATTACAACCCTAAATTTGTGCAACGAAAATCATCAAGAAATACTAAGTATTTTTTCCAAAGAATAGCTTTTCTAGAATGGCTCGATACTCAGAAATCCTACTGCGAATAAAAAAAAGTCAAATTCTGATTCTAAACACCTGAAAAGTGAGAAATGCTGGCGTTCACGGTTTATGTAGGAAATGTACTAAAAACACCAAAAATATGCAACAAAACCCTAATTTTCTCAAAAACTGTTCAGTAGGATTTTTTCTAACTGAGGTTCCAGTGTTTTCTACCCTCATATTACACATTGGCATAGAGAATATATTGGCACCTAGTCAGGATTTTGCCCTAGAAGCAATCTGTGAGGCAAAAAACAGCCAAAATGAGCCACTGGTCTGAAGTATAAAACTGGGCATCGATCACTATAGAGCTACAAAGAGAGAGAATCGATGTCCAGTAATTAGTCAGCTATACTTCAGAAAGGTTTTCAAAATGTCTGCCGTTCTTGCTGTATTGATCTATAGTTGGCTGAAGGAGAGGCAGACCTTGTTGTGACGGAGTTAGGAACCATAGGTCTTCTCTATCATCTCTCTAGGTTGTTGGTCTATCAACTTCTGATACTCTCATTGGTCCATGTGTATACTATACTAAGGAATTTAGTTATCGGCCACCCAGTAAATATGCCTACATATTTTTCTTTGTATTTTGGGACACACACATCATATCCTCAGGCTGCATTCATATACAGTTCAAACAGTTTCCCACAAAAGTTACAGACAATATCTCTCTTACTAGCACTGTGCAGTCTTTAATTTGATGGGGAAAAGTCTAAAATCTTAGATCTTAAAATGGTACATTCTAACTTCCCCTGACTTTTCATGACTTGTGGGAACCCTGGGTTATGTGAGAGTACCCTGCAAACAAAATCTCAAGCAGAACTCGTGTCATTCTTGAGTCTTGACTTGTGATCCCCAGGCGATTTTTGAAAGTTTTGCGAACGTTTTGTGACATATTCCCGGGAATGTCTTGTTTTTTAACGAATTTTTTTAACAATTTTTTTAAACAAGTTTTAACTTGTGTCATTCCCCCAAGTTGCAAACCTTCAATCCCCGAGTTCATTTTGTGAATACGACACGTTCACAATTCTTAGGAATATCTCGTGTCTTTCTTGTGTTTTGGTGACTTCCCCAGATTCTCCCCAGTTGTGAACGTTCAAGTCCTGAGTTCTATTTGGAGGGAGGCCTTGGTTGTGTGAGAGTATATTCCCCAGGTGCAGACATCCTTTGTAAGCATGGATAAAATACCATCCCGCTTACTTGTTGCTACACTTATTCATCTCTCATGCTTTGCCCACTTCTTAAAACCTTCTCCAAAAAGTACACACTCCCCCCCCACCCCCACCATTAACACTTTAGCCCTTTAGGGAAGCATAATGCCTCCTGCATGATGCCTGTGGTCGTCATGATACATAAATGCAGCCCTGGCAAGTAACTCGCCAGTGCCGCATTCAGGCATCATGCCGACCCTATGGGGCTAGAATTATGTATCAATGCAGCACTGGTGCATTACTCATCGAGGCTGCATCGCGCATCATTATGAGAAATTCATCTTTTAGCGACATGCTGTCCTTAAAGGGTTAAAGGTGACAGCCACAGCAAGTAACTCGCTGGTCTTGCGTTGGTGCGTGATACCAGGCCTGCAGGAGTGTCTCAATCCTGTAATGTTGGCATGATGATTGAATGCAGCACTGGCGAGACACTCACCCGGGCTGCATTCAGGCATCATGTCCTTGTCTGCATGATGCATGAATGCACCACGGTGAGTTACAGATGCTGCATTCATGCATCATGTCAACCCTTTGGGTGCGTAGCGACCCTGCACAGTCAGTGTGGCCCTAGCGAGTAACTCGCAAGGTCTGCATTCATGCATCATGCCTACAAAGGCCATACTGCAATCATAAACTTTGCGGCTTTTAAATGGTTAAAGTTGTCTACTCAAATGTTGCTAAAACGCATTGTAAACCCTTTACGTTCAGCATAACGCTTAACTGTTGTGACAGTATGATGCGTGAATCCAGCACTGGTGAGTAACTAGTTGGTGCTGCATTCACGCATCATGCTTATCCGATATGTTTGGACACTCATAAATGGTCGGCATGATGCACAGACGCTGCTTTATTGAGTTACTTGCCAGTCCTGTATTGTCCTGCATTGATGCATCACACTGTAAATAGTTTGTGTAGGTAAACAGTAGAATCTACTGTAGATCTACAGTAGAATCCACTGTAGAATGGATTTACAGTAGAATCTGCTGTAGGTTTACAGTAGATTCTACTGTAAACCTACAATGAACAGCTACAGTAGAATCTACTGTACACCTACAAAATTGGCAACCAACATTTTACAGTGCATGATGACAGTTACACATGACCGCAGCCTTAATGCATCATGCTACCCTTAAAGGGTTTGACGCCAACATGAGGACGTCTTAGTTATGGAGACTGATGTCTGCCCCCTGTGCAGGTTATAAAGGGGGTCTGGTGTCCTCGTGACTCACACAATACTCCCCCACCAGCCGCATACAGCACACACACCTACAGCACAAGCAGCCTGTAACCCCCGCACAGGGCTTTAACCCTTTAAGGGTGCTATAATGCATTAATGCATCATGCCCTTGGTCGTCATGATGCGTGAATGCAGCCCTGGCGAGTAACTCACCAGTGCTTCAATCAAGCATCATGCCGACCTTATGGAGTCGAGACACTCCCGAAGGGTCGGCATTATGCACTGATGCAGCACCGGCAAGTTACTTGCCGGGGCTGCATTGGTGCATGATGACGACAAATGTCATTTTTTTAGCAACATCTGTCCTTAAAGGGTTCAGGACGGAATGTCGCTAAAAGACGACATTTGGTGTAATGATGCACCAATTCAGCGACCCACTGAGTAATTTGCTGATGCTCAATGCTGCATCATGAAGACCCTTTGGGAGTGCATCAGTCCCGTAGGGTTGGTATGATGCATTCATGGTATGATGCATGGATACAGCACTGGCGAGTTACTCGCCAGGACTGCATTCAAGCACCATGACACATCCAAGTACTCTGCAGCCCTTAACGGACTGAGTACATTTTAATGGTGAAGTACAGTCAACACCTGTCATCACATTTAGAGATCTTCATCGTGGACACTTATTCCACCCCAACATGCTGGTCACACTTGTCGTGCTATAATCCCAGTATGTATCAGCCTACCTCAAACACTTAGACTGGTCCCTCTAAACAGAACTCGGGAATTGAACATTTGCAACTGGGGAGAATCAGGAGAAGTCACCATAACACAAGAAAGACACAAGATATTCCCAAGGTTTGTGAACATGTCCTATTCACGAAATGAACTCGGGAATTGAACGTTCGCGACTTGGGGGAATGAGACAAGTTAGAACTTGTTCAAAAAACTCATTCAAAAAACTCAAAAGAATGGCACGAGTTCCGCTTGAGGTTTTGTTTGCAGGGGTGTTTGGGGGCCCTCTATAACTGGAAGCTGGTCATATTTACAGGGATCCCAACCTATATCGTAGTGGCTTGAATAAGCGCAGCGGGGGTGTCAGAAGCCACTCTACTTCAGGGGAGCCACGGCCTAACCAAATGAAGTTCAGAACGGTCTGAGCGTCAAAGGTGAATGATGTCCTGAAAGATTTATAGGGGATCTGGGGGCATGTCCCTCAATGAGAATTTTGAAAATCTTGAAATAATTTGATGCATTCTAAGGTCAATTTGTGGATATTTCTTTATATAACTATGGAAGAATGAACATAACTCATTATGAGCATTTTCAAAGAAATTTTGCCCCCCCCCCCACCTGTCTATGGTGGGGGTGGGGGGTCATGGCCCCTGCCCCACCCCCTATTTCGACACCCTTGGTCTCAAAGAACCGGAAATCTTTAAGCACAGATGCCCTTATTCAGACTACTATGGTATCAAGGCTGCATTATATCTCACTATTTTTCAGCAACGAACTTGAGAAAATTGTATTGCAACTGCCGAATAAGCTCTGCACATTCATTTGCAGGAATTCTAATTACTGGATTGATTGAGCCGTTTTAAACCCTTTAAACATAAGTAGGCTAACTTGTATCTTTCCCCATTTCTTCTTTCATTATTTTTCCATAATGGATGTGAAGTCAGTGTGTACTTTAGTATTCTTAGAAAATCCCTCTTTTAAAAGTCTACCTCGCTCTCCCCCCACATCTTGTTAGTTTACAGCACGAGTGGAGAGTGGCAGAGTGGGGTCAGTTCAGGACACCACCTGGGAGGAAAAAGGAGAACTAGAACTAAGTGTTTTCTAAGAGCTAGTTCCGTTTCAATCCCAGGTGTATCCATCAATGACAAGCATAACGACTTCAGCAGACCCAAAACAAGAGGATTCTACAACTCCCTAGTCATCCATCCTAACACTTGCTGCGCCGACCACAAATCACCTCCTCTCACATCCGGGCTACTATAGCAGCACAATTACCCTCCAAACAAAACTCAAGAATCACACAAGTTAGAAACATTCCCATTTCTCCAGAAACGCAATTCCATAAGTAGAATGAAGACTTGTATTTCCCGAGTTTCACTACAAGAAATAACATGGAATACGACACAAAAAATTTCCAAAAAAGTTCTAAAAACGTTCAAGAAACGTTCTAAAAACCTCGAGTTTTTAACACGAGAATATCACGAGTTCCGCTTGAGATTTAGTTTGCAGGGTAGCTACCCCTAAAATCTTAATTGTTACGATTTCTCCAAAATCGGAGCAAAAATCGTAACACTAGAATAGCGTTTTAGAATTGCATTTCTTAGGACTGCCCATATTTGGTGCATGTGTTACACTTATGGGGCAGAACAAGAACATGGACCTTGCTTATTTGTTGTCAAGATGTCGTAATGAAGCTTTGGAAAGTAACTTATGCCCTTGATTATCATGATGCATGAATGCAGCCCTTGGGGCGGGGGGGGGCGACCGAGACCACCAAGGTTCAGAAGGATGCACTATTGAGAGCATTAAAAGCGATACACTGAGAAATTTACAGGGGGGTGTGGGGGCACTGCCCCCGAGGAGAACTTTTGAAAATGTTGACATGATTTGGTGCGTTTTAAGGTCAATTTGAGGGTATTTCATTTTTCTATATAACTACAGAGTAATAAACAAAAATCATTAGCATTTCCAATTTTTCTTTTTTTTTTGGGGGGGGGGGGGGGCGGCTGGGGCAAAAGATACTCTGGACGCCAATGTCTAGGATTGCAGGGGGAGGGCATGGCCCCCTTGCTCCTCCCCCCCCCCCCCCGCCCTTATTCCAAAACGGCTGGTTTGAGCTATCTCTCTGTGCCCATACCTTGATCGATTGCAGACTAAGCTGGATCGGTGCAGCCTTGAAAAGTAGCCTATTCCTATCCTTTACTGGGTTATGGTTTGAGCCCTATCCTTCCAGGGTTAAGCTTTGAGCTATCTCTTTCTGCCCATACCTTGATCAGCATCAGCCCCTGCCGTGATTGCAGTGTAAGACTGCTGCTGCCGTTTAGCACACGTCACACCATAACTCACTGTGAGGCTGGGATGAGATATGGGCCGTCTTTAAACTCTCTGACGCTGATCACTCCAACATCTGAACCGGCGTCCTCCTGGCCTTTGAGTGTGGAAATTACATCTGGAAATCCCATGGGCTAAAAACACACTTTCTTTTATTTAGCTGGCGGCCATGTGTTTTGAGTTTCCTCGTGATGGCCAGAGATCAGGGGGTGAGGACGGATCGCGGTGCTGCTCTCAACAGGTTTGGTTTTATTCCTTTTATTTGTAAAACCTTGTTTATATCAGTCCAGGTGGGTATAGCCCCCCCCCCCCCTCCCACCCCATGAGGTGGGGGGGGGGGGGGTTACTAAATCGTTAAGGTATAGATAACAACTACCGCCCTACCACCCCACTTCTCAGAGATTGTGAAAATTGACCGCCATAGTCCCGGAGTGGGTTCTGAGTCTCTGAGAGTAGATAACAACTGCCGCCCTACCGCCCCTCTCCTCACAGGTTGGGAGATTTGACCACCCTCCTTTTCAGAGCATGAGAGATTTGACCACCCCACTTTTAAGAGTTTGGGGGATTTAATAAGCAATACAAGATTAGGTCTCTCTGAAATTTCTACAAATTCAATTTTATATATCCCTTACAGCAAAAAAAAACTCGCTCAATTTAATGATATGATTTTAACCACCCTACTTATCAAGGCCTTGACGACATCTGACCACCCCCCCCCCCCTTTTCATCATCTAATGGAAATTCACTGCCACCGCTTTTCAGAGTTGTGCTGCAGTAGTTATCCAATACATTGTAGAGTGCCCCCCCCTCCTGGGGGGATACTAAATCGTTGAGGGTAGATAACAACTGCCCCTTCCACCCCAATTCTCAGCGGTTGGGAAAATTGACCGCCCTAGTGTACATGGACTGCCCCATCCCAGACCACCGCCCGGCCACCGCCCCTGTTATTACAAGGGCCCCAGACAGGTAAAATCGACAAGGCGATAAGACCCTGTTTTAACCCTCATGGACAAGGGACAAGGGAAGGCCGGAGGTTAGTGACAAGAGACAAGCTATTTTTTTTTGAATCGATAAGGGTCAAGACTCATTTCTTAGGATGGACAAGGGATATTGGGATTTCTTAGGATCGACAAGTGACACAGCTACATCATCTTGGGCCCTATTACAGGACCTATTACAGGACTGACAGTATCTATAGACCAATGCACCAAAAAGAGTGCCTTTTCGGAAAAGTTGTTGATAAAGTTTTTCAACATTCCAATATGTATACTATTAGAAAGCTAATTGTCCTAGGAATCCTGTGATATGAGATGTTAGCAAATAACTATAGCCACTACAGACAATGTTCTCAGGATTCTGCTAATACCAAGCTAAACACAACTTTATTATGAAAAAGTCACCCTTTCTTGGTGCATTGGTATTTAAGACTATTCCTTCCCCAGGCTGGGCAGTCTAGCAGATAGACACCTCTGAGGCAGAGAGAGAGATCCTCGGTCGATATCCGACTTAGAACTGAGCTCTATGATAACGGGAACAGATGAAGTCCACTACTGCTTTCTGCTGGGGTGGCAAATTCCTGTGGTGGTTCCCGGGGGAGTGTTGCATAAATGACTTTCACCTCAGAAATAGCGACCATGCTATTTAATGCTGCAGCATTGGAGAGCCAGGAGCATTATTTCTGACGACACCCATCACCAAAAAAGACTAAAGGTCACTATATACCAAGGCAGTTTGCTGTTGCTATGCTTGTTGAAAATGAACCTCAGGACCATGGAAATATGGGAGAAAAACAATAACAACAGTCATTGCTAGGCAACCAGCTGTGTTAGCAACAAACCACTTGCACCATTCAATTCCTTGGGTCCAGTTTAAAGGGGTAGGTATAATAATGAACAACCTTAGGACCATGGAAATATGTGTTGCTAGGCAGATAAACAGTTAGAATAGCTGTTGCTAAGCAACCAGCTGTCTTAGAAACAAACCAATAGAACCATTGAATTCCTTGGGTCCAATTAAGGGGGGGTAGGCATGGTTATAATCAACCTCAGGACCATGGAAAACTGTGTTGCTAGGCAGATAAACAATCAGAACAGTTGTTGCTAAGCAACCAGCTATATTAGCAACAAACCAATAGAATCATTGAATTCCTTGGGTCAAAATTAGGGGGGGTAGGCAGTATTTTAAAAGTATTCTAAGCCATATTTAGGTCAAGGGAGATGGAATTCTGATATTTTGGCGGCCATCTTGGATTTTGGCAGCCATCTTGGATTCCTCGCAACCTTTTTTTTAACAGTCACCATATCTGAAAAGCCCATGATCAGAGCTTTCCAGTGGTATATAGTGACCTTTAGTCTTTTTTGGTGATGGGTGTTCGGCTAATCAGCCTTACATGCTGCAGCACTAATTAGCTTTGGAGAGATGCACTGGTGAGTAACTTGAGTATATATTGCGGCCTCATCAGAATATATGATAAAATGTTGCACACATTTATCTAGACATGAAGTGAATTAAACATGAATTAAAACATAGTCACGGAAAAGTCATCTGGAGAAAGTGGGACTCGAACCCATGACCTTCAGACCCATGGACCAGCTACTCTACCAGTGAACTACTTCCCCTTCTGACAACTTGATCTCGCCTTATGAATCGGTATGGTTCAGAGGGGAGCAGGATTACCTGAGTGATACACCCTTGCAGGCTTACCACCACGGCATGGGGAATCCAATGCCTATCCTATTCTGGACAATACCCTGCAAACAAAATCTCAAGCAGAACTCGTGCCATTCTTGATTCTTGACTCGTGATCCCCAGAAGATTTTTGAACGTTTTGTGAAGGTTTTGTCGCATATTCCCGGGAATTTCTTGTTTTTTTAACAAGTTTTTTTAACAAGTTTTAACTTGTGTCATTCGCCCAAGTCGCGAACTTTCAATTAGGCAGTATTCCACTAAGATGAATCGGCCGAAATTCCATCATCGGACAGGATTTGCCGACGAGTTTAACATTACAGGCTTTCATCGGATGACGGAATTACGGCCGACCGATGTTAGTGGAATACTCCCTATTCCCGAGTTCATTTTGTGAATAGGACACGTTCACAATTCTTGGGAATATCTTGGGTCTTTTTTGCATCATGGGGACTTCCCTAGATTCTCCCCAGTCGCGAACGTTCAATTCCCGAATTCTGTTTGGAGGGTTGAGCACTCACTGTCAGTAAGTAGTGACGCTCATGATGCAACATCCCCCTGCGGAGGGCTGATGTCATTGGTGTACTAGTTATCGAACGACTTCCACGAAGGTCTATTTTTCTTTCCCCAGGATTTATCTTTGTATACAATCTAGAACTAAAAGAACTACTCTGTATTATTCTTTGCCTGTTCTGTTCTTCATCCTATTGATATTTCTGGATAGAGATTCACTTCCTGGGTCTATAATATGAGAGACATAACTCGTTTGTAGAATTTGGGCCATTAAAAACCTCGTGAAATACCTACATCTATACAACCCTGGTGAGTAACTCGCCAGTGCTGCATGTGCGCACCATGGATGTTTAGTACTGAATGTTTTCCGATACTGGACATGGTTCTAATTGTAAGTTTGCATGACTCAGCCAACTAAGCCAGTCTGTGCCATGTATGTACAGGTACTACAAAACCACTATACATGTACCACACTCAGTGTACCCCCCCCCCCCTCCCCACGCCTCATGTCTACTACATGCATGCACTGCTACAGCCACCCTCCACCACCACATACCTACTTTACATGACCACATGATATTTATCATGCACCAATACAGCGCTGGCCAGACCTCGCTGGCATCACCTTGTTGCATCATACCGACCCTTTTGGGAGTGTATCAACCCTGTAAGCATGAATATGGCACTGGGGGCGGGGGGGGGGGGGGGTGGAGGTAATCCTCCTTAATGCATCCTCTGAACTAAAGGTCATGATGCATTAAAGAGTTATGCTGCCATTAAAGGGCTCAGCTTTATCCAGTTGTATGATTGCATGTGCAGAGCATGCTGTAGTGTATGCATCAAAGACGGCCTCACGTGTACACGCTGTACATGTACAGGACATGCACATGGGGACAATCTCTATGTGTTGTCTCTCTAACCCTTAAGGACGGATGTCGCTATAAGATTTGTCGTTATGATGCACCAATGCAGCCCAGGTGAGTAACTCGCCAATGCAGCCCGGGCGAGTAACTCGCCGGTGCTAAATTGGTGCATCATGCCGACGCTTTGGGAGTGTCTCAATCCTATAGAGTTGGCATGATGCTTGAAGGCAGCATTGGCGAGTTTCTTTGGGAATGTTTCAGTCCAGTAGGGTCGACGTGATGAATGCATGGATGCAACCCTGGTAACGAGTTACTCGCTAGTGCTGCATTCATGCATCATGCAACAAAGAGCATACAACATTAATGCATTATGCGACCCTTAAAAGGGTTAACGTTGTACCAGTCTAGACGTTATAATACATGACGCACCAATACATGCCGCAAACTCCATGTTAGGGAGTGTTCATTTATTAGTTACAGGGGGGGGGGGGTTGGGGGGCGTAATTTTTTTTTAGCAAAAAAGCCAGCGCGTTACTATAGTTCAAAGGGGAGGCAGAAAATTTTCGTAACCTCCGACGAGGGGGGGCGAGAAACGCGCTCTCAAGGGGAGGGCGTAAAAAAGATTCGCCCCTCCGCACGAAATCTCACCCCCCCCCCTGTAAATAATAATTGAACAGTCCCTTAGCTGCATGTGGCAAACAGCACTATGTCTGGTACATGCACCGGGTACAGATGGTTCAAAAACATACAGTATGTGTGACGTCAGTGTCTGGTGATGTCAGCAGAGTGGCCGCATACCCTCCAAACACAACTCAAGAATGACACAAGTTAGAAACGTGCGTATTTCCCATGAAAAGCACAAGTTGCGTACACAAGATAGGGACGGGAGATTCTCAAGAATTGTGGATGTTCCGGGTGACATGTTCAATGGTGATGTGTATTTCCTAAATTATACTCGTCCAAATAGAGACATTCCACACATACAATGATGACATTTATTGTTGAGTTTCACTTTAAAAAAAACACGAAATTCCAGGAAATATGACACAAGAAAATGTGCTTGTTATAAAACTGGTGAACAGAACCCTGATCCTTTCAGAGCCTGCAGAGATCTACTACAAGCAGCCTGTGTCAGCCTCACCAACAGCTCACAGACCTACTACAGGCAGCCTCTGTCAGCCTCACCAACAGCTCACAGACCTACTACAGGCAGCCTGTGTCAGCCTCACCAACAGCTCACAGACCTACTGCAGGCAGCCTGTGTCAGCCTCACCAACAGCTCACAGACCTGCTACAGGCAGCCTCTGTCAGCCTCACCAACAGCTCACAGACCTACTACAGGCAGCCTGTGTCAGCCTCACCAACAGCTCACAGACCTGCTACAGGCAGCCTGTGTCAGCCTCACCAACAGCTCACAGACCTAATGTAGGCAGCCTCTGTCAGCCTCACCAACAGCTCACAGACCTACTACAGGCAGCCTGTGTCAGCCTCACCAACAGCTCACAGACCTACTACAGGCAGCCTGTGTCAGCCTCACCAACAGCTCACAGACCTACTACAGGCAGCCTGTGTCAGCCTCACTAACAGCTCACAGACCTACTACAGGCAGCCTCTGTCAGCCTCACCAGCAGCTCACAGACCTACTACAGGCAGCCTGTGTCAGCCTCACTAGCAGCTCACAGACCTACTACAGGCAGCCTCTGTCAGCCTCACCAACAGCTCACAGACCTACTACAGGCAGCCTTTGTCAGCCTCACCAACAGCTCACAGACCTACTACAGGCAGCCTTTGTCAGCCTCACCAACAGCTCACAGACCTACTACAGGCAGCCTCTGTCAGCCTCACCAACAGCTCACAGACCTACTACAGGCAGCCTGTGTCAGCCTCACCAACAGCTCACAGACCTACTACAGGCAGCCTCTGTCAGCCTCACCAGCAGCTCACAGACCTACTACAGGCAGCCTCTGTCAGCCTCACCAACAGCTCACAGACCTACTGTAGGCAGCCTGTGTCAGCCTCACCAACAGCTCACATATCTACTACAGGCAGCCTTTGTCAGCCTCACCAACAGCTCATGGGCCTACTGTAGGCAGCCTGTGTCAGCCTCACTAACAGCTCACAGACCTACTACAGGCAGCCTTTGTCAGCCTCACCAACAGCTCACAGACCTACTACAGGCAGCCTCTGTCAGCCTCACCAGCAGCTCACAGACATACTACAGGCAGCCTCTGTCAGCCTCACCAACAGCTCACAGACCTACTACAGGCAGCCTTTGTCAGCCTCACCAACAGCTCACAGGCCTACTGTAGGCAGCCTCTGTCAGCCTCACCAACAGCTCACAGGCCTACTGTAGGCAGCCTCTGTCAGCCTCACCAACAGCTCACAGACCTACTACAGGCAGCTTCTGTCAGCCTCACCAACAGCTCACAGGCCTACTGCAGGCAGCCTGTGTCAGCCTCACCAACAGCTCACAGACCTGCTACAGGCAGCCTGTGTCAGCCTCACCAACAGCTCACAGACCTACTACAGGCAGCCTGTGTCAGCCTCACTAACAGCTCACAGACCTACTACAGGCAGCCTCTGTCAGCCTCACCAGCAGCTCACAGACCTACTACAGGCAGCCTGTGTCAGCCTCACTAGCAGCTCACAGACCTACTACAGGCAGCCTCTGTCAGCATCACCAACAGGTCACAGATCTATTATAGACAGCCTGTGTCAGCCTCACCAACAGCTCACAGACCTACTACAGGCAGCCTGTGTCAGCCTCACCAACAGCTCACAGACCTACTACAGGCAGCCTCTGTCAGCCTCACCAACAGCTCACAGACCTACTACAGGCAGCCTGTGTCAGCCTCACCAACAGCTCACAGACCTACTGCAGGCAGCCTGTGTCAGCCTCACCAACAGCTCAGAGACCTACTACAGGCAGCCTCTGTCAGCCTCACCAACAGCTCACATATCTACTACAGGCAGCCTCTGTCAGCCTCACCAACAGCTCACAGACCTACTGTAGGCAGCCTGTGTCAGCCTCACCAACAGCTCACAGACCTACTGTAGGCAGCCTTTGTCAGCCTCACCAACAGCTCACAGACCTACTACAGGCAGCCTCTGTCAGCCTCACCAACAGCTCACAGACCTACTACAGGCAGCCTCTGTCAGCCTCACCAACAGCTCACAGACCTACTGCAGGCAGCCTGTGTCAGCCTCACCAACAGCTCAGAGACCTACTACAGGCAGCCTCTGTCAGCCTCACCAACAGCTCACATATCTACTACAGGCAGCCTCTGTCAGCCTCACCAACAGCTCACAGACCTACTGTAGGCAGCCTCTGTCAGCCTCACCAACAGCTCACAGACCTACTGTAGGCAGCCTTTGTCAGCCTCACCAACAGCTCACAGACCTACTACAGGCAGCCTCTGTCAGCCTCACCAACAGCTCACAGACCTACTACAGGCAGCCTCTGTCAGCCTCACCAACAGCTCACAGACCTACTACAGGCAGTCTCTGTCAGCCTCACCAACAACTCACAGACCTACTACAGGCAGCCTCTGTCAGCCTCACCAGCAGCTCACAGACCTACTGCAGGCAGCCTCTGTCAGCCTCACCAACAGCTCACAGACCTACTACAGGCAGCCTGTGTCAGCCTCACCTACAGCTCACAGACCTACTACAGGCAGCCTCTGTCAGCCTCACCAACAGCTCACACACCTACTACAGGCAGCCTTTGTCAGAAAACAGCTGCGATATCAAGCCTACATAATAGGAAGCTGAGAGCTTTAGCTAGAACAGAGAGACAACTATGATGTTCCTCCAGTGCCAGGCAATGGGCGATATGGAAAACAAACAGACACACAAGCTTTGTTTTGCATTTTTTGATGCCAATAACAATATTTATTATTGCTATTAGAACATGGATGAGAGTAGTCTTTGTGGTCACAATAAACAGCGCCGTCTGTCAGTGGTACGCTACCGAGAAGGACACCTGGGATAGATCATCAGACCAGGGAAAATCCAACTCGAGATTGTTGTCACTCGTTAAGACCCTTGTATTTTGAATCATCCAATGGGAGGGCTGGATTTGGGGGAAGGGGTGTTTAGGCACTCATAAACTGATGCAGTTGCATAGTCTGAATTTTTTAACAGGGTTAAGAAGTTTTAGTTTTTTTCCCTATTTTCCATAACTACCACTGATTGACCTCAATATTTGAGTTTCTCTCACTTTCATTTACTGATATTGAAAATGCACTGTGAAACTATAATTAGACCACATGGGACCCTCTTTTTAGGGTAAAATTGCCTATAGAGGACATTTTATTGTGCCGCATTTTTCCAAAATAAGATTCTGCTACATTGGTAACACATTAGAGTAGGATTTGGAATATGAAAAAAAATCAGACCAGGTTACTCTAAAGGGTTTAACACCCCTGACAATGGCATAAATGTTAGTGTCGGCCCACATTAGGCTCATGAGCTATATTCATGTAGTCAGCCACTCACTATGACAGTAACACATCTGTAACATGTGAACCGACAGCTCAGGTGATAGTACACCCCGCTACAGATCATACCTCATCTCTGAGCTGTGGGCGCAATGGAGGAAAATGCTGTTTAGCGAGACAGCAACATGACCACATCTAGAGAGCTATCAGGCCTACCTTACCGTCACAATATATAGAGTCGGTTTCATCCAGATCATTAACTGCCAGGTCAATTTTGAACCTATTCTATTTATTATTGATAAACCTTTCACGGATCATAACTACCTAAGATGCTTTCCATGCATTGTGCTGACCCTACTGGACTGCATTTATAACGCCATAGGGTTGCCATGATGCATGGATGGTGGGTTATTGGCTAGGGCTGAATTCATGAATCATGAAGACCAAGGGCATGATGCATTAATACACTATGCACCCTTTAAAGGCCTCCCTGCAAACATAATCTCAAGCAGAACTTGGGGTATTTCCGTGTCAAAACCTGAGAATTTTAGAACCTTTTAAAAACGTATTTTGAACATTTTTGGGAAATTTCTTGTGTTATATTCCGTGTCATTTCTTGTAGCAAAACTTTTGAAATACGGGTCTTCATTCTACTCATGGAATTTCTGGTTATTTGTATGAATAAAACTCACCATTGAACATCGATATGTCACTAGGAACGTTCACTATTCTTGAGAATCTCCCCCGTCTCTCTGTATAGAGCTTGTGCGTTTCTGGGGAAATACGAATGTTTCTAACTTGATTTGTGTTTGGAGTGCAGCCATACCTTCAGACATACACACTAGAAGCCTATTGTAGGCTGACATATGAGTAACATGAGGGAGGGGGACAGCTTTGTTTTTGCATGCGGGTATGTTGGGATGATGAAGATAGGGCAACAAACTGGTCTGCCCCCCGGTTGTCTGTGTGATAAGAAATGCTATCTGTCCTTAACTCTTTACGGACGACATAGTGCTTTAATGCACTATATCCTTTGTCATCATGATGCATGAATGCAGCATGGTGGGTAACTCACCAGGGCTGCATTCATGCATCATGCTGAGTGTACGGGGTTGAAACATTCCCGAAGTGTCAGCATGATGCACTGATGTACCTTCACTGGTGGGGCTGCGTTGGTGCATCTTTACGACAAATGTCGCCTTTTAGCAACATGTCATCCCTGCACACAAAATCTCAAGAGGGACTCGTGCCATTCTTGACTCTTGACTAGTGCCCCCCTGGAGATTTTTGAACGTTTTGTAGCACATTCCCTGGAATTTGTCATTTTTTGAACAAGTTTTTTTTATAAGTTTTTTTGAATAATATAATATAAGGTCTAACTTGTGTCATTCCCCCAAGTTGTGAACGTTCAATTCCTGAGTTCATTTCGTGAATAGGGCATGTTCCAAACTCTCAAGTTATGGTGACTTCCCCAGATTCTACCCAGTAGCGAACGTTCAATTCCCGAGTTCTGTTTGAAAGGGTCCTTAAAGGGTTAGCGCGGGTGATGACACCTTTATGAGTGCAGTTTATCACACAGTCAGCCCCTACACCTGCCCCAGCCAGGTCCCTGCACTCTGACACCAAACCCTGCAAACAAAATCTCAAGCAGAACTCGTGCTATTCCTTGAACGTTTTTTGGACATTTTTTTTAATGTGTGTATGTCATATTTTGTGTCATTTTTTGTAGTAAAATTCATGAAATCTAGGTCTTCATTCTACTTGTGGAATTTCTGGGGTTTTTTTTGCATGAGTAGAACTCGGGAAATACACGTCACCATTGAACATGTCACTAGGAACGTTCACTATGCTCGGGAATCTCTGTGTCTCTCTTGTGTATACAGCTTGTTCGTTTCCTGGGAAATATGAACTTTTCTAACTTGTGTCATTTTTGAGTTGTGTTTGGAGGGAGGTCCCTGCACTCTGAGACCAAAGTCACACCCATCCTCGTTCCCTCCTCTCAAACACACCCTTTTCCACTGATCCCAAGTTAAAGGTGCTGGTGCACCGAAGTCGCTAGTGCTGCTCACATTGACAACCCCTCTTGTGGGTGATTCAGGTACTAAGGTTATGATGGGTTACACAATGTTAGCTAAATGTCCAGGCAGAAGATGAAAGGTATCTACAATTATTCTGCTCAACAGGGGTCACAGCAGGTGGTATCTGCCCCCAAAATCCATGTGAGCAGCTCAGACCTCCTGCTGTGAGGAGGTCTCACAAGGAGTGGGTGGGTTACATCTACAAAGAGATGGGCAGATTATAATGTGTCTATATTATGTAATGTTATGATTTAACACATATAGCCAACAAAACAGCCAAGATATGATGGAGGGGGCAGGGGGCAACCCTGGAGGAAGGGGAAAATCTGAACCAAGACTGGAGGAGTTTGGTCTCTTGATTATATAATGCCAGCTAGTGGCCACGCCATTAGAAGCAGTAGGGACTGGGTGCACCAGCCGCTTTAAAGATGACCCTCTTTTGGTGAAAAAAATAACAACAGATTTTCAAGGTTAAAAAACAGCACTTTTTGACACAGTCTTTTCCTAGTCTTAAAAGGAACAATAATGACATGATATGTGACATTCAAACTGTATAAGCTCCTCAGAACACCCTTTTATATCAATATAGACTAATTCTATGAATTACCGCCGTATTTTAAAGAGATTTCTTTGCTCGTTGTCAAAGAAGCTATGATCAGATCCAATATACGATATTCTAGCCGCGGGATAAACGTGGAACTTTACAGTACTTTCCCACTTTTGGGGGTGTGGAGAGGTCCCCCCCCCCCCACCCCTCAGGTCGGAAAGTCTAAGAAATTAAGGGCTCCAGGTCACAGTCACTTTTGATAGACGATTTACATAATATATTGACCAAACTTTTCCAAAAGTCGCCAAGTCGCTTAAATTATTGTGCCAGGTCGAAAGCCGCCTGGAAAGCGAGCCCAAGGACGCTTTTGACCCATGTGCAGCTATGCCTTGTGCCGGGGGGGGGGGCACTGTCTGTTAGAGGGTAGGTAACCAGGGCAAAACTACAGACCACCCATTCCATGATATGACAGGAAGCTAACCTTCCCTTTATCCATTAACAGCCCCCCTAATGTCCTCAGATGTAAGCTGACAGCTTCCTGCTAAGCCTGATATTGTCATATAAACAACTTGGGAGGCTTAATACAGGAAGTGCACGATTAGAATTGGGTTTCTGGCATGAAATGTGAGTACAAACTGACTGTAACAACAGCCCTGCTACCATGCATCTTCCAATAGCCCCCTGAGCCCCTGTTTCAGAGCCTTTTGCATTGAGACAGCCCCTCCGTTTCTTATCTTATGGAGGGTCACAGCCACAGCCTGGGGGAGTTCGTTTTGCAGTCAGATTGATAATGATTAATTGATTGGACTGTTTTACGTCCAAGTGTGCTATGACGCCTGGGACTTGCTCAAGAGATTTATGGGACTCTCAGTCCATTCTTTTTTTCATCTAGGTTTGGCATATTAGTGTGTGAGTTTATGTGCGCATGCATGTTTTTGAGTCTACTTGTAGCAGGGGACATGGCTCATAGCGTTAGAACATTGCTCGTGGCATCGGTCCCCTCTTTATTGTGCTGCCTTACACAGATGCTGTGCCACAGACAGTTGACACAGGCTGTCAGCAAATGACCTCCTTTTATAAGAAGAAATTTTGAGGTGAAAAATCCTTATTTTAGAAGGCCAGAGACTAGCCTCCTCTTTTATTAAGGCATCATCAGAATTTTGAGAGAGACGAACCCTAACCCTAACAGTAGTCTCTTAGAAAAAAATATGGCCCAGTCTTTACTGTAATTTGTGGTCAAAGATATAATCATGTGACAGGATTTGTTTGTCTCCAGGTTCTGACTACAATTCCAGAGGTGATAAATCTTTGTTATAAGAGAAATGAATATGTCTCTGGAGACGAAAGACATGTCTCTGGGCTTTTAATAGAAGGTGTTTTCAGCTGAAAATTTGTTCTTGGAAAAGGAGATTATGTGCTAATGGGGTGCACCCCACAATACCTGGCCAGTCAGTACCCACACTGGGGTTGAGTGCCCCCCCCCCCCCCATGGGCCGCAACTGGCACGGGGCCGTGACCTACTTACTATTAACAGAAGAAGGGTGCGTCACTCTGGGCTCTACACTGGCGACCTGTGATTGGTTCTCAGCCCATTTTCGCTCCCTTACTGTGCTGTGGCTATGGAGGTCAGTCCCGCAGCAAGGCTGGCTCAAAGCAGAGGGGGGACTTTGCTAAAGATAGCCTTATCTCTCATCAAAAAAATAATTTTGTGTTCTGGATCCCAGCTAAATTATTTATTATGCATAAGTATGGTTATGTGGCCTTTTAATGCATTTAAATAGGTGTACTTTTACCAGAATAAGATCCTCAAAGCAGACAGGGGACTTCCAGTGGCTTACCCTTATTCTAATACCCACCCAACCACCAAGACTGTGCTTGAAGATGTAGGTTCACGCCCTTGCCCCCCACCTGGGGCACCTTGTACACGTGACCCCTGGGTGTGAGAGGTGCAGGTTCACACACCCATTATTTACGTGTAAACACAGCCATATCAGCTACAAGTATATAAACATTACACACCGCCGCGTCACCGCCACACCGACCACACTGCCACCTGGTACTGCCACCTGGTACAGCCACCTGGTACTACCACCTGGTGGGGGAAGTACACACCTCCCGGCAGGAAGTGCACCACACCCCACTGCCTGCTGGGTAATGGGGAGTAGGCCAATGGGGAGGGATAAAGCCCTCAGGCAAGAAAAGGTGACCTTTTTGTAGACCAAATGCAGCAAGAAGGGGTGAATCATCAGAGAAGTTGGTGATCTTTTTTTTTAAACATTTCTGAAGCGTGACCAACAAATATATGAATATAACCTCGAAATCCTGCATTCTTATTTATGCAAATTTGCTAAAAAGGACATTTTCGCTGGTATTAAAATTCGCGGATTTTACTATTCAATTCAATACTGTATAAATATTTGCTCTGTACATATTTTTGCAGATATTCAAAAATCACGAAAATATTACGGGGTGCAAATATCTACGTTTGCAGTACACTATTTGAAAGATAGTGGGGTCCTCCATGTTTAGTTCTGCAGCCAACCACCAGGTGGCCACTGACCCTGATTAGCAGATGAAGCTGCACCCTGTGCTATGAGTTTCTATGTTCTGGACATGTCAACAGCTCTGCATATTCTACTTGTTTTAATCATATCAAGTGTTACTTAATATCTGTAATGTTCTCTCTAAATAATGTACTACTAGGAGATGGAACAAATACAAAATAAACTATCCAGAATATGAATTACTAAGGTTTCTTTAGTACAGTGGCCAGAAATCTAAAAGTTTTGATTTTTGCGAGTGTCCTCGCAAGTAGTTGTCGCACAACAACATTGGCAGGAAACTTGCAGCAGTGGATCACCAGCTTTTGACCCCTGTTTTGTGGCACGGGTCTCTAGCAGGTCCCCCCATGGCACGTTTATTGACCCCCCCCCCCCCCTCCCCCGGCTGGGCCCCCCCCCCTACACAGCCCCCCCCCCGGATGCAGCACTTACTGTGCTGCATTCATGCATCATGACGACCGAAGTACATTAACCCTTTAAAGATGGCATGATGCCTTAATGCATCAGGGCCTTGGTCATCATGATGCATGAATGCCGCCCTCACCAGTGCTGCATTCAAGCATCATGCCGACCAAGGGCATGATGCATTCAAGCATCATGCCGACCTTATGAGGTTGAGACACTCCCAAAGGGTCGGCATGCTTTATCCCCCGAGTTACTCGCCGGGGCTGCATTGGTGCATCATGAAGACAAATGTCATATTTTCTCGACATACCGGTACGTCCTTAAGGCCACACCAAAAAAAAGTATATTTTCATTTT
The DNA here is from genome assembly GCA_947462335.1 of Harmothoe impar. Taxonomy (NCBI): domain Eukaryota; kingdom Metazoa; phylum Annelida; class Polychaeta; order Phyllodocida; family Polynoidae; genus Harmothoe; species Harmothoe impar. Next base: position 11,653,656 of record OX381716.1, read on the forward strand.
GAAAAAATGGTCCGAGCAGGGAAAAAAATTTCCCCAAATTTTCTTTTGTCTGTGATTTTGTCTTTGATTTTAAACTTATCAAGTGGAGCGGGCAACTTTTATTTTAGTGGGAAACTTTTTTGCAAACTCCCAAATCGATCAGAAAAAGGGCCTCCAAATAAAAATATTGAAATTTTTCAGAAAATGATGCGGGCACATCCGTGCACTTAAAAAAAAAAAAAAGGCATTTCAAAAATATGGCGCAGGAAATCCCTAGACCAACTTTTTTTTGGTATGGCGCAAAGGATTAAAGCCTCCTGTTGGTGTGAGAGGGTTGGGGGGATGTTGTACTAACGGTGGTGTTTATTGCTGGTTCCCGCCTCCAGCTGGGAGCGGACTGGGAGACATGCAGAGACCAGATCTACACAACGACAGCTACTCTATATACTGGGTTTTCGGTGTAGATTTTTTGTGAAGTACCGTATAAACTCATTGATTGATTGATTGTTAGGTAGTTTAATGTCCGGAGTGCAAGTTGCATTTTGCATTTCAGACTGCCATTAGGTTAAGTTTGTCACAAGTAGGGCGATTGTATCTAGGATGATCAAATCTATGAGATGAGCCAAAAGATAGAAATCCTGCTGCTACGCATTTACCAAAGCAAGGGTTCTTTAACCTCCGACACCACATAGACATGGTGTGAGAGGGACAGGCCTTTGATATGCTGTAAGTCTACCACAACATGGGAGATGGCAGCCAAAGATGAAGTCACGAAGCAAAAGAGACTCCAACCTTATACAACTGTGTGCCATGAGTCTGGAGTAATACATCCCAACTCATCAAGCTACCAACCCCGCGGATTAAGACTTTATGGTACGTCCCCATTTTCACGAACCATTGACCAGTGTGTCTTGGTTGCAGTCATCACTTGTTCATTATACATTGTATGCATATCAACGTGATTTTTTTGTTGAGAAATATCCCCAATCTCAAAGGCCTCAGTCGACTTTTCGCCTGTCAACATGTCCTTTTTTTTCTTTTGATAAATTTCTCAAAAGATCCCAACAAGAAGAGGTAATTCAGACTTTTGAGGAAGAAATTGCTGACCGTCTCTGATTTCTGTTGTAGTACACCACCTTTGTAATGTTAGTGGAGGACTTAGACTTGCACAAGTCACTCATGTTGATATATGCTATTTTATAATAACGTGAAATTACTTATTTTGACTATGTTTGTACATGTGTTCCTGACTGTATGATCAATAGACTTGCACAAGTCATTGCATTGATGTACCATATTCGACCTAGTAAGCCCCCCCCCCTTTCTTTTTTCTTCTTTTTTTCAAGTTATTCATATGTGTTTTTTTACTGTTTTTTAACACCACTGGGCAGAAGTTAATGCCAAGCCCGCAAACAGAGCTCGGGTACTTTCTTTTGCAAAAAAGTGTAAATTTCTACAAAGTTGGAGGGCTTGGCGGGTAATAAGCCACACAGTGGTCCTAGGCATAGTCAGCCCTGAAATACAGGGGCAGTGGTTGCAGTAAGACAGTCTATGTACAGCTTTTTTATAAAAACATGGGGTGGTCAAGTTTCCCGATCTCTGATAACGGGGGCAGGGCAGTAGGGTGGCAGTTGATATCTGCACACAAAGACTCAGTATCAAACCCTGAGGTGGGAGGGTAGCTGGGGGGACTACAGCAAGTCTACCAACACCTAGACTAGCCTGCGTCAGTGCAGAGATATATGAAGGTCATTGGTCAGTGAGAGTTCCTACTCCGCCACCCACTTCCCTTCCCCTCCTATCCCCCCCCCCCCCCTCTAGCTGCTCCCACTGACTGGTAAGACTCAGAATTTGGCAGCCTGACCGGTGAGGATTCTTGGGGGTGCAGAGGGGTCCCAGAAAGTCGCTGAAATTAAGGGGTCCAGGTCGAAAAGTCGCTTTTTTGAACCCTTTATTCTATTGTAAATTTTGTCCAAAAGTCGCTAGGTCGCTTTTATTATTGCACCATGTCGCCAGGTCGCCTCCAAAACGGCCCAGGTCGCCAGGTCGCTTTTGACCCATCTGGAGCCACATTCTTATGACTAGCTCTCCTATAATCAGCTGCTATTCTACAGTTGAGAAAAGTACATTATAGAAAAAATCCGTTTTGTCTTTATTCAAATACAAAGACTTAAGCAAGTCTACCCACACCTAGGGGGGCTGTGGGCCACATGCACGTAGCCTGTAGGTGTTATAGGTAGACGTGACATAACCGGGGTTATCGGATGGACCTGTCGGAATGTGGAGGGCGCGTCCCGGTACTTGAGATAGTGTTGACTCTATGCCTGAGGAGTTGTCTACCAGCCCCAACCCGTACCCTAAACACAGCCAGCCTAGCCAACCCAGCTCTCTATCGATGCAAGGACGTTAAAACAACGTTACCCTAACCCTAAACAGTCGGCCTCACTAACCCAGCTCTCTATCAATGCAAGAATGTTAAAACAACATAAAAATAATGTTAAAACAACGTTAAAACAACGTTACCCTAATCCTAAACAGGCAACCTATCCAAGCCATCAATGCAACAACATTAAAGCAATGTTAAAACGATGTTACCCTTACCCTAAATACCGCCAGCCTAGCCAGCCCAGCTCTCTATCAACCACAAAACGTTAAAACAACGTTACCCTAACCCTAAACACAGTCAGCCTAGCCAACCCAGCTCTCTATCATTGTGTAATAAACGATCTTTTGTATCTTTATGATATTGGTAGAGTATCAATTAAAGAACAAAGTCGACACAGTTCGGATCAAGTGTTACAGGTTGCAATATCAGGTTTATTCAGGTAAACCTAAACAAGCAGTCACTAAGTGTGCGAACTCCCTATAGAGTTCGGAACGGGTCAGTAGGCTAAGCAGCCGATATGATCACGGGGTCTCTTCACCAGCGTGGCTCAGAGTAACCGACGAGTACCGTCAGATGCCGGGTATATATAGGCAGCCAGCCTGCGTGCGCACACGCAGACCGGAAGCCTATAGCGACCTCTGTCCATACCCCAAGCCCGGAGTAGGTGTCGCCACCTACCGTCGGACTGAAGGGTTCGGACTGAGCTCGCAACACAGCATCCAACAGCACTCGTCATATAACAACCCCGTATAACCCTAGCCCCTACACTACCCCCTACCAGATAATAACCGGGAGGTAAATAATTAAGGTTATAGTCCGAAAACACTTCGGACTGGCATTATCTTATAAATACCACCTTAGGGGTTTATTAAAGTTATACCTTACAAACAATATGACGTTACTGTTGAACACAAAAAGGTATTAATTACACACATATCTACATATATAGATCGTAATTAAAATTACGCCCCATTCCCTAGGATAGATGGAGTTAATCTATACATATAGTATACACAACACTTGAAAAAGTACAATATCACAGTAAAAAAATTTCGTCCCTTCAGGACCCCGAGCTAATTACACTCGTAATGAATAATACTTTATAAGTGATAAACACTATCACTTCTCTTAAGGTTTTTAGAAACATATTAAAGTATTATTACAAAAGATATCATACGTGATTTTATAGCGAAGATCCGGATCCTCTGTTGATGATGATGCATTCCGCCCGGCTTTCAGAACCTACTTCATTCAGCTCCTACTAACCGGAACGAGAAAGTTCATAGCTCATGCTCGGGAGCTTATAGTAGTATATATAAAAAAATTCCAAGTCCTGCCTCCAGGCGATCTTCGGACTTATAATTAGGAGCACTCGGTCCTGATATATATAGTTTATATTAAAAAAACATCTCGTATCAGATCCATGGTGTTAGTGTAATCCTGTCCCGAGCTTTGGGTTTCTCTCCGGATCTCCTCGTCCTCCTCCGTCCGTTCTGCCTGGCAGACTGCCTCCTTGCGTAGCCAGCCTGCCGCTTCTTCTCGTCCGGATCCTTGTACACCCTATATTAGAGTGTTTTTCACATGTAGGGTTGGTATACTTAAAATACCCCCCCTTCTTCTTGATCGGGTCCTAAGATAGGATAATCCTATCCGGACTCCGAGTCGTCTTTAGGACTCGACTTGGCCGCAGCCTCCTCGTCCTCAGAGTCTGACGCAGCTTCCGCCAGCGTTAACTCCTGGAGCCAGAGCTCAATCTGAGCCCGAGTCCCATCCCATTCGTGCATCTCGTGCGCAAAGCAGTCTCTGAACCTCCGACGTTCGTGGTCCAGTTTCTCCTCGGCGTTCTTGACTGCCAGCCTCTGCTTCTTCCTTTCGGATTTAGCAGCAACTCGTTCAGTCCGAGCATTTTCACGCTCCTCCTGAACCGACTCCATGGCCGCTGCTTTCTGAGTAGCGACTTCACTCCGGTGGAGATGATGCACTGTGTCCAGCGACAACATCGCCACCTCCTGACTTAAGCCAGCTAGCAATCGGTGGAAGTTATCCTGCCACCGATCCAAGGCCTCCTGTCCGGCTTCGTAGGACTTGAAGTCGGCGGGAGGAAACGAGGGAGGGCCCCTTAGTCGTAGGACATGGTGCCCCTCCGGAGCCTCCTGGGGGGGATCCGGAGTCTGTGTTGGCTTCGGCTTTTGCTTCACCGAAGCCTTGGTCTTCCCCGTCTGGGTGAGAGTCTGTGACTCCGCTCCCGGAACCAAATCCATATTGGGGAATTCGTCAACGAACGCCCCTCCCGTACTGGAGTTCGGATCCTCCGGACTTGGCCGAGGTGGCCTGCCCTGGGGGCCCGACTTCCAGTCAGTCGTGCGAGAGGTAAATGCCGGTCCTTTGTACCCCGGATCTGCCTTCTCCATAACGGACTGCCTTTCGTCCGTTTTCTGTTTCTTCGGGTCGGTGGGCTCCGAGGATCCGTCGGATTTCCTCGGAGCTCGCCGCTTCCGCGTACTGGTACGCTGCTGATACTCTTCGAATTCATCGAAGAGTTCGCCCTCCGGTACATGGAGATACGTGCGGTCCGGGTTTACCTTGTAGAATACCCGCACCTTCCCTTTCTCGTTGGTGCCAAAATCCACCTCGAGGTTGTCATTCTTGTCTACCGTGGTCCCAAAATGGGAGTAGACTTCTGCGTGAGCGGCCTGAATGCGTTCCGCTGCGGTCTCCAGAGCCAAGCCATGGAACTTGGCAAGGTGTCGAATGATATCTGCTCTGGTGTAGAACAGACCCCCATTCGGACAACCCTTGCTGCCCTTCGAACCCACACTCAGGCAGTCATATCGCATGAAATGACGTACATGATAGCGGGTAAGATGTCTTGCATACCGAACCTTGGTAGGCCAAGTTCGGGGTTTCTCCAGGGTCTCGTCGATGTCCCGACAAGCTTTGAATGGGCACTTACTAAATGAATGCCATCTAGACATTGCCCATGCCAACTTTGCCTTCTGAAGGAGCGAATGGTATTTGGTGCTACCAGTTCGGACCTTCTCCAGCAATTCGAAGTGGTACAGCTGTACCGACTTGTCTAAAGGATCAGGTTTGATCCATTCTTCGTCGTCGGAGAGACCGTCGGGCCCCACCTCCTCCGGAAGCTTTGATGACCGCTTATCTTTAACACAGTCATTTATACACATGGGTTTAAAGAAATGAAACCCACTAGCGGCATTGGCTCGGAGGGCAGTCCGGACCAATTCCTGCAGTTCGTTGTCCGGGATTGTGTTCTTGTCCAATCCCTTCAGAACTTCATCCACCTCTTCAGGGGACTGACCCGCATTCAGAGATGTCAACCGGATGGTCTCTCGTAGGTATTGATGCCTACGACTGGCCTTCTCCATCTTACTAGTGTCAGCAGTTCTAGTCGCAGCTGTGCTCTGTTGGACAATCTCGTCCTCCAGAGTATCATTAAGAATAGACTCGTTAGTCTTTTTCTCCATGTTCCGGGCCAGCCTCATGGCTGGCGTCAGATGTCGCCTTTTCTCCCTCCGATTATGCACGACCTTGAATTCGTCTGCGATTAGCAGGTCGTATTCAAGGGCCGCGAGAAGTTCGGGGCGCCCTTCACTCTCAGCAACCAAGCGAGCGTTAGCCGCTTGGTCTTTGAGGCCTTCCATTGCAGCCGTCACGTGGGCCGGGAACCAGGTCGGAAACCGGTCGGACAGAATGTCCAGCCCCCGGAAGGTTCTCATCTGGACCAAGTCAAATGACCTGATCTCATCCTTGCTCATCTGTGCGATGATGGCTCCTCGTAGCAGGGATGGGACGTCGGCGTCCGCTTTATCCCATACTTCATGTTGGACTGGGGGGATTATTGGTACCCCCGATCCACCTGGACCACCGCCTGCGGCTTGGTCCAGCTTGCCGGCCTCATCAGAAGTATCCATAGTGGATGGCTCCAGACGGGGCTCGGATTGCTGTTGAGGAGTCTCCACTCGGACGGGGGCTGCTCCTTGAGGAGGCATCTCCACCCGAACGGGGACTTCTTTTCTTTGCCCCACTGGAGCAGGTAGCTGGAAGGTGATGCCGGACAGCACCTCCTGCACAACTTGGACCGTATGAGCTGCGGATGATGCATCCATAGCCTCCTCGGTCCTAGTGTCGGATGGGTGAGTTGTCGTTTTCGGACGAGCTCCCCCGTGCCCGGACGTACCAGCCATGGCTGCGGCCGTAGCGGCCACTGCAGAGCTGTTGTCCAACCCTCGCGAGAAGGACAACACATCCACGGCTGACGTCGGAGCAGCTGACGTTCCAACTGCTTTTCCAGTATCCTTCTCCTTGCTAGGGATCGGGATGTTTGACTTAGTAGGGCCCGGAGTCTTGACAGCCTGACTGCTGCCGGACGTCTGTCCCTTCTTCTTCTGATCCTTAGCCGCTGGCTTCGGATCAGCTTTCTTTTGTTCCTTTGGCACCTTTGGAGTCGGAGCCTTGGGAGTGACCGTCTTCGGATCTTTGGTTACTGTGGCAGTGGCAACCTTCGGATCCGCTTTCTTAGTACCCTGGGTACTAGGCTTCTTCGGATCGGGCTTTTTAGGCTCGTCCTTCCCCAGAGGCTTCTTTCCAACACCTACGTGTTTGAGAGCCTTGGTACTAACCTTGCCATCGGCCGACCGGGACCGATCTCGGGTAGCACCCTTGCCACCGCGCGTCCTCGGACGTGCAGTGTCGGAGTCGCTGTCGCCTCCCATAGACAGTTTCCTGGTAACTGTCTTCTTGAGGCTTGGCGAAATGCTCAGACTGCACATCCGAGAGAGATGTCCAGTCGACTCGGAGGGGTTCGATTCTACTGCACTGTAGGCGATCCCTCGCAACATTCCGGAGTCCTCGCTACCCTCGGGTGACGGAGACTTCCGAATCGGTGACACGATCGGATCCACACGTAGTTCCGACAGAGTCTGACTGAGCTCATCACCACTGGGGCTCTGAGCGTCCATGTGCTCCTCGGAGTGACCGGAGAGTTCGGACTGGCGGAGCTGCTGCTCGGCCATCCTCACTTCTTTCAAGTGTCTTACGACGGGAGTTTGACGGGGAAACACTTAGTTCCCCGTCTCCCTCTTTGTCTTAGACGGACCAGGAAAGAGTACTCACAGTTCCTACTCTTTTTATAACTCTTCTACTCTTCTAGTTGCCCAAAAACGCCGACTTCTCCGCTGCTGCCGCACGCACGATTGATCCGGGTGAGCCCCAAAATCAATATGGCGCTCCCTCGCTTTTGTTTTTAAAACAAAGCGCATGCGCAGCGTCTCGCGTGATTGGACGCGATCCCGTTACCCGGTGTGACCCAATTATAGATTAATCAGGTCACGACCTTTCCCGCCCGCAGCTCGGGCTCGGGGGATCACACTGCCACGTAGGCGGCTCGCAAAAGTCAAAATATACTTCGAATAAAGAGTTCGTCAGGAGTATTAGTGGATTAATATGGGAAATCGAAGATTACCCCACCGGATTATCCGTCCACCACCCTCGGGGAGCACTCCAACATTCTTTTCTATTCAACTCTGAGCGCCCCTGTTGGTAGCACACATATAACATATAAAACAACACAGGACACCACACTCGTTGTGTAAACAAGCTAGGTTACCGCCCCTCTGGCCACCAGCCTTGGGCTTCGCCGAACGGGTTTCCCGTTCACCTCTCGTAACCTGGCCGAAGGACTCTCGTTCTTAACTAAAATTCCAGCCTTGATTTTAGTTTTCCGGGCCCTTCTTCCTTCGCCTGCCGAGACTTTCTTTTTCACGGTCTTCTGGAGCTTCTTTCGTACCACTCTCTTAGGGGTATCCTCTGACACCCTTTCCAAAGGTACAAATTTAGCCTCCGAAGTTCCCTTTTCCACCTCCGTTTCCGGGGTGAGCTCCCTTCCAGCCCAAGCACGCAACCGAGCCACATGGCTCGTCCGGATGCGCCCTGCTTCGGACTGAATCAACACAGTCGTCTGACTGATACATTTAACCACGGTGTGTGGTCCATCCCAGTTATTCGCCAGCTTGATGTTGCAGAGCGGTTCGTGTAGGCGGATTACTCTATCCCCCACCACGAAACGTCGCAACTTCAATCCGGTGTCATAACCTACCTTCTGCCAATTCGCAGCTTTGAGCAAATGAGCCCTAACTGTTTCGTAGGCAAATTTGAACCTCTCTCGTAGAGATTCTACAAATAGCACCGTACATGGTGCTTCTGGACTGATCCCTACCACCCCGAATACCAAATCCGCCGGCATGATCAAGTCCTCTCCGAACACCAAGAGGTTTGGTGTGCAATTAGTCGAAGTGTGGACCGTATTGTTATACGCATGTACCACAAATTCGCACTGATCATCCCAATCATCCATATGGGAGTTCACTAATGGCTTCAAAACCTGGATCAAGGTCCGATTGAACCGCTCCACCTGCCCGTCGGACTGTGGTCGGTACGGATTGGTCCGAGTTTTGCATATAGCCAACTGATGACACATAGCTGCCCAAAGTTTGGACTCAAATTCTCTCCCTTGATCGCTATGTAACATCAAGGGAGCCCCCAGATGGAGGATCCACCCCTTCACCAGTGCTTCCGCACAAGTAGCAGCAGTATGATCCTCTAGTGGGTACACTCGGGTGTATTTGGTATAGTAGTCCGAGACTACCATCATACACGTATTACCCTTCGGAGTGGGTTTCACTCCACTGATAATATCCACGGCTATTCGAGCAAATCTCACCCCGAATAGCTCCTGCTGCAGTGGCAATTTCCCTAGTCCAGGACCAGGCTTGCCTAAACAACATGCCGGACATGTCTCTATCCACCTCAAAAGGTCGCCAGACATTCCGGGCCAGTAATATCTCCGACTCAGCCGTTCCAAAGAGCGTTTCTTTCCGAAATGCCCACTAGTGGAATGGCCGTGGCAGTAGTACAGGATGTCTTTCCTCATGGCAGCAGGGATTACCATTTGTAATACCCTCCGCTTTCCGGGACAAGTCTTCCACCTGCACAACAACGAGTCTCGGACCTCCAGTTCATGGAACTGTGCCAAGAAACGTCGCATTTCACGGTTTTCCAGCGATATTTCGGGTCTCACTGGACAGACCCCAGTAGGGACAAGCTCCCTCAGTCGTGCTATGGTAGGATCGGCCATCTGGTACGTCCTTATAGTGTCGGTGGACCAATCCAACAGGTTTTGCAACAACCCATCATAAGGCAAACGCACACTCGCTACCACAGCATTGTGAGCACCACAATCCCCACATTCCGGACGCACACAACGGCGTACCGGACGTCTACTTAGGCAGTCAGCATTAATATGCTTCGTGCCTGCTCGGTGCTGGATATGAGAGTTCTCCAGTCCGAACTCGCTGAGGTGATTCAACCATCGACCAATCATTCCCTCCGCATCCTTAAAATTAAGGAGCCACCTGAGGGCCGAATGATCGGTACGAAGTGTGAAATTCCCTCCATATAAGAAGTGCCGAAACTTCTTCGTGTATACCACCACTGCGAGCAACTCTCGCTTGGTAGTACAGTAATTTCTCTGTGCCTTGTTCATACTGTTACTAGCGAACGCCAACGGGACCTCTACTCCGTCCTGGATTTGGGACAATGCGGCCCCGATGCTCTCATTGCTCGCATCAGTGTCAAGGATGAAATGCCCCTTCTCCGTAGGGTATCTCAGCACCGGGGTGGTCCGGAATAACGCCTTAATCTCTTTGAAGGCTGCATTCTGTTCCATCCCCCATGGGAAGGGTTCTTTTTTCCTCCCCGGAGTCCAATGGCTCAACCGTTGAAGCGGCTGAGACACCCTCGAGAACCCGGGGATGAAGTCCCTGTAATAGGAACAGAACCCTAGAAAGGATCTGATATCCTTTGGTCCTTTTGGAACTTCCCAAGTCTCCACAGTCTCCAGTTTAGCCGGATCAGCCTGCACACCCTCGGTGGAGATGATCCGGCCCAAATAGACCATGGACTTCCGAAAAAGTTCACACTTCTTTGGCTTTAATGTCAAGCCATTGGACCGAATTCGTTCCAACACCTCTCCGAGGTTCAACGCACACTCCTCAAACGTCTTGCCGAAGACAATGACATCATCCAAGTATACCAAGCACTTGCGCCACAATAGATCACTCAACAGAGTTTCCATCATAGCCTCAAATGTGGCCGGGGCGTTGCATAACCCGAAAGGCATCAGTTCAAACTGATACAGTCCAATGTGACTCGTAAAAGCCGTCTTCTCTTTATCCTCCTCCTTCATCCCGATCTGCCAATACCCGGACTGCAGATCAAGGGTGCAGAACCATTGGTTCCCACCCAGCGAGTCCAGAGTCTCATCAATTCGGGGGAGAGGATATGCATTTTTCTTGGTTACTCCATTCAGGCGTCTATAATCGATACAAAATCGGATAGACCCATCCTTTTTAGTAACCATCTGAACCGGACTGGACCAGGGACTAGTGCTAGGCACTATCACCTTCTGTTCCAGCATGGTTTTCACTTGTTCTTCAACAACAGCTTTCTTACCCAACGGCAAACGTCGGTAAGGCATTTTGAAAGGCTGTGCATCCCCAGTATTGATAGAATGCAACACTTTGTCGGTTCGGCCTAACGGCTCCCCCTCCACCTGCCATGCATCCTGATACTTCACTACCAGCCTCCTTAGAGAGTCGAGATCCATCCGATCCGTCAGATCCGTTTCGGATATCATTTTCTCGAGTCCCTCACTCAAAGGGGTCGGAGAAGGGTCACCCTTCATGCTCACCTGTCCAGCGGACACTACGGCCTCACTGGTGAACACCTTCCCCAACACTGTATCTTTCCTAAGATACTGTGGTTCCAACCCGGGGTTAGAAACCGGCACTACGGTCCAAGCACCATCCCCCACTAGGGTATCCATGCCTGTCAAACCGATGCTTCCCAACATGGCCACATCCGGTTCCACAACTGCTTCTTCCTCTCTCCTAAGCCCCTTGCTTCGGACCAGCACGTCACACGTCTGTCCGGGAGGAATCTTAACAGTTTGGACCACCGTTGCCACTGTCGATACTTGTCGGAGCACACATTGCTCCACCGCACGGTACGGGTGCTCTATTCGGAGTACCCCTGTACCAGGATTCAGGACCGCGTCATACAACGCCGAAAAATCCAACCCCAGTATACCGTCGTCTGCAATATCCGCAATGGTGGGAGAAGCCACATACTCCTTCCCTCCAATTCGGACAGGTATGAACGCGCGCCCATACGTCTGCATACTCGACCCATCGGCCGAACAGGCGTTTACCCTCGTTTTGAAGTTATCACGACTGTCCGGCATAAGAGCATAGAATCTGGAGGAGATAAAGGAGTGGCTAGCTCCCGTATCTACTAAAAATTCGCCCGCCCTACCGGCCACAGTAACAGACACATACCACCGCCTCCCCCCCAGCGGAGACGGGTTTACAGTGAAGCGTTTGAAATCCTTCGGAGCAGCCAGATCAAGGCCATGTTTCTTCAAATGGTCGAAACATGGATGATCCGGGGAAAGCTGGGTAGTCCCTACCCACACGGTGTCTGTGACAGCCGCAACTTCCTCGTTCCTATCCGTAATGGGCCTCCCTGCCTCATTGCAGGGCAACTGATGGACTGGAATGTTAATCAGGCCGGCATCCGAGCTCCTAAAGCTCGAAGCCACCCCTGATTCCCTTCCTGTCTTCTGAATTTCACTAGGCTCTACCTCTCTGGTATGTTGGCGTACTTCATCTGCAGGGGTTGTCCGCTCGCCTTTTCGGACTACCCCCTCTAGTTTCCCTCCTTTCCGGGAACTTTCGGACTCGGAGCTGTACACTCCGCAGCAAAGTGACCGATCTCTAAGCACCTATAGCACTTAGCGGTCCTCCGATTGATCTTCCTTCTGTTAGGCTGGGTAGCCCCCTGAATGGAAGTCGTCATCTTCTCAAACAGCGATGTGAAAAACGCTGCGTCCATCATCGGAACCTTCGGATCCGATGACTCCCTTTTTGGAGGGGGGTTCCCACCCCCTTCCGGCTTCTTATTCTTCCACGGCGGTTTAGAGGAATTCCCATTCCTCTTGAACTGAGCCGCTGAAGCTATAGCCCCCTCCTCATCACTGCCCGAACCATCAGACTGTTCCGGAGAACATTCTATAATGGCCGAGGCCCGGGTAGGCATCCGGTCCCCTAACAGTGACTTTTTGAGAGCATGTATGTCGATGGCCTTAAAAAGGTCATCTAGTGACGTATCTGCTCTCCACGTGTCATACACCGTTTGTTGTATGTCAGGATCTCTCAGTCCGGCAACGAACTGAGAGAACAATTCCTTAGAAAATAAGGCATCGTGGATTCCTGAAGCAGGGTGTACCTTCTTCAGAAGTCTCATCAATGCAAGTCCGAAGACCCTCGGAGCTTCGTTCTTGCCTTGCACGCGCTTCTTAAAAGCGACCATCGGATCAATCCGAGCGGAATCTCCGTACAGGATGGTTCCGATTTCTACGAGCTGTTTGAAAGTACCGCGAGGTCCGCAATCCTCCTTCCACTGCTCAACTGCCATGAGACCATCTCCCATGCGTAATCCCTTACATACGTACGGGATTGCATCCTGTTGATCCCACCCACTGAGGTTTATATCCTCAACGGTGGCTCCCAACCAATCTTCCCACGAATTCTTCTGCCAGTAGGGAAATGGCTCGCTAGCTATGCGTCTAGCAGCGTTGGACGAACCTCTAATTTTAGAGGTTATCGCCAGACATTTAGAAATGGATGCTGTCGCGTCCTTTTCCGCACCGACATTGTGCAATCCGATCCCCGCTATGGCGGGATTCGTATCGTACAATTCTTGCAATTCTGTACTCAGCATTGTTCTTCTCGGAGCCTTCTTCGGGCTCTTCGTACCAGGAGTCGCCCCTGGAGTAGCGCCCATAGCTGGTACGCTACTCTGTCTGTCCAGAAAAGCCTGGTAGGTCCCATACGACACTAAGTCCGTAGTGGGGTCCACGCCTTGTCCGAACCACCAGTTCTTCTCCTGATCAGTCATGTACTGACACTGCTGGGCCAGAGCAAGCAATCGTTGATGCTCTGACTTCTCCTTTTCCAATTCCTTGGCCTGCTTCTCAGCCTCCTCCTCTTGCTGAGCTTTTTCCAATTTAGCTTTAGCAGCTTCTCCGGCGGCTCGGAGCCCTTCCTTTCGAGCCCTCAGAACCGCCGCTTCCTGCTCCGCTAACTCCTCTGCGAGGGCCGCGTTCTCCTTCATCCGTTTCTGCTGCTGCTCCAAGGCAGCCTGCTGTTTGCGATACACGTCTCGCCTTTCTATTTCCAAGTTTTTCTGTTCCTGGAACAATATGGTTGCTTGGCATTCTCGCCATTGCAACAAACTTGAAGGAGTCAGATCGGTTTTCGCCGCCTTATCCTGTTCTGCCGCTTTCTTCAAGCGTTCCGCGTCGAGTTCCTGTTCGTCCACTTTCAACTGTGATCGTGGACTCCGGACCAACTCCGACAATCGTCTTCCCCTACCTACTGAGGCTAGACCGGTCGGGGCTGCGAAGACCTGTTTTGGTATCGGACGGATACCACTGATCCCCACCCTCGGTGAGTAATCACTCACCCTGCCTCTGCCCCTGGATCGTCCCACTCCGAGGGGTCGTCCTGGTGTTGAGGTTGACAAGGCAGGTTCTATGGTCACCCCACGTCCCATAGGCTGATTGGGAGTGTCGGTAAAACTCATGTAATGGAGGCCTTCCGGACTACCATTGTTCGCGGATGCGAAAGAGGTACTGTTGTCCTGTATACTCTCTCGCGTTTCTGATAAAAACTGCTGTAAAGCAGTTCTTTTTGCTTTCAGAATGTCACACTCTGTCACTAGACTTCGGCGGACCTCCTGTAAGTCCTCTGTGTCCCGAACAATGGCTGATCGGGCCCCTTCTGCCTCATGGATTACAGCGTCTCGGGCTGCGCAAATATGGTTCAGCTCCGTGTTTGCCTCGACAAACTCGGACCGGATCCCTCGTAGGTCCGCTTCTTTCTGGTCGTATTCCGCCCGGACTCTGCTGAGGGATTGTACCAGTTTCTCATTCTCCTCCAACAAGGTAGACAGTCTTGCGTCCTTTTCCTTGATTTTGGAAGCTCGGTGTGTGACTGCACCTTCCAATGCAATCAGACTGCTTTTCCATTCATTGGATTGCTTCTGAATGGTCAACAATTCCATTTGAGCCATCTGTACACGTTCCTGTACTCGGGCCTCTCTCATGTCGTCAAAGCGACGCTCCTCCAACAGGGTAAACCTCCTCGGAGTCGGCGCGGCTGAGCTTGACCCACCAACATTGAACAAGGACAAGTTCATTTCTTCTAATGAGCGGCTCATTATGGTAGGACCCTTGGGTCCTCGTGCTGCGTCTGTTCCGGATGGAACATTCGCCCTACTGTGGGTATCTGCCTCATAACTGGCATCTAACCCTTCCGGTGACAAGGCTGCTGCCTCATCCGGAGACCTCGCTGCTCCGTCCAGAGCCCGAGGTCTGTGCTACTGCACAGGCTAACCTGCGTTTCACTCAGAACTGGTCACGGCACCAGTGTAATAAACGATCTTTTGTATCTTTATGATATTGGTAGAGTATCAATTAAAGAACAAAGTCGACACAGTTCGGATCAAGTGTTACAGGTTGCAATATCAGGTTTATTCAGGTAAACCTAAACAAGCAGTCACTAAGTGTGCGAACTCCCTATAGAGTTCGGAACGGGTCAGTAGGCTAAGCAGCCGATATGATCACGGGGTCTCTTCACCAGCGTGGCTCAGAGTAACCGACGAGTACCGTCAGATGCCGGGTATATATAGGCAGCCAGCCTGCGTGCGCACACGCAGACCGGAAGCCTATAGCGACCTCTGTCCATACCCCAAGCCCGGAGTAGGTGTCGCCACCTACCGTCGGACTGAAGGGTTCGGACTGAGCTCGCAACACAGCATCCAACAGCACTCGTCATATAACAACCCCGTATAACCCTAGCCCCTACACAGTGATGTGCACCATAGTGGTTGGTTGACATACCATGCCAGTCACCACTGCATCATTGAATAAAACTTTATTATTGGTGTTGTGTCAATGCTTACATAATTAGTTGAAATAATATATTGAAAGTTGAAAAGAATACATTTTTATAGGATTTCATTTCAAAAAATTTCTGAATTATAACTACAAAAATGCAATTTGTGTCATTCAAGATCTAAGATTAATAATCAGTGGCAGATTTGTAAAAGGATGGGCGCCCCATTATCTCGGCAAAAGGATGGGCGCCCCGTCTAAATCCGCCAATAATTGTACCAAGTTCTTGTACTTGTTTTGAGATATGAAAATAATTCCACCCTGGTGGGGAGATTGGGAACTATAGAGGGCCTAGTCAAGTCTTTCTATATTACATTCTTGCTATATTATCGCCTGAAGGATGGTGGGGGGGGGATTTTATCTGGATATTTATCCACTATTAAAGGGAGTTAACTCTTGGGCGATATTTTTGATATATTTTTTGTTGATTTATATGGAAATTAATTAAAATGAAATAATTAACATTTTAATTAGATATTAACTATATCATACAGTACAATTGTCAATCTCATGTCTATCATTTTGGGGAAAATGACCCGCTATGTAAGAGGCCGTACCCGTACCGAGCAGGAGGGCATCAAAGGACTACAGACAGGTGGGCACTATTCGTGCTATACTGAATAAAACCACAAGTATCTCTTGAATGCGCACTTATTAAACATGGGTATGCCATGCCAACAAACCTGTTAATTAAGTCATATTGATGGGGGTTGTTACACTTCATGAATGAATAAAGGATCACTTAGTAAATCAAAATGCTAGCAGTTCTGTTGTCACTGATATCTATACATGACCTTTAACAGTAGGCCTATCTTAATAGTTATCCTACAGAAGAGAACCAGAATTATAATTTCATCCCGTACACATGTGTGCATCCCTTTACATGCTAAAATCTTGTCACTCTCCAATCAATCTTGATTGGAGAGTGACAATGACCAAGATGGTGGTCTCCAAATAGTGCAAAACTCGCTCTAAGAAAAGAGGGCATACAATAATGTAGGCCTTGTACTTTTATGTACAGATAAGGACCTCTGTATACAATTGGGGAGGTCCGCAAATGTACGGAATGTGTTTTCTGCAAATTTGCGGACATTCACAAATTTGTGTAGAAACAGCACCCAGGGCCCATATTCTAAAGGATTCAATTCAATGTCATCTAGACAACAGCTAGATGTTGATAATTGTAACAAATAAAAGTGAAATTTAATTTTGATCCTTTGATGGGGGGAGGGGGGAGGGCAGTAAAAAAAATTGACACCTCTTGGGGAAGGGATGATAAAAAATAAATTATAGCCTCCTTCCCGGCCCCATTTTACTAGTTGAAAGGGGGGAGCAGTGAAAAACGTACAAAAGGTATTCCACACGCTCTTTATGGGGGGGGGGAGGGGCTAAGGGAGTGTTCATTTATTAATTACGGAGGAGGGTTGTGAGATTTCGCGAAGAGGGGGGAAAATATTTTACGCCCCCCCCCTTTGAACTATAGTAGCGTGCAGGCTTTTTTGCTAAAAAGAGGCTAAAATTGTTTAGCCCCCCCCCCCCTCAAGACAGGTTAGAATTTTTTACGCCCCCCCCCCGCTCAGGAGCGGTCAGAAACTTTTACGCACCCCCCTCAGGAGGGGTCAGAAATGTTTACACCCCGCCTCCCCAACCCACCACCTCCCCCCCCCCACTGTAACTACTAAATGAACCCCCCCTAAAAAATATGTAGGCCTAGACCTGCAAAATATTATTGATCAGTGAACTCTCCCTTAGCCTATTTCTTAAATTGACAGTGCGACATGGGCATTAGGCTTCTTGAAACCAACATGCCCCCTGCCCCTTCCACAATCCAGACCCCCATATCAAGGCGGCAAAATATTCCACCAGTTTTCATGCCATTCTGGGAACACCCATATGTGCCCCCAATTCCAAAAAGAGGCAACAGGGAATTCCCACCTACTGCCTTGTAACCACTGTGGGATGGGGATGGGGAATGAATGAAAAACTAATGATCTAAGATGTGACACCAGTCTCTGTGGGCAGGGTAGCCTAGCTACATATTGTGGCATGTATTTGTCAAAAGTTGGTCACTGTCCTAGTGTGTTTAGATACATAAATCCAACTGACAAGTGAAGCCACTGTGTGCAGTGGGACCAAAACAATAAATCAATCCCACAGTGCATTGCTTTGTTGTCACAATGGACACTGTGGACTAGTCTTGAACCAGAATTTATATCCATTTCCAGGGATATCTTTCATGTCATCTACTGTGCTTCTACCAGTGCTCTTGAATCACTAAAACTAAGGCACTTATGATTTTTATTTCATCAATTTTGATAGTGGTTGGCCACACTAGGAAAATCACTTAGTCCCCAGTCACCATTGTGTCCTCGAGTCCATTACCCTATCCTATTATATACGAGAGAGGGCGCCCGCGGCGGGACAGTTAACGCCCGTGTCTTGTACAGAGGATGCAGTCGCCATGTTGTGGAAATCTTCAGTAGGAGAGGTGAGGATGAAGGAGCTAGGCTAGTTACTAACCGCTCCCCTATATACTTCAATATATGCAGCATTTCCCTACCCTTGTACCATGGCCAGAAATGAATGGGCACTAGAGCATTCGGCTCACACACCAGAGGTCCCTGGACCGAATCCGGGTGGAAACGTACCATTTTTAAAGTGCCTACCTTTATAGTAAAAAAAGAGTTATAAAAAAAAATTGATTTTAGGAGAAGTTATAACAAAAAGTGTAAAAGTTGCTGTATCTCTGTTAATATAAGAGCTAGAGGGCTGAGAATGTGCCCATAGACTTCTTGTTTTATCCCCTTCTTCTGTATGGCCAGCACGGTCTAGTGGATAGGGCGTTGGACTCGTAGTCTTGCGGCCCCGGGTTCGATCCTCCGACGAAACGTAGGATTTTAAGTAAAAAATTGGACTTAGGAGTGCCTGTTATTCACCTCAATCGTGCTATTATCACCAGATAACAGCACGGTGATATCCACTAAAAAGCACGATCAGAGCCCCAATCGTATAATAAAGGCCTACAGACAGTCGAGATGCGAAGAAGTAGTATTCTATTGTCTTTATAAAACTGTGCTGGAGTAACTAACATAATGTCCGTCTGTAACTGACATAATGATTGTAGCTGATGTAATGTGCAAGCTACAGACAGGCCATTGACCTAGTTACAGCTAGTGTTAGCATGCACTGTCACAATAGGGACCTTTAGCAAATCCGACGTAGCTCATTAAACGCAGACGTATCCTATCCTTTCAGCACTGCTACGTCTGTGTTTAATGAGCTTTTACGTGGTTGCTAAAGGTCCCTACTATAAAGAACGGCACGTGACCTCTCTAGAGCTATAACGCACGGCCAACCGTTTTATAACAAGCAATAGAAGTGCATGGTAGAAGAGTATGATATGTTTGGCTTCACTTGTTAAAGCTAAAAGTGCCTGGTGTTAACTTAAGCACCTTAATACTGAGATCAGTATAAATATCTACCCATTTGGCCTGAACTGTCAAGATATGAATGGGTCATTTACCACTCAAAACATTCAATAATCTTTATGCACCTGGGACACCAAAATGATTTAGGCCTACAATAAGGTTGATATGTACTATGACCTAGTTGTAGGACATCCCCTTATATTCTGCATTCTCTCATTTTGCCTCGACTGTACATATGTATGTTGATCTACATTTGAGTTTTGGTACAATTTGTGAATGTTCCCTAAATTGAATTTCCTTGTTTACCATTAACCTGAAGTTCAGGAATTCAGGCATGTTAAGTATTAGAGTCAAATTTGAAGTAGGTACTTCCCCCTATCCCAGAAATAGGAGAGAAAAGGTGTTGTATATCAGCTTGTA